>OX371225.1:269846996-270315654 GCA_947310385.1 Nephrotoma appendiculata | reverse complement strand
AATTTAATAACACGTACATGTTCTATAATAAACGAAAAATTTGTCACCAGCCTCTTAACGGCGGATTTGTGAACTAAAATCCTGATAACACAATAGTTGCTTTTCCAAGACATTTCAAGTGATATGCCAATTGATATATTGTATTCCGATATACTTATCTGCGTAAAGATTACTAACAAATTCCAAAATCGTGGTTTAGAAAGTGGTTGAAAAACCACGAAAACTACCACTTCACAAACGGGTGCTAATAAAAAAAATAACTTAGGTCCATCGAACATGCATATAACAAGAACAATTATTATGCACGTCGACATGCCATTATTTATTAAGAAATCATAAACTATGAACTTTCTGATGACAAGTCAGCATGCTGTTAGCTGCTGTCTTGTCTCCGAATGTTAAATACACGATATATTAATAACTAAAGCCATTGTCATTTAAATTCCATACAACTTTCTACCTTTGATATACGTAATTAACAAACACTTCAACAAAAAATTATCATCGCACATATTTGATTGAATATGATTAATTGAGTATTAAATTGAGTGAAGGTTCATTCATTTTCTAATGAATTATCATTCACCTTATACAGCACAACACAGCGCACTCTAAAACTCTGCGTTCGGCACAGCATAGATCGCGCGCGTGCGCGCGCACACACATAAAAATGTCAAGATTAATAATCGTTAAAAATAAAAGCAACTATTTAATGGAAGTAAAACTATTTCAATTATATATATATACACGTTGAATGTTTGGTTAAAGTGTAATGAAAAGAAAATTAAAATAATAAAGTGTATTAATAAAAAATAAAACTGTTATAAGGAAATGAATAAATGGGCAAAAAAAATGATTTTTTAATAAAACGATTTGATTGATTGCGCTCGATTTAAGAATTTGAATAAAAAATATTAATTTCGTGTTCTCGTATTTTATGATAAAGCAGCCAAGCCCCCCTAATTTATTATTGCAGATTTGATTTGTTTGTCTTTGGTGCGTTTGCAAATTTTTGCGCCCAAAAGAAGTGTTTCTATTTTTGAAAGATGAGATTTTAAATTTTAGATAATCCACTCATAAATTAAAAGACTATTAATTAAATACTTTCACTGTTTTTATGCTCGTGTATAATATAATAAAAATTAAATTATTGTTTAATATATTACTAACAATTTTTTATTTACATTTTCAGTAATGTTAAAAACGTGATGATGATCTTCAGTATATAATCAATATTATATTACTGTTGATGATCGTCTTTCGATGATATCGTATTATTTTATGATTTTTCATTTTCAATAATTAATAATAAAAGTTAGCTATTTGTAAACAATTATTACTATTGTTATCGATTTTATGTGTTAAAACTAATTTTTAGTATAAATTATATATTTAATTAACAAAATCTTAAATTATTATTGAATGATTTATGAATTAAATAAAATATCGTTTAGGTATATTTGTACTGAAATGTATTCTGTCCGGTCGCATTACAATTTCTTAAGCAATTGTGTCCGCCTTTTTAGCACCCCGCATCTAAAGGTTTTTACAAAATGATGATTTAATTTGTTTGGTCGTCGTTTGGGTAGGATTGGTTACTAATTTTAATAGTAAATAAATGTAGAAAAATTAAATAAAAAAAAATCCCGGGTAGCACCTCATTGCAAGATATCGTCTTCATCAAATTTCCTTTGGTAATCGTAATCGTTATCAGTAATCGTTTGATTACTGATAATTTTTCCAATTCCGGCTTGATGCAGATTAGTAATGCCAAGAACAATCTTAACAGGCAACTTGACTTAGTATTCTCTTCCGGCACAAATAATTGCAGTGCCTTAGAAACAAATCTGGTTCTCAGTACAATTGATTTGTATCATCCGCCTCTTTTAATTTCATTTCCCAGCGAATTACTCGTATGTAGAGCTAACATAAATTACGAAACTTTACCCAGTTTTAATTTCTGTAAGGCCGATTTTAAGAAGCTTAATGAATTATTAGCTAACGTCGATTTTAACTTCATTCTCGATAATAATTACAACCTGGAAGCCCAAACTCTCAATTTTTATTTTAAGACACAAACTAGTAGTTCCACCCTGGTACAACAGAGAATTGCGATCACTGCGCAATCAAAGAAACAAAAACTGGCAAAAATTCATAAAGACTAGATTGGACTTGGATTACTCAAATTATGTGAACGTTTACAATGCATTTTCGATCATGTCTCATGAACTCTATGATGATTACATCACTAGTATGCAGTCAGAAATAATCGCTGAACCAAAGCGCTTTTGGGAATTCATTAATTATAAGAAGAAATCAGATGGATATCCTTCCACAATGAAGCTCGGCGATCATTGTTCTGGTGACCCCAAGACCAAGTTTTTCGCAAATTTTTTTAATAGCGCCCACTCCAATAATGATATTGAGCCTGATGCGGCCTACTTCAGTTACATGAATAACGTCGCTCTAGCGTCTCCGGTCTCCATTCAAATCGATCTTGAAACTGTGGTAAGGAGCATTAACAAGCTAAAAAATGATTTTTCCGCTGGCCTCGATGGATTGCCTTCTATTATTTTAAAAAGTTGTGTTGGTAACTTAGCACAGCCACTTACAATGCTTTTTTAAAAGTCGATTTCCTACGGAATATTTCCATCAATATGGAAATACTCTTTTATAACTCCAACCCATAAGAAGGGATGTACATCTAACGTTTCTAACTATAGGCCAATTGCGGAATTATCCTGTATCTCCAAGTTATTCGGGAGTATTGTGTACGATTTCCTTTACTTTCAATGTAAAACATTGTTTTCAATGAATCAGCATGGATTCCTCAGAGGACGATCTACTACAACCAATCTAACCGAATTTGTTTCTGATACTTTGAACGTTATGGAATTTGGAAAGGAAGTTGATGTTATTACCACGGATTTCAGCAAGGCGTTTGACAGGGTTTCCCATAAGATAATTTTGTTTAAACTCCGGGCGCTTGGTTTAGGACCTCAATTCTTACTATGGGTGGACTCTTATCTTAGGGAATTTAGGTATCAGGTGATCTTCAGGTTGTATCTGCTGATTTTATAGCTACTTCCGGGGTACCGCAAGGCAGTCATCTTGGGCCTATGTTTTCATCTTATCCATCAACGATGTTCGATTTCATGATCAAAAACTCGTCAATTTCCATTTATTCTGACGATATGAAAATTTACAGACAAATCTCAAGTTCCACCGATGTTAACCTATTGCAGAATGACCTCAATAACTTTATGACTTGGTGTACTAAAAATAATCTTGATCCGAATGTGAGTAAATGCCAATGCATAACATACTCAATAAAACGCACAAATTTCATTAGTCGTGTGTATACCATCAATAGTGCTGTTGTCGTAAAAGTTTTAACCATACGGGACCTTGGGGTAATTTGTGAGCGATGATCGACTGGCATCGAAAATTAGTGACTCGTTATTTTAGATTGTTAATCAATACGAAAATTCGTTATAAAGTTATCATCCCTCACCCTTTGAAGCTTTCGAGTCTGGGGCCGTATTCTAGAAATCGGTGGAAATTTCGCCAATCGAAATACAATTTGCTTTGAAATTCTCTATATTAGCTGAATTTTTCGCCAGCTATTTTAATAATTTTTTTAAATTTCTTTTCTTTTTTTTTTTAAATTAAGAAACATAATTGTTCCACCTACTAAGGGAAAAATTCCGACTAGTTAAGTCGATTCGAAATTATTCCCTTAGTAGGGAGACAAATATTAGTAAACTTAAAACCCTCTAATGCATGAATTTTTTTACGAGCTGGTAAATTCATACTAGGTTGAAATTGTGTTGAATAGGACAAATTTAAAGTCAAAATTTATTTTTGAGGCCAATCCATTCAGCCACATATGAAAATTCAAAGTCGGCCTTTAGGCGGGGTAATGCAGTACGACGAAATAAAACAAAATTTTCAAATTAATATCTTTTATTCACAAGACATTGCAAAATAAATATAGGAACCAAATTCATTGCAAAACAAATATAGGACGATTAGCGATTCAAATTGTGATTTATCATATTTTTATTTAGTTATTGTGGAACTCATAAAAACATGTTTTATTCGGTGAGTTACATAAACTAATATTGCATTTCACGCAAAATGCTTGTGTTTCTGAATTACATTTTGGAAACTTGCATTGCCGTTTACCTGATCGGTCACGAAAAATGCACCAATGACCTACTCGATCGTAACGGCCATCTACAGTAGGGAGATATGCTCTCTTCGCTGATTTTGGAGAAGGTGTTTGAGATGCATTAGATGGTCGCCCAACGTTTCTCTTCTCTGCCGTCATTCCGCTGGAACAGAGGGATTCAGCCACTTTAGTCCGAAATGCTGGAAGCTCAATTTTTTCTTGATTTGAATTTATTCTGTGGTACAGAATATAAGCGTTCACAACTGCTACGTCAATAAGATGCTTCAACCATTTTCGGGTTTTCATCCGTATATGGTAACGGCCTAATAATCCATCCATTAGATCGACACCCCCCATATGCCGGTTGTACTCTTTTATTATGTATGGACAATCGATTTCATACTGCTTTCTTTCTTTTTTATCCCATCTGGCAGCTTTCTGTGGTTGCAAGGTGTCTTTGCTGGAAACAAATGGTTTCGTGCCAACATAGGTCGACAGAAGCCGTACTGTTTTTGTATCTTTCCATAAAACTGACGAGATGTTGACTCCATAAGTATTGCCCACATATTCCTCAGAGTATCCACGTTCAACTTTTTCCCCACTTAAGACCGCATCACTCGACAGCTTACAATTTGGCACACGATTTGGACGGACAGTTCCCAAGCTAAATATCCTTCTGATACGTAGGTATGTTAACAGGCCCATCGACGTGTAAAAATTATCGAAATATAGTATATGATTAATGAAATTCGGTATATTTTTTGAAAGGCTAACAACTACGTTCGACGATGCCCCAAGATCAGGTGCGTCTTCGGGAATTTTATTATCCCCAGCACCGCAATAAATTTCGAATGCGTACGAGAAGCCACTGGAATCGCAAAACGAAAACAGTTTAAAACCCCATTTGTGTGGCTTGTTTGGCATATATTGACGCAACACAGTTCCTACCATATTAGATGTGCACATTTGCTCATTTACGCAAAGCCTAGGTAGCATTGGCACTGAACAAAAAATTTCGTTAAAGTGTACTGTGAGTGGTCGAACCTTGAACAACCTATCGCAAGAGAATTATCGTTGCAAGAGAATTATCGTTGAAGTGAAGATATCGACGAATTTCTTCAAACTTAAGTATAGGAATCGCTTGTCGGATCGCTTCAAATGAGTGTCTTCCCCAGAATGACCTTGTATTGAGGTAGCGATACACAGCCATAAAGACTAAGACCCCTATAAATTTCCGCATGTCGTTGGAGTCGACTTTAAATTTTGTCCCAATATTCTTTTGGCAGGCATACAGATTTGATTGTTCTGTAATATGCTTAACAAGATCATCATTCACAAAATATTTGAAACAATCATATGGGGTTTTAAGTTCTTTCAATTTTGGAGGTAATTCTTTATCGCCTCGAAATACTATATCGTTAATATGCAACGTTAAGTTTTGTTTTTTCCAAATTATAGATTGGAATTCACGACTGTCATTTTTTATTTTCAGTATATCTCCAGAAAATTTAGATGCTGTGGAAATAATTGGTCCGTTTGGTTCTTCTACCAATTCAGGTGATCGGATACGCTTTCTCCGACTATATTTTTTACTAATTCGACTTGTATGTTTACTTTGAGCAAGTGTTGATGGCTCATTCTCAGATTGTTCGTGGGCATCTCTCAATGTACCTATAGTGACCTCAGTAATTTCTCTGGGTACCACATCGGTTAATGAATTTTCAATTACATCATCTTCAGTAACTACAGTATGTATTGATGAAATTTGATCATCGTTCAAATTACAGTCATCCTCATCGTCACTTGTTTCTACATCGAATTGTATTGAATTCATAAGTTCTTCGATTTCCGCATCGGTCATTTCAGAAACATTGTACACTTGTCGAGAGGCCATATCTAAATAAAATACAGATGTATTGAATGAAACATAGCGAGGAGCTATGTTTACACACATATTTATAAACAGACAACACAATATATTTAATTTTTTACCCGAAATTTCAGTAAACATTTCTTCAGAATAGTTGACAAATTTTTTTTTTATTTTGTTGTAATGCACAAGTCCGCCTATAGACAGGTATTACAAAATGCAATCGCTACAGTGCCCCATAATAATTTTTATTATACCAACATCAAAAACGGAGATAATAAAGACAAAACTACTTACCAATAATTTTTTTAGTCTTATAAAATTGCAGAAAATATGTTTTATAATTAATTAAAATATGCGAACTAGCATAAAACAATAAAACTTCACTTTCAATCAAAACGATGAATTTAACTGTTATTTTTGGTCCGAATGTACATATTACAACAACAAACAATCAACTATTGTGATGAGAGAACTATAAAAGAGAATAACAAATTTAAAATATAAAGAAAAAATTAGACGCGTTTGCGCAATTCTTGATAATGTAAAGTCCGCCTTTAGGCGGGTATATGCATTACAGGGTTAAGAGTATCTATCACAATGAGCAAAAAAATTAAATTGAAACCAACTTCATCGTAATTTTTGACATACGGAATTTTGACATTTAAGTTGTGATAAATTATTTATTTTTGTGCTGTTGAAATTTTTTTGTGTTGTTGAATTGTTTATACATATTTTAAAGTGGTTTGTTACATGTATATCGAGGATAGTTAATTTTAAAATGGGGGGTAACTATACTCATATAGATCTGTTGCTGGTATCGCTAATTGGCGTGGCTTACATGAAGCTGAAAACGCCGCAAAAAAGATATTGGGTTCATCCGCTTTGGAAACAAAGAGCAAGATTTGGATCTTATGACAATCTTGTTCAAGAGTTGTATAATCATCCACAATAATTTAAAAACTATTGCACGCTAACTAGAACAGCGTACCAAGAATTACTTGTGAAAATTACACCGCTGTTGAAACAGCACAGTGTCAGGAAAAGTTTACCGCCAGATCTCCGGTTGATGTTAGCATTAAGGTAAAATTATTGCAAGTCTAACAAATTTAATTTTTGTTAGTTATTACTTTTTATCTCTCAGATTTCTTGCAACTGGAAACACGATGATGAGCATATGAATACCGGGTGGGATCTTCGACAGTATCTGGAATTATACATGAGGTATGTGAAGCAATTTAGACTGCATTAAAAAAACCACATTTGAAACCACCTACAGAGGCAGAATGGCTAACGATTGCTAATCAGTTTTATACAAAGTGGAATTTTTCGAATTGCTTGGGATGAATAGATGGAAAGCATGTTGTAATACAATGTCCTAACAAGTCGGAAAAATTGTATTACAATTATAAAAAGTTGTTTAGCGTGGTTCTACTGGCGGTATGCAATGCGAATCTCAGATTCATCTCAAACAAATTAAATTTTTCAAATGATCAACCGTTTCCGAAGAGCAAGGATGGACAAAAGTTTCCGTTTTTTTTATTGTAAAATGCCAATGCATAACCATTGCATAAACATATGCTTAATCTGGCTTAAGTGGCACGCTTTAATGCTCTATTTTCTAAAATAAGAGCATCACCGAATACAGTAAACAGAATAATAAGATCATTTGCCAAGATCATTTGGGTGCAGTTGGAGCAGAGCGACCGAAGGTTCAGTCCTAGAAATTCAGCTCGCGAGAATTTTAATATGCGAGACAGGATTAAAGATTATTTTATGAATGACGACATCCTTAGCTGGCAGATGAACATCGTCAATGTGGGAAGAATTTTAATAATAAATATATTTTTATTTATAAAACTTTTTTTTAATAAAAGAATTTCATTAGAAATCCAAAAAATGTACATATTTAGTTAAAATAACAAATAAAAATTTAATAACATAATTTAATTCCATTATTTATTTAATTCTATTTATAAAATTCAAAGTGCTGATGTATAAAAAAAGTAATGTTTAGTCGGAACAATCTTCATAAAGAACTTTCATTAGTTTTAAAATAGTACGTATACGTTTCTTTTTTGATGGTTCGGAACATAGAACCGACGAACATAGATTATTAAAATGGTCCACCTCAGGAAATTGACTGATTTGGTTTCGTTCACGGAGCTTGGCGCCTCTTTTTTGAGACCTCACATTCCGAAATTGAGGAATCCACCATGGCAACAATCACGCCATCCAGAGGATGGCGTGATTGTTGCCATGGTGGATTCCTCAATTTCGGAATGTGTAGGCGAAAGTGCGGTGGCTCCTTCTAAAAGTTGTTGTTCTTCTTCATCGGTCTCATGAAGAATACAAATAACTCATGCTCGTTATTTTTGAACACTGTGATGTTCCGATTGGAGCTAAAACCTTCGTCATAAACATCATACTTTTCGCTATCGGACGTTATAAAATATTCCTCCAACATCGTTTCGTCCTGCTCGTCCACGTTTCCAAATGTTCTAAAAAAAAAACTTGGAATATTTTTCTCCCTCACTTGGAATATTTTTCTCCCTCATTTGGAATATTTTTCTCCCATTAAAGTGTTTGGAGTAGGTTTCAGTGGTTGACACTTAGGCCATTTTTGGCCCATTGTGATACCACGCATTCACGCCACTTCATTAACCCACTCACCTATTCACCTATTCACCTACTCACACAACTACAGTATACCAGCTGCACATTGCAAGCTCCATGTCAACCTGTACATTGACATGGACGGTGGGTCGGCGCTGAATTCTGTACTCCATCAGAGGGTCTTAGTTGTGTTTATTAACATCACCGATTGTAATCGATGATGAAAATTCGATTTGCATCTTGGAGTTTGGAGTAATTATTACGTAGAAGATTCCACTTACTCTTACATTGTACCGGCGATATTTTCAGACTTGTTCCAATATCCGACCAGGCATTTTTTACCGCTACTATAGTTTTAAATAATTTACAACTTTTATCGTAAATAAAAATGTATTTTTTTACACACTTGATTAATTTTGCTTCCATAATACAGAATATAGAGAATAATTAATTAATCGAAATATACGATAAATTTTTTTTTAGAAATTTTATTTTACCAATATGTCGGTGTAACGCAAAATTTTGTTTTCAAATTTTTATTGACATCATCGAAAAAAAAATACAACAAAATAGAAACGATTTTTAAATGCAACTAACTTCATCAGTCTTTTCTTAAGGCAAAAGTTTAATAACTTTTTTCTTAAGGTAAAAACGATTTTTTTTTTCTCAAGTTTTATTTTCAAACAAACTTGTAAGGCAAAAGGAAAAGTTTTTTTATTGTGAAAGCTCTGTAAGTTGATTCGAAATTATTCCATTAGTAGGGAGAAAAATATTAATGAACTTGAAAAAAAATTTGAAAAAATAGTAGCCGGCGAAAAATTCGAATAATATAGAGAATTTCAAAGCAAATTGTATTCCGATTGGGGAAATTTCCACCAACTTCGAGAATACGGGCCCTGTGGCACTATTCTGGGTTTCCCTGGGTATTGGGAATTGGGAAAAATATTTTCATAGCATTTTTGTCTAAGTTATATTTTTCTGGCCTACTGTTGGAATTAGTTTGGTGTAAACATTTTCAAAAGAAAGTTGATTTGACAACTTTTGTTGCACAAAATTTTTTTAGGGAAAAATAATTCCCAATATATGTTTGTTTTAAAAATATTTACGCCAAACTAATTCCAACAGTAGGTCAGAAAAATATAATTTAGACAAAAATGCTATGAAAATATTTTTCTCAATTCTCAATTCCCAGAGAAAACCAGAATAGTGCCACGGAGAGAAAACCAATAATACTAATTTTGAAATCCAACGATCGGAATCGTTTGGTTGACTGTCATTGAGTATTGGTCACTAGTTGTTTTTATTTGGTCATCCCTACGACACGATTTATTGCGAAAATGTGTTAAAAACTAATCATTTCCTCACAATTCGAAGTGTTCGGGTCTGGAAAAATTATTGACACGAATAATTTTATAAACTCAACGATCGGAATCATTTGGTCGACTGTCGTTCAGAATTAGTTAGAATTAGTTTTTAACGAATTTCCTTAATAAATTACTAAGTAGGGATGCCCAAACGAGAACAACTAGTGACCCATCTTAAACGACAGACAAACAAACGATTCCGTTCGTGGAATTTATAAAATTATTAGTATTGAACAAGTTTCTAGCCCTAAGCACTTCAAATCATGCGGAAATGATGAGGTGTTAACGATTTTTCTCAATAAATCATTATGTAGGGATGACATAACGAAATCAACTAGCGACCAATCCTCAACGAATTATGTAGAACTTGAAAAGTAAATTGATTTTATCTTAAATCTTCCACTGTTTTTATTTTTTCACAATAAAAAATGACCCATTGGTGACGAAACTCCAAAATGTGTTGACCAATCCTGACCAAACGAAATTTGACAAAAAACGGTATGATTTTCTTCTAATGAGTTGCTATCCGGGAAATGTTGGTTTTGAATTTTTCAATATTTATTTACCGTTTAATCGTAAGTGATCAAACGATAAAACTACATAGTGACCAATCCAGAGCACACGATGATCAAACGAATCCAACCATCAATTTTTTCAAATCCTTTAGATGGGGTGCTAAAACCGCGGATCCTAAGCAATTTAACAGTTGTTTGTTTTCATTTGTTGGGTTGTTTGTGTTTTGTTATGTTCGTCCCTTGGCATTTAAATATTCTAAAAGTCCAAATTCAAAAATCTAAATTTCCTTTTATATTTTAAATCTCAACCACCATCGTTAATTGTGGCTATAATTTGTTCAGGCGGGATAGGGTTAATCCACCGGTTAATTATGGTGGGGTATGTATATATGTTAAAGAGCATATTAAATGTAGTGTTGTATCGGTACCCCTCTCAATTTCTCAAAGGCTCGTTTCTGACTTTGAGTTTCTTTTTTTAAATGTCTTCGTGAATAAGCGGAAATTTCTTTTAGGTGTGGTTTATAAGCCTCTTAAAACGAACAAGAGGTCTTATGCTCGATTCAAAAAATCCCTTTTAGACATTGAGTGTCTTTTTACTTATTTTTCCTGTCGGTATGATGAGGTTTTCATTTCGGGTGATTTTAATTTTGGTATTTCTCAAGAGTCTTTATTTTCTCGTAGCTATTTGAATATCTTAAATAGCATTAACCTTTCGGTTTATAATACTGAAGAGCCCACTTACTCTTACGCTACCGGAAGTGGTGGTTCTTATTCGCTCATTGATCACGTTGTTGCTTCTGCTGATAGTTCCATTTGTTTTTTCAATCAATTGTCTCTTGGTATTGGCTCTCACCATGATCTTCTTGTTTTTTCTGTTAATTATTACTCTCGACCTAAACCTAAAAGTTTCAGCTTTAGAGATTTTTCTATAATTGATGAATCTCATCTTTCATCAACTTGTGGCTCTATTTGTTGGGATAATATTTTTTCTCTCTCTACTTCTATCGATCAAATTGACTATTTTAATTCCTCTATTAACTATGTATTTTATAATTGCGTTCCTCTCACTACTATTTATTTTAGACCTAGATCCCCCTTTTGGATGACTCAAGAGATTTTGAGTGCTATTTCTGTTCGTTTTTCCAAATATTGTCTTTGGAAAATTAGCCCTAATTCTTTGTCTTATCTAGCTTATAAGGAATCTCGAAATAGAGTGGTAGGTTTAATTCGTCTCGCTGAGCAAAATTTTTTCAAGGATAAGTTAGATCCCTCACTTCCCTCTAAGATATTTTATTTATTTATTTTATTTTATTTATTTGGTGTAACGTACGCCACTTGGGCCTTGGTAGTTGCAAAGGGGCTGCTTCTGTAGATTTCAAAGCAAATGATTTTAACCTTTATCTAATTAACTCTAATCACACTCATGATATTTCCATTATTGATTTAGTGTCCGTCGAACCCCGTAATTCTTTTTCGTTTACAAATATATCTACTGTTGATTTGCATTCTGCTATTTGGGAAGTTAAATCGCAATCCACTGGCTTAGATATGGTTAGTTTGAAATTAGTTAAGCGCATTTTTCCTATTGTATCAAGGTATTTGTTCCTTATTTTCAATTTTATTTTAACGACCTCTTCATACGACCGCTCAGTGGAAGATGAGTAAAATTATTCCTATTCCTAAAACTAGCAATCCTTCTGAGCTTTCCCATTTCCACCGTATTAGTATTTTAAGTTCTCTGTCCAAGGCGTTTGAATTGGTAGTAAAAAACCAAATTCAATCTCATATTGATAGCTATAATTTGCTTAGCCTTTTTCAATCAGGTTTTAGAAGGTTTCACGGTACTACCACTGCTTTACTGAATATTTGTGATGATATTCGTCGTAGTATTATTTGGAACTCAATTGAACTGCATACTCCATTATAAATGAGCTCGGAAGCTCAAAGTGGGGTCACAGTTCTTCAAAATTTCATATATGTAAATAAATAAATAAATAAATAGTATGAGTAAAAGAGAAATGACTTGTCTTACTCTGTTAGATTTTTCTAAAGCGTTTGATTCGATTAATCACCAAATTTTGTTTAATAAGCTTATTTCAAACTTTAATTTTTCTCTCTCTCTGCTGCTAAATTGATTTTAGACTATATTTCGGGTCGCTTTCAGGCAGTCTTTTATGACAATTCTTTTTCTGACTTCTTACCTGTCTCTTCTGGCGTTCCTCAGGGGTCGGTTCTTGGCTCTTTACTACTCTCAATATATATTAATGACATTGCATATTCCATTCGTCATTCTTCTTTTCATATACATATTTGCTGATGATGTCCAAATATATAGGAGTAGTCGCTTAGATAATGATTCCATTCACTCTAATATTTTTTTAATTAACGATGATTTGGAAAGAATTTATAGTTGGCCATTATCTAACCGACTCGCTCTTAATGCTAGTAAATCCCAGTCCATTATAATCTATAAAAAATCTATAAATACTTCCTCTTTTCTCTCGCATTTTCTTCCACATTTTCTTTATGGTGACGTTGTTTTGTTTGGAATGCTTCAGGATAATATGAATGTTCTCCAAAAATGTTTCAATGCTTGTACTCGTTTCATTTTTAGTATTCGAAAATATGATCAAATTTCTCCCTTTATAAATTTGACTCTTGGCTGTAGTTTGGTTAACTTCTATGAACTTCGTGTATGTCTTTTTATTTTTAAGCTTCTCAGATCGAATCAACCTCCCTATTTATTTAACAAGTTATTGTTCAGTAGCTCCCATTCTTCAAATTTACGTTTACTTCCCCCTATAAACCTGTGCAGATCGAATGATAATACATGTAGTACTATTTTTGTAATAATTTTTTTCATTTGTATTTTTTTTGTATGTAGTATGTAAGTACATATTTACTTCTTGCAGTGTTGTCTGTAACAAATGAGCTTGAGCTCAATACGGAGGGTACTAGCATAGAGTGGATTTGTTTTTTGAAAAAATCTGAGGTTTTTATGCTTAATGGAAGTATTTTTTTTGGTGGTTGTTGTTCTTCATTTATATTGCTTCCACATGTGCTTTTCCTTTACCAAAATTGTAATATCATGAACAAATAAATAAATAAAAAAATAAATAAAGAAATAAATAAATGCTTTCTCCAAACCATCAGGAAATAATTTTTGGTGCTGAGAATATTTGGGGTGAGCATGCTGGGGCCGAATGACAAGCGACTTTTTTCAGTGGAAATGTGATGTGTCAAGTGGTCAAGTGGTTTATAGTAAACTTTTTTTTTTGCAAATCCGCGGAGATGTTTTTGTGTTGCTGATGGGTTTACATTGAAAATTCGCTTTTAAAAGACAATTTAGTATGAAAGTTTTTCGATTTTTAAAATTGTATTTATGGTAAAAAATCGAATTTGGTCCTTGAGGAATGGAATACTTTATTGTGGTTTATCTTTGTGCTAGATTTTTAAATTAATGAGGTGCTGCTTTTGAACGAAAGGAATGGAAAATACATATTTTAGTTCAATAGAACTGACTTTCTTTGTCAGGAAGGTTCACTATGGCCAACCAAGAAATTTGGAATTATTACTGTAATGGGGGTTGAATAGTATAAATACATACTTACTTTTTGTCTATAACAAACTTCATTCTAATTATACCCATATCTAGATGTTTATAGACTTTTCTGAACAACGCAGAAACTGAATTTCTTGAGCACAGCATCGTATTATCGCTACTTAATTTGATTACCACCTAATTATTCGTCGAAATCTGCTACATAAGGCACGATTTGGTGTCCGAACTGAACAGGAATCCTGAATCTACGAGGGTCTCTAATACTAGAGAATAGGGATGTGTTAAATGTTTTAAGTTATGAGAAAATCTACTTGAGCGGATCCTCAGAAGGCCGGGACGAGAAAATTCGAAATTCGACTCATTCAAACTTTTCAGACCACTCCAATTATTCTATGAAATTTTGTGTAAATCTACGGTTCATCATACGGAACCATTTAAAATCCTCAGACCACCCCCAACAATACCATGAAATTTTACGTAAATCTATGCTTCGTCGAATAGTCCTAGTAGATTGATGACGGAGGTCTTGGCGGAAAGGTGTCTGGAGAAATCAAATTAGCACTTGTGTGCAGCTTCCGTAAGTGTTTGTGTTATTTCTTCGAGGTGACTACAGGGCAACTAGCTCACTGCGGCATTTGTGGTGTGTTGGGCTAAAATACGGGCTAACTGGATCGGGTTAACGTGTTGATCGTACTGTGATGATAATCAGCAAGTGTGAAAAAGCTGTGCAAAGCTCAATAAGATTTCGTTTGGGAGAGAGGACTGACAGGGATATGGAGACGGTCATTAAGTCTGTATAAAAAGGGTAAAGAGCCAATAGTCCGGTCAATCTAGACATAAAAATGAGAGCGAAGGTACATAAATTCGCATCAAGCTGAAAATTGGTAGAATCGTTAAAAATGTGATTATAAATAAAACTTAAAAGTTCCCATCATTCCCGTGTATGGAAAAAATTTTACTCGAGGTCAAAGGTAAAAAAAATGAGTTTTTCGCGATTTTCAGCGAAACGGTAAGTCTTATCATAAAAATATCTTAGATAAAAATTGTAGGTCATCATATTATCTATCAAAAATGTATTAGTTCTTTTTTTTCTACGAGCCACCCTTTCTGGGATATAACGATTCAAAAAGTTGTTCAAGTTGTTATGGGAATAATATGCATGAGTGAGCCACGTATATACATCTCTTATCTAGAGTTGTTATACATATATGTTGAAATATTTTTCTATCGGTGATTGTAACTTATACTTAAAATATAAAATATACATAACTATAAGAATATCAGGTCAAATGAAACCCAGTCCCTTACTTCATACGCCAGTGTAACTTCGAGGACAACATCTGTCTCTTGTTCTATTGTGTGCGTGGCTAGGGTCTTACACCTGCTATAATAAATGAAATACCGTTAGTCTTGAGTGAGACGCTGTAGTGAAATCACGTGTTTATCCTAACCTATATCGTGCTGTTTTGACTTTTATTACAAAAATGTCTGAATATTGTTTTATTTGTGCTAAACTTTTAACTGAAAGTGAAATTGTTACTGTTGAACGTGTATGAAGTCATTAATTAATGCAAGTATCGAAAGAGCAGATGAATTTTCAGAATTTCTCAAAAATCAGAAACCTGTGATAATACATGAAAATTGTAGTAAAAATTATACTCGAAAGTCTTCTATTGCTGCAGCTAATAAAAGACAACGTGAAGAACAAGAAGCCAGTACATCCACAGTAAGTCCTCCTCGTACTAGAAAACGTGTCAGTGAATCAGCTTTTTGCTTTAAAGAACTATGCTTATTTTGTGGCCAGAAATTGAATGAAGAGTATGAAAGAAGAAAATCCTCAGATTTTCGCAGTCGAATTAGCCAAGTAAGTACACTTCAATTTAAAGATTCAATTCTGGAAGTAGCTTGGACTCGTGACGATGCTATAGCAAAAGCTGTTCTTCAACATCTTCTTCGGGTATATTATCAAGTTCAAGTGTGGCTTGGTTATCAGCTAAACCCTACAGACTGGGGTTGGAAGTTGGTCGACAATACATTGGAGCCAGTTCAAACGAAGCAAAAAAGTCGGACTGTTCTGCTCTTTGGCATGTACAAACTGTCAAGGCCGGTCGTGCTCCAATGTTGAATCACTAACAGAAGAGGATACGTTTGATTCCAACGAGGATACATCACTATTGACGCAATTTACATGCACGCAGAATGAAGATGAAGAAGAACAAGAAGAAGAAGAAGAACGTGAACAAGAACAAGAAGAACGAGAAGAGTTTGACGGTTACAATTCAGACGAATAAAATTCACCACTTTTTTAATTTACATCGCTTTTTATCTTTTACCATATTTACAAATTTCCGTAATTTTGCAATAGTTTTAAATTAAACAGGATCACAACTGACCCGTGGAGTAGGCCTACTGGGGAAACCACGTTAAAAAAACGCGCTAAGTACACTACCTCATAGGTGGCGTGGAAACGTGTGCATATTATGCCCATAACAACTTGAACAACTTTTTGAATCGTTATATCCCAGAAAGGGTGGCTCGTAGAAAAAAAAGCACTGTTGCATTTTTCATAGGTAATATGATGACCTACAATTTTTATCTAAGATATTTTTATGATAAGACTTACCGTTTCGCTGAAAATCGCGAAAAACTCATTTTTTTTACCTTTGACCTCGAGTAAAATTTTTTCCATACACGGGAATGATGGGAACTTTTAAGTTTTATTTATAATCACATTTTTAACGATTCTACCAATTTTCAGCTTGATGCGAATTTATGTACCTTCGAATGTCTAGATTGACCGGATCACAAGGTGAAGTCTAGTCTGGTGCTAGACTAGATTCTATGGAATTCGTAGGAATTAATTTGTGAATCCCTGGTCGAATCACAGTCAGGAGGACTCTGATGCAACTGTAATGGAGGTTGAAATAAAGGAGCAACCCAATGTTGAAGTTTCTGAAGATTAACTAACCTCCATCACTGCAAGGCGGCTTTGGCTGCGCTCATGCTGAAACTAAGAGTAGAGCAGATAAACATAGTCTAGTCCGAGAACATTTGGGCAATGGTGACCAGATACTTGGACTTAAGACGCCCTCATAAAAATTTGAAAATGGGTTTCCACCAGTGACGGGTTATGGCAAGGTAAAGCTGTACCGTTAGACATATTTGTATTTTAAAAACAGACAATGTAAAAGCAAAGTTTGGAGTAAAGGTCGTACTAGACGACTCTCAAAAATTTTCTATGGTAGTGAGTCATCAGTTTACTGAACAGCCACAAACAAAAATTGTAAGAGTGAGATCCGATTAGTAGAGAATATAGTTTTCTCTAAAAATTCCATATTTCACATGGGAGTACAAGTTAGTAAGGCTGAAACATAAACGTTCATCGAAGGTGGAATCCATGATAATGGAGATGCAATTCTCAGGTGCGTGGTAAAAAGTGAGTCCAGAAGAAAATTAGCGTTCACTGCGTCATTGTTTTAGTTGTTGTGGGAAATATTGGACAATAGACACGTTCAAGTTTCAACTGGTAGTGCAGATTTAAATGGTTAGATGGAAATAATTAACAAGGTGACGAAATGTCTTGCGAAGATTAGTTCAGGTATTGTAAATCTACTTGAGGTACAAGTACCCTTAAATAACACAGTGCACAGTGTAAAACAGAAAACTCCCTTAGATTTCGTGTCTCGATTCCCGGGAAAAATATTAGTATACATGAAATGAAAAGCTTAAGAAGACTGATGCTAGAAGTGGTACACAAATGTGAGGAGAATAATGTGATAGGGCGTTTAGAAAGAAATACAGAGATAATTAAGAAAAATTACGATAAGTAGCGAAAAAAGACGATATGCTTAAATCCGGAAGATACTCGTTTAGCGATAATGCACGAGTTACGTATCCCGGATACTACACCGTCATCATCAAAACCCATATTCCCGACATTGTATAAATAGAAACATTGTATTAAATAAAATTGCTATTGCTGTCTAAACATTTTTAACATTGTATAAATAGAAACATTGTATTATATAAAATTGCTAGCTGACTAAACATTTCTTAATTCTTAAAACATATAAATATTTATTTTATACTTAACTTAAACTGATTAACATTGTATTTCATATTAAATAAAAAAGGGTTTTGTTTATTATATTTTATTAAATAAATATCTGATTAGCATTTATGATTTTCTCAATCATAAATACTTGATCAGCAAAAATTAAATAAGATACATTCGATATAATCGAAGACAGAATTGTAGAGCAGAGTATATTTGGATTCAAGTTAATAAACATCTAAAATAAAATTGTTACCGATTAAAAAATAAAAAATAAATAGTTTTATTACACGACTGTAAAAAATAGAACCTAAAATCGTAACTCACGCACCAAATGTTGTATATGACGACAGTAGAAAGCCATTGCCAACCAATAAAGAAGATTATAAGAAGTTCGAAAATGTATAAGTAACGATCGATACTTAATGCGGGATATGGGAGGAGATCAACAAAAGAAATAAAATAAAACTGAAGAAACAAAAGCAAATGGTGCAAATATATTCGTGAAACGAAGCGGTCAGCTTTTGGTGTTCTTAAAATGAAAAGAGTATTTTAGTAAAAAAAAAGACTGCATTTGACCTTGTTAAAGTTAGCCGAAAGTTGCCAGCCGAAAGTGAAAAAATCGATAATGCAGAAAGTGTCTCGACTAGTTCAGCCGAAAGTTAAACGAATTGTATATTAAATTGAAATATGCCAGCCGAAAGTGACTAGCCTACAAAATCAGCCGAAAACATATATTATAACAAACAACAATTAAAATCTTCAATTTAACCGATATTAATTTATTGTTTCATATCAATTGTGAAATTTTGTTTTCTCACTTATCCTGACAATAAAATCGTTTATCATTCGAGATTTTGTTAGATGCACACTAATCTGACTATGCCGATTCAATAGCCCATGATCATAGATAGATTCTGAGTATCGGGTGGGGGAAGGGGGGGGGGTCTCATGGGGTTATACGGGTGAAATTTTGATTTTCCCCATTTTTCATCGGTAAAACCATTTGTCATTCGAGATTTTGCCGTATGAACACCAATCCGACTAGGCTGATTCAATAGCCCATGACCATAGGTAGATTTTGATAATATGTGATGGGTATGTAAGGGTGAAATTTTGATTTCCCCCATTTTTCATCGATAAAATCGTTCGTCATTGAAATTTTGGTATATAGACACCAATGTGACCATGCCGGTTCGATAGTCCATGACCATAGGCAATTTCTGAGTATAGGGTTGGGGTGGGTCTGATGGGGTTATAGGAGTCAAATTCTGAATTTCTCTGGGTCATTTCACCCCCATAACCCCATCAGACCCACCCCTAACCTATACTCAGAATCTACCTATGGTCATGGGCAATAGAATTGGCATAGTGAGATTGGTGTCTATATACCAAAATCTAGAATGACGAACGATTTTATCGATGAAAAATGGGGAAAATCAAAATTCCACCCCTAAAAACCAATCAGACACACCCCTAACCTATTATCAAAATCTACCTATGGTCATGGGTTATTGAATCAGCCTATAGTCAGATTGGTGTCCATATGGTAAAATCTCGAATGACGAACGATTTTATCCATGAAAAATGAGGACAATCAAAATTACGCCCCTAAAAATACGCCTAACCTATAATCAATATCTACCTGTGGTCATGGGCTATCGAATCGGCATACTCAGATTGGTGCCTATATGCCAAAATCACGAATGACCAACGATTTTATCCATGAAAAATGGGGAACATCAAAACTTCACCCCTATAACCCCATCGGACCCACCCCAACCCTATGTCTTGGTTCATCCATTTGGTACAGTCAAATAGTTCATCTGCCAAAATCTTGATATACAAATCCATTCATCAGCTAAACTTGTCTGTATCTCATGTCTATTGTATAGATAATAGGTTATTGACATTTTCTTTTAGAAAATTGATAATTCCTTTGTAACTTTTAAATCTGTATTGCTGGCATTTTTCGTTTTTAATATTGAAGTTAATCTTCTTTATCGATGCAATCTGCATTATCGAGATTTTAAAATATTTTCGGTTAGGATAACAAAATTAATATCTGCATTACCGTATTTCGGCTAGGATAACAAAGACACTATCTGCATTACCATCTTTCGGCTGGAAACTTTCGGCTAACTTCAACAGTATCTGCATTTGTTTGATGTATTTGTCAGACGTGTGGACATAATTCACAAATGTGTATTTTCATTTTCGAATGATCGGTAACGTGCTGCACTGCAATCGCAATAATATTTAATGTTAGCGGTAAATACAAAATTTAAGCCTGAATTATATACGGCCATCTGATCCAAAAATGTTGAATCGGGCGTCAAAAAGACACAGCAGTAAATAGTAAGAATATCATCCCTTTCGTCAAAAACTCATCACGGTCATCTGATTCAATATTTTCAGATCAGATGGCCGTAGAACTATATGGCGTCAAACATATACTGCACTAAGTAAGGATATCGTCCCTACCGTCAAACACAGTGGAGGAAACATCATCGTATGGGGTACAATGAGTGCCGGTGGAGGGGCGGAAGTTGGAGGACTGGTGTTTGTTGAGACTACCATGCATAAAGAACAATATTTGCAAATTTTACAGAACCATTTAAAAAACAGTGCGACAAAAATTAGAATATCTGGACATTTTAGCTTGGTTCAAGACATCGATCCCAAACATGCATCCCACTTGTTAAAAAATTGGTTGATCTATAATGTCAAATCCATTTTATCGTACTCTCCACCATCACCAGATTTCAACCACATCGAGCATTTTTGGGATAATTTGGAAAAACGGGTGCAACAGGCAACTACATGATATTAGAACGACGAATATGAGAACTTGTGCTTTCATTGCAGAATCGCCTAAAACAGGTCATAGCTCAGAAAATGTGGCACACAAATTAATTATTGAATTTATTAGTAATAATACTATGGACTGTATGTTTTTAAACATTTTTGTTAAAAAAATGCTATATGGCTTCGGTTTGTCTGTCTTTGCCCACGATAATTTGAGAACGTCAAGCAATTTATGGGATAGGACCCTATTGATTTGGATATTTCTGACCAAAAAGTCGTATTCCTGAAGTCAATTTTCACAACATCGCCTACACTTGTACCAGAAAAATAGCCCCAAATCGTCACTAAACCACCTCCATGCTTTTCAGCAGCTGCAACACACTCTTTACTGGCACGATCACTCACAGATCTCCTAACGAATATTCGTCTTGGGGTACCGAAAATTCAAATTTGGACGCATCCGTCCATAAAACCTTGTTGCAATCGACATTTAAGAAAGTGACGACGTCGAAGCATTTTAAATCATTGTCACTCGATATTTCGCTTAGGATGTTAACAGTGTAAATAACAGGCTTCAACTGATCGTATTTGACTCATTTCACTGAAATCTTTTCAAAAAAACAATTTAAACATGATTACCTAGAATAAACCAGCCTGATACATTTTCTGGAAATTTCTACAGCCTATTATTGTAATTGTACCGAAATAAACAGTGTACGAAAATCCGGCCAAGCTCAGGTAGAGGGTAGTAAAATTAATCCCTATATCATTATGAATTTTTTGAGTAAATTCACTAGAAAGATGGGCAATGTTAGATTTCATATCCCGCAGTAGAAACATTTTTGTTTCTCCTTCACCGAAAATGATAGAGTGCCGTGTCGTTCTTCATTTTATGATTTTGGAATTTAATACCGTAATTAGTACTTGTTGTCTTTGCTCTCCTGCAAAATTTTAATTTTTGGGTTGTGTCACTTTTTCATGTCATGTGCGATATGTGTTACGGCATGGCAAAGGGAAACTGGTTTTTAATTTTTGTTTTCGTTTAGAACGACAAACAAATCTTTGATGTGCCTCGGGCTTTTAATGTTGACTTTTTTTTTAGATAGCGCTATTTTCTATGAAAGAATTTATCTGGCTCAACAATATTTTTAGAAAGAGGTTAGCAATTGCATGGGAACATCAGACACGAATATCGATTGATTTGAGTTCTCAATCCTTTTCAACGACTTGAACATGCACCAATTATGTAAGCAGCCTTCCGCGTGTTTTTATTTTCCGTTCGTAAATAAATCTTCATCTTTTTTGATTGACTGAGATGGTAGGAATAAATTAATTTTTGGCTATGAATTGGACTGGATTAGGAATTCTAGCAAATTTTAGTTTAGGGCAGCAGGATTTGAGTGGGTCATCTCTTAGCGGGTTAATGCGAAGTTTGGTTCAATGGATTTCATTCTATGGTGAATGGAGGAACTTGATAATTCCTTGGCCGATTGTTTCCGGGTTTGTTTTGTAGAAAAACTTAGAATTTCACGCGGGATTTATGTTGGAGTCTCGATTCAGCTTAGCATACCATATTCGAACATGATTTGTTAAGAAATTGCAGCACGGCCTAACCCCAAAACTTCTCTAAAGTCCATTTTTAAATCCCCACCCAATTCTAAATACCTGATTTGGCAATACATTTTTGGGATATTTCCTAGTTCCATTTAAAATGGTCGAACTGTAGAACTTCATCAAAAAGACACGTAAAAATTCCAATACAAGCTTACTTTTTTTTTAGAATCCTAGCCCAGCTCTGCAAACTGAATTGGAAAGTTGCTGGTTAGGAGACGGCCCGATTCTATTCAATATAGCCGTTCTCAAAATTTCGTCAAATTCGGCTTTGCACACCGAATTTGACCATCATTTGTTACGAGATGACCAGGTTCCATTGAGCATTATGTTAGAGTACCAATTCAAATCTGCATACCATATTTTACAGTAATTGGTTGAGGAGTGGTAATGCTCCATTGACATATCATAATAAATAGCTAAATTTATTTGAAATATCCAACTAATGGATTTTAGAGTAATTTTTAGTATAATTTAAATAATCATGGTTTCAGGAAATTCTATTGTAAGTTGTGAAATTGCAAGAGGATTAAATTAATAAATGTTTATATTAGTTAGTAAGCCGAAAAATATTAATTTAGAATTAAATTTCAGGAAATTTACAGATGTACGTGAAATAATAAATTTTTAGCTCAGGTTGCTCATTTAGAGAAGCAATTGTTGAAGACCGACACCATCGTTATTCATTAAACCTATTAAGAAGTAGATTAGAATTAGGTGAGCTAGGTGTCTGCAACCGGGTGCTTCCGTCCAAAAACAAATACCTTTCCTATCCTTCCTTTTGTTATGTGTAAACAGGCTGTAGGAATAGGCCCGGCGTTATCCGGGACACTTATCCAGTACTTGATTCTACACTCCAATCAATCAATCACAGTACAGTCCCAATAATAAGTGGCAGTTAAAAAATGTTTACAACTTCATTTTATTTTTAGGATGCAAGTTTTCTCTGGACCACTGAGTACTATTTAGATCTATTATTTTATGACTAAAAGTTTTTGGTTAATATCAAGGTTAGCCAAAATAAATTAAATGTCACAATTTACAATTATTATATCTCATACAAATCTAAATTGGTAATTGCTATTCTTTCTTAACAAAACCATAGTGGCAACTGAATCTAAAATAATAATTAATCGATTAAATAGTAAATTCAAAACTATTATATTTATATAAAAATTATCACGGCGATCGAGTTACAGATATTTCTTTATATATGTAGCGCGATCATGAATAATCGATAAACGTTGATTTTTCCCACGATCACACGAACAAAATGTAAAACACTTTGACATAACACCTAATAAATATTTATAATCATCTCTCAAAAGAATAATAATATTAATAATAAAGCGCTAGTATAGAAATAGTAAATAGATACATAATAATATTATTATTAAAATAATCGCTTGTAATCATAACCGTGAGATCAACGAGATCATCAAAGATATCACAAGATATAAATATTTATTATATCGAAAAGATTTTCCAACTTTAAACAAATCTTAATTTTTTTTTTTTAATAAAACTTTTAAGTGATATCATGAGAAAGTTGGGAATAAATAATTTTATTTTTCCGTTTTGTAATGAATACTCGAAGTCGAACTATACACAGTCAAACTACAAATCAATTGAATCGATCGCTAACTTATTATTATTATTAAGCACAAAATAATATGGCGCGAAAGAAAAAGACATTAGCGATCGCGATCGAATATTTTATAAACAAATCATTATTTATACCTACGTGATGATATCTAATTTAGATAAATACAAAGCAGAAATAGTGTATACTATACATGTTTATGGAGATCTCTAATTGGAGGATTAGCATATGGATGGAAGCTGTATACAGATAACATTTTTATTGCATTCAAATGGGTGTTTGACAAGACGATCGTTTAATAATTATTTGTCGATATATTATTACGTTTTATGTGCATATATTTTTGCTCATTTTTCAATTTCCTCATTAGTTTGTGGGCATGTGAAGATTTATGTGCATTCAAATTGCCACAACAAAAAAAAAATTAATTATAGTCTTTGAACTTTAATGAAATTAAATAATTAATTAGTTAGAAGTAACCGGCAACCGCCAATTGGAAGTGAAAGGATCCATGTTACACATATGTAATCGATGTCTATATTGAATTTTAAGGTAGCTGCTTATCTCGTATATACAATCTAGGCCCACACAAAATGCGACTCGCCATTCAGTTCATAAAAGAAAGTTTCACCAATATAGCAACTCATCAAACAAACAAAACGATTTATAATCAAAAAATTATTTTATTGTTATCTCAAGATAAAGAGTAAATATATCTAGATATCCCAAGACAATATGCGTTTTGTTGTTGTTATTGTAAATAAACCATTTTATACTTTTACTCGAATAAATATATAAATTTTCTTTTACCGGATAAAACGTATAAATGGAAAATACATATACAATTTCGCGTTCCAGTTTTTCCAAAAACTACACATCATTATCTTACACATATATGATACGTAAACTGATAAAATCATTTTATGTTTGAAGTAGAAAAAAATAAAACTTTGTTTTTTCATCTTATCACATTCAAAATCAATGTATGTACGTACATTCTTTAAATTGATTTCGATACATAAATTTTATGAGACTCCGCCTCTCTAAATATATTCTCGTGCTTGTGTACACGTTAATTTATATTTTATCGCCGCATACGTCTTTAAGAATTGTAGAACAAAAAAAAAAATTGTTTAAAATTGACATGCAAAATGTATGTTGAATTTTTTGCTAAGTCGATTTTCCTAATTGTCTCTATAAGTACATGTAAGAAATTATACATTCCTTTTATATTGGTTGGTCTGGTTTATTTGTTTGTTGCTCTACAGAACGAATTCAATAACATATAAAAATAATCGATCGTGGTGCGACCTATTTGTTGTCCAATAAAATTATTTCTCGGTTATTTTATTAAGAAAATTTTGATTGTCAACCATCCTAACCTTTGTAACGTCTCCTTCAAATTTTTTCCCTTTGGTTTCTGTTGTCCGATCTATCGTTTATCCAAACAATCATTGTGACAGAATGGCTTGAAAGGATTCTAAACCTTTTTCATATAGTTCACGGCAACATCATCACTTGATTTCCTGAGTTTCACTAGAGTTTGACTTTGACTTGTCCTCATTATCAGTTCTTTCCGTTTGTTTGAGATGCAACGTGACATGATGTTTTTGCCTACAAACGCGACATAAGAAATTTGACTACTATACATGATGGCTTAATGCTTCGATATCCCTTTATCAACCAAGAAAACAAAAAAAATGGCTCAGTTTTAGTCCAACCCACACAAATGTGTTAGTAAAAAACCATAGTATGTAATGGCGTTGTTAATAAAAAATTTCGCTTGATTTGAAGTAAAACCAACACAATTGTGTGTATAGATATAATGTTTTTTTCGGACGAAAATAAGTTAAAAAGGAATTCACAAATGTGTAAATTGGTTCAAAAAACATACAAAACTAAATTTTTGACATGGTACTTTTGCCCTACCCGCACAATTGTGTTAGTAAATCACTAAAGGGATATAGGCAACTGAAGCATAGTGTCTTTTCCGAAACACTAATATATGTAATATCCAATGATCTCTTTTGTCTGCTTGTTCTCCACGAACAAGTAATCCCCGTATGACCACGTCTGATGTATCGGCTAGTTGACGGAAGGCCTTGGGTGAACTATGTTGGATCACTGGTTGCTCCCATAACTTGTCTAAGTAAATTGTGAATCACGTGTGAATTGGTTTGTTATTTCCACAATAGGTACACATAAAACAGGTAATACACAAGTCGGTTTCATTTTCGTTCGATTTTGCGTTTCTCTCAAAAATTTCCAATATGGCGCCTTTGGGTGGCTAATAGTTTATATTTCTGTGAAAATATTTGTTTGTGTTTAATCTATATCTATATATGTATATATATAAAAAATTGTTGCAAGTGTGTTGTGACTTTATAACTCACGAACGGTCAAACCGAATTCGATCAAATTAGGGTTTGTTCGTATGGTCGTGTAGATGGTTTATCTAAAGTTTGCACGAAATCGGTCAACGCGTTCGTGATTTATCATTTATCATGTCAACATGTGATTTTGTCCATATAAAAAACAACAAGAAATACGTCGGTGCCTATGATTTCAGCAAAAAAACATTTTTATATGTATTGTTTTCAAATAACAACTAACGAATGACGAATAACATAAAACACTATAATAACTAAGAGAAATCATACGGTGTATTTCTCGGCTGGCATTTTTTTACTAGCGACACTCTTCATAGATTACTTTTTTGAACCTATATTAACTTCCCACATAAACCTCGGGCTACTACATTAACAAAATCCATATGTAACAAAAACCTCGGTTTGATTTACAGCAAAAAACACAAGAATAAAACTATTTGTGTGTATTGAGTGTAGTACTTCTACAGTCAGAACGAAAAGAAAAACAAAATAGGAATAAATAAAATAACATGTAGCTGCCTGTTTCATTAGATTACATGCAATTTTCTTGTATTTTTTGTTCTTGGCCATTAACCTAATTGTATGTAAATAAAAATACTGAATGCACATACATACAGACATACATAAATAAATACTGTAGCTGTACTATTTAAATTTTTTATGCATAAGAGTGTGTATAATATTTTTTAATTTGTGTTTTTGTTTTTGGTGTTTGTATTATCTATTTACTGGAAAATCATAAAAAGGATATATCATTTGTGTTCGTTCATCGTATCAGTTGTTTAAGTGTGAAGTGTAATATTTTACGTAAATTGTACTAGTGTTTTTCTTGTTTTATTAAGTGTAATATTTTAGCAAAAATCATAAACTTTTATGAAAATTTAAATTAATTTTCATTTTGAAATTTAGATTTTTTCATAATTTTCTTTTCATCGTAAATACGAGAACATTATATACATATTATTTTTTCGATTGAATTTGATTTTTTCTCTAATATGAGTAAAGCCTCAACTAGTGAGGAATAAGAAAATAAAAAATACGAATTTTAACGAATTTTAACCAATTGTTTTTCTTTTTTTTTGACATTCGAACCAGCCAAAAATAATAATTTTAAGTAACAGCTGATGGTTTACAAACAGCTGTTTTATATTGTGAAATGTCTTTTAGAGAAATTTCATATTTGTTCATGTTGTTATATATTTTTATATATAAATTTCGTATTTGAAAATGTACACATACACGAGATGCTTTTACATCACAATGAAAAAAGGAAATAAACTAAACAAAATTAAAATATTATAGTAGTAATATAGCGTTTACACTACGACAAAAATATCATACCATTAACAAATTAATTTTTAACAAAATTCACTAAAACACCATTTTTACTTCATCGCACATTATTAAAATTAATCACAAAACATGAAAAAATATTAAAATAATTTTATTTAATAAATAAAATAGAAAACAAAAAAATGTACACAAAATAATTATGGCTTCCATTCCCCGCATCACAAATTTATCTTCTTTTGCTGTGTATAAAACACAACAACAAATCTTATTTTCGAGCGAGAAATAGCGCGCACTATTATTTTAATAAGTGACAGCTAAAATTTTACGAAGGGGAAATTCGGCTTCTTACATGAACATTAAGTTTGACTGGGTAATAACATTGAAATGCCATTTATCGCATTGTTATTCTATTATTTTTTTATTTTCTTATTCCTGAATGGTTCCGCTTTAAACCGTCGGGCGTTAAATGTGCAGTTTTGCATTGCAATTCCAAGCAACGAGACGGTGCTCGCCTTTGTAATATTCAACTAACTATTCAAGCCACGAACTTTGGTTAAAACATTGTGGCATATTACCGTTGAGTAAAAAGCGAATATTTTTATGTTCAAAACATTTCGAGCCCAGCTGCTTTCTAAAGCGGAAGCTTAAACTAACGGCTGTCCCAACATTATGTCTGCTTCGTTTGGATATTGATGATGGAGGCATTACTTTGCAAATATCATCAGCGACTGCAATTAATTTTAGTAACCCAACCTTCATCGATAATTTAAATTCGGAAGCTGAGTCATATACTCAACAAGTGAACATCGAAACTTTACAAGTTTTACCATTACCAGAACCGAGTTTTGATGGGGATATTAGTTTGCAAAGTCTACCCCAATGTGCAAATACCCATACTTTACAAACCGATTGTATCTTCACCAAAATTGATGATATAAATTTGGAGGCTTAAACTCGTTCTCAGCAATTAAACCTACCTTCTGAAGTTTCACCGTCATCAGAACTGCATTTTGATCCTTCAAATATTAAAAGTTATCCAAAAAAACAACATGAAATCATGTCATTAACCGAGATCTCACAACTACCGGGCTTATATTTTGACGACGTATTGGAAGTTGAACAGCCCACGTGCAGTTATTGCGAAAGGAATGAAAAAAATGTAGAAGTTTATCGTTCTTTAAATCGAAAGTGTTTTCATCGAATCAATAAACTACGAAATGATAAGTTGAAACTACTCAAAAAAATTAAAAACTTAGAGCAACAAAATAGACTAGCAAAAAGAAAATTCATAGAAAATCAACCTAAGTCAAATTTAAACAATTTAATTGCTAATAAAAATAAAAGTGAACATTCTAAAAATTTTTGTCAAATGTTGCTTTCAGACAGGTCAAAAACACAGAAGTGGCCCGAACCGTTTAAAATATTGGCTCAAAATATTTACTACCGATCCCCTAAATCGTACAATTTCATGAGAGACAGGTTAAATTTCGATTTACCGCCGAAAGCTTCGCTTATACGGTGGCAACCAATAAAAAATTTCTTCCCAGGGACGAATAACACATTAATGTTAACCAAGTTAAAGGAAAAAATTGAAAGTTTAGATATAACAAACAGGCAATGCACTTTAATTTTCGACGAAATTAAGATTCGTAAAGATTTGAAATATAATTCAATTCGAGATTGTGTCGATGGTTTTGTTGATTTGGGGGATGATTGTAGAGTCTGAAATTGGTAGTTACGTGTGTATTTTCATGGTGCGTGGTATTGCTTTAATATGTAACTGGAAAAACATTTTAAGCTACTACGTCTCAGAAAACGCAATTTCATCAAATTCGTTAACTACGTTAATACAGACTAACTTGAGATTATGCAGCTCCTTAAACTTAACTGTCAGAGCTCTAATATGTGACCAAGGGTCCAACAATCGAAAAGCTCTAAATAATTTGGGAACAAATACTAATAATCCTATTATAAATCACGACAGCAGTTTTGAAATTGTTAGTATTTTTGACCCTCCACACTTATTTAAATCCTTCCGTAACTGCATGCTAACGTCTGATATTGAAACAACTAGTGGTATAGCTAGCTGGGAAGTTATTCGTGAATTGTACAAATTAGAACAGTCATCTCCAACTCGAATGTGTCCAAAATTAACAGACAAGCATGTTAATCCAGGCCATTTTGATAAGATGAAGGTCAACCTATCCACTCAAGTATTTAGCCGAAGCGTTGTGGCTGGAATAAAAACAGCATTCGAATTAAATAAGTTCTCTGATTCCGTGAGAAAAAAGGTACCCGCCACCTTAATTCTTTTTGTTAATTTAGACAAATTATTTGATTGTTTAAACTCAAAAAGTTTGTATGATCCAAACAAATTTAAGTGTGCTTTAAAAAATGAGGAGGATTGCGTCACATTCAAATTCTTTAACGAAATGCTAACTTATATGCAAACAATTAAATTAGTTAACCAAAAGAAAGTTTACTCATTTGATGGGATGGTTTAAACTATTCGCGGAATTCTCTCACTGCTTAAGTCTTTAACGCACGAGAACCTTAATATAAAATATTTACTTAAATCAAGGCTAAATCAAGACGCTTTGGAAAATACGTTTTCTTTAATTAGATCCGCTAATGAAAATAATTTCAATCCATCGGTTCAAGAGTTTAGCTACACAGTCTCTAGATTATTATCTATTAAACACCTCACACCATTCGCGACATTAGCAAATTGTGAAGAAGATATTGATGATAACCTACTAGAAGTTATTCGAGAAGATAGAGCCATTGACAAATGCTTACAAGAAAGTTTTGAAACGCCAAATTCCAGCTTAACCTGCACAAATAATGAGCAAAACGGAGAAAACGATTTAGACGAATATTTAGTTGTAATTGAGATCGAGGAAGAATTTACCTATACAGGATCATCAGTTTCTACATCAGATCCATCAAATAGGTATTTTACAGGTTATTTGGTAAATAGAATTTTAAAACAATTTAATTGTGCTGCTTGTGCAATAACACTTAAAAGAAAATGACTACGTGGAGTGCACTTCTGAACTTTTAATAAAGCACAAAAATTATATGTCAGATTGCTTTGGAAAACTACAAGCACCTTCTCAATCATTTTTTGAGCTATGTCGAAAACAAATATCTATTTCTGATAAATTTTTTAAATCGCATGCCCATATTGCGGGCCTAAAATGTAAAGTGGTTAATATTATATTAAATGAACAGTCTGACAAAAGCTTTTATGATGATAATCATTCCTGTTATAACCATCGTGTGGAGTTGCTGAATTTGATGATTTTATTACTGATCCGAAAACACTGTAAATGGCAAATAGAACGAGCCAAATTAAATAAAATAAAACCGGGATATGGACCAACTAAACGACAGTGGAGAACAGTATTAGATTGAATTAGATGTAAAGTTGTTATAAATAATTATTAATAAAAGTTATTATTAAATTGAATTTTAGTATTTTTTATTTTTATTGACACCTATACTCAATTCTCATTGCCGTTACATTGTATCGGGATTCATATTTTGACAGCGTCACCAACTGTTACTGATTTCACTTCTTGCACATCATGGGGGCGGAATAAAAATTGTCGGTTTAAATTGGATTTTTCAATGAAATTCGCATCAGTGACTATAATTTCACCACCATTGCTGCCTAAACCAATCTCGAAATTTTTGATCAGTTCACATCCAATTGCGCCAGCACCAACAATAAAATATCTAAAGGATGAGATAATTTGTTATAAGTTTACCATCGCGTTATGAATCACCGAGTGACGCCATGTCGATTCTTACCGTAATTTGCCAAGTTTATCCTAAAATGTTTTACCATCATTTTATGTTGGTCTCTCGTTTGCTAAACACTCAATGGCTTTAAAATACAAATATTGGAAAATGGGTAAAAATGTACCACTTGATTCTTACGTAAATTCTTGGCCACTGATGCCGCCAAGACATGCGTTGATTTGGTCTAACTTGCCGGCACAAGTTTGTAAGAATGGGGATATTATTTAATAGAAATTGAGGGGTCCCATTTAAAACGCGATATTTTAAAACGCGAATTATTAAAACGCGATATTTTAAAATGCGATATTTCAAAACACGATAGAGTACAAAACAAGATACGGTACAAAACGCGACATGGTACAAAACGGGAATTTAGGATCGGGTTATATCAGTCGGGTGAAGGGGTAGTTTAATTTCAGTTTATAGGAATTTAAAAATCGATAGTAGCGGGAGTATATAGGATCGGTATAAATCGGGTCGCTACGCTCTCGTCGCTTCGCAACGCACATTCTGTACCATAATGCGTTTTGAAATATCGCGTTTTGTACCATATCGCGTTTTGAATTATCACGTTTTGAAATATCGCGTTGTGTACCATATCGCGTTTTGTAGCATATCGCGTTTTGAAATATCGCATTTTGAAATAACGCGTTTTAAAATATCGCGTTTCGAGCGGATCCGGAAATTGAGATATATTCAAAAATATAGTTCGTATTACGTTAGCGAACTTGAGGACCAAGTCCTCAATCAACTCTCTACATCATCTCCAATTCCATTATCAGCTTCTTCATCACACCATGGCTTTGGAAGCCTGCCATGTTTCGCCTGGAATAAGTATATTGCATCGAATGCAATATGCAAAGTAAGTGGTTGTTCAAATTTTGCGAAATCAATGATCACCTATTCGGGATTTGTTGTGCCTCAGCGGAAGGTTTATTGGCTTTTTTTTATTAAATCTATGTTGACATTTTAACATGGTTTAAAAATTGTAACATATTACAGTTGAGTAAAAAATGTATTTGAATTGATTGAACAATGAATACCTCAGAAATATATTTTTTTGATTTTGCAGTACATAATACAAAAACCAAAAACAAAAACACAAATTAAAAAATATCGCACACGCTTATACATAAAAATTAAAATAGTACAATATTATTAATGTATGCATGTGGATTCAGTATTTTTTATTTACATACAATTCATTAATGGCCAAGAACAAAATATACAAGAAAATTGCATGTAATCTAATGAAACAGGCAGCTACATGTTATTTTATTTATTCCTATTTTGTTTTTCTTTTCCTAATAGGCCCCTTACACGTTCAATACTATTGCGCAATATTATTGTGCTAAAAATAATGCGCAAAAGTTATTTTAGCCTAGAGACGGCTCAATATTGTTGCAAAATTTTTCCTTATTTTGAATAGTGAAAAAACTGTCAATTTAAATCGTTTATGAAATTTAATAAATCGCCATTGACACGAGTAGTTTTGAAAATTAATAAATTTAAAATTGAAATTATTTTCATTTCCATACACTAATAAAATATTAGTGAATAAATTTTATTTAATTTAAATAAATAAAACGAATTTTTGACAACCGATATAATCATATTGCACAATACTTCACACTAGACAATATATTGCACAAACTTCAATAAATATTAAAAAAATTTAATTTTACACAATATATTGTGCAAACCTACAATATTCTCCTTACATGATCAATTTTATTGTGCAATGCCCAAACTTGCGCAATTATATTGAACGTGTAAGGGGCCTATAATACATATACTGTCTATTGCACTCAATACATACAGATAGTTTTATTCTTGCTTGGTATTTTTTGTGTGTAACAAAAGAAAATAAAAATAATATTACACGAGAATAAAATCTTTGTACGCATCGCATACACGCATAGTAAAGTAAAGGAAATTGGTTTCATAGTTATATATTTTGCCGTCATCTTTTTACGGCGCCTGTTGTTTAGTTTGATTTCTCTTAATTATTATTGTGCTTTGTGGTCGTACGTACACACTACCATGCCATTGCACGATAGATGGCATGGTAAACATTTATGTTAACAAAACCATAAAGCAAAATATACATAAGAGGACTCATGTAGAGTTTCCGAGGTTAATCTACCTTACTTTACACAACCTGTATAAGCCTAACGAGAACAATAAACTATAAAATAACTATGCCGATATGTTTATAAGATACGTATGTATGGATTAAATATAGAAAAAAATTAAATTTGTATATATAAATATATTAAAACTATAAAATAAGATTAACCTCGGAAAAACCTGCTTATAAAATTTGCACTACTTGATTTCTCTTATATATTTATTGCTCGATGACAAAACATAAATTAGAAAGGGTGCACCTTAGGAAATATTTTGGTGCAAGTAAACGAATTTAAAAACCAGAAAATCCGGTTTTGGATTTCTGATATTTTTTAGTAATTAGACAAGAAGATGAAAATAAAATATCTTCCTTCTATTCGATTTTGGATTTTGCCGGAGCAACACAGAGCACCATCACTCACCAACCAGCAACATTGGAAGAAATTATTTTAGATAAATAAAAGTTTTATTTAAATTAGAATTAAAACAAATACCTGTGTTTATTTTCATTTATTATTATTAAATTATACAAGTGCTCCGCTTCACTTTTCGCTGCCGCCGATTCAACCACTTCAACAAGTACATATAATTCTTGTGTTAACGCTTTGTATTTTAATTTTAATTTTCTTATTAGAACAATGGCTGAACAAACTATATTAGATGGGTCATCGCTTGTCTATTCTTACGGTATTAAATTATCTATACATATAAAAATTATTTATCCGCATCTCGTCACTGAAAAAACAAATTTTCTTAAAAGATATCTCTATTACCAAATTAAGGGTTGCTTTACAAAAAAGTTTCACTGGGCGCAATTTGTTAACAAAACTAAAAATTTAATTTGTTTTACTAAGTGAAACTTGCTTTTACTGAAATTTGTTTTTGAGTGCAGTTAACGTAACTTAACATACCTATACATTTACTTTTCATTTTGATACTGAGGCTGCGTGTCAAACTTGAGGTAAAAGTCAATTTTAGATAAATTTTTCGGTAAATTCAATTATTTTTCAAAAACTCTAAAAATTGGTACTACAAAACTTTTTACCGTAGTAAACGATTTACCTTAAGTTTGGCACACAGCCTGAGTTCGAAAAATCATAGCGGCCATTAAAAAAAATCAAAAATGTTTTTAATGTATTTTTTCAAGATGGCGCTGTTTTAGAGTTTATTGGGACGGAAGAAATGTCACACACCGCTGCAATTGTGACGAGCGAGTCAAAATCAAAAATGATTGAGTGGGATTTGGCGCTAGCAGGAGAAAAATTAGATAGTATTTAGTTTTGATATATATTATGCTAACTCAGTAATCATTTAATTTTTTTTAAGACTGTGGTTTCCACAAAATTTCAGACCTTCAAGCGATAAGCTTTTTAGACCTTGATCAGATGTTTCCAGATTTATGTCAATTAAGGACAAAATCTCAATTAAGGTTTAAAATTGAACAATGGCGTATAGAAAATGTAAAATTTAACCTTAGTTAGCTGCGTTTTTCTGAAAAACAATTGAGATGAGTTCGTTATAGCTTTTTTGAAGTTGATTCAATTTAAAATAACCATTTACTTTTTTTTAAGTCGAATAAGTTAGATCAAATAGTCTTCAATATGTAATATCGTTGTTTTGAGTTCTGAACAACGCTTTTATTATACGGAACTGTTAAGAGCTATACAAAATTATAAGAAAACTATAGAACGATGATAGATTTTTTTTGTTATGCTTAGAAGACTTTGGTCTAACTTAGCGTTGGCTCAACTTGAAAAAAACTATCGCCAACTCGACCCGATTATTTTTCACAAAAACGCAGCTGTTATATACACAACTTAACGCTTAGTTGCATAATTATTTTCAGGGGCATTCAACGACTAATTTATATCCATTACCCAATTGTTCGACCGTGTCAGGAACTTCCAACTTATCGGATTGGATCAAAAACCAATCATTCTCGGTATCTTCCATAGAAACAGGAAAACTTTCACCATCAGATTTTGTTGGAAATATTACCCAAATTAAGTGAAAATCTTACTAATTATTATATAAACATTTTTATTTTCTAGAATCTGCAAGAATTTCTGAAAACCAAAAAAGGTTCCAAAATTTTACAAATATTTAGCAACAGTGCCCCGCCACTTCTGGATGAAGACGCAAGAGACCTATTGGTTACTTCGATCATCGACTGTATAGTAGACAGCCCTGTAACGGCGGCAATATTAGAAAAAATTTCTAAAGATATTGCGACATTTTTTCCTGGAGAAAATAAGGTAATATTTATTACACCGATATAATGTAATGTAAATGAATAAAAACAAAAGTTTGTCATTTTTTCAGGAGTTGTATTATAGAGATGGACCGAAGCCGTCTGGAATATTGTACCACAAACACAAAAATCTAAGTTTTAAATATCGAAAGGTGGGATACTTGGAAAAAAAAAATAGACGTCCTCAACAAATAAAAGTTTGTACTGCAACTGCAACAAATACAGGTAAAACTAACTTATGTATTCTACATAGATATTATAAATCAATAATATTTTTTCTTTTTTTGTTCATTTCAGAAGTAAGTCAGGAATTCGAAGGATCTAAGAAATGGTTGTACAATTTCTCTAGCCCATGGGACGATGTCGAGAGGCACTGGATAGCCACACACGACGGCCGACAAAGTAATCTCCAAGCAGAAAAGAACATTAACATTATAAACTTTTTTGATGAATGGCCAATTTTAAAGCATGCAGATGGCTTTCGTTTGGTAAAAACAACAATTCGAAGTTTTGTTTCCAAATAGTAACATTTTTTTCTTATTTGTTCAGATTGATCTGGAATTTAATTGTTTGTACCCTTGGTGTGTATGTCTTTTTCTCTGTTAGAGATTGAAAATATTAGTATTTCCATGATAAAATATAATGGAACTGTTTTAAAAAAATCGTATTACCTTTATTTTAAAGAAAAAAATCAACTATCAAGAATAATAGACATTGTAAAAAGAAATAGAAAGATTTTCTTGATAGTTCAAAATATACAAATAATCAAGTACGATAGTCATTTTCGGGTTTATTTTGTCTATGATGAACAAAACAAATATGAAAATATTTGGTGCACTGAGAATTACGTTACACATTTAAAACCTTTTGTTCTACATTCCCTTCCAAACGGAATTAAAATATTTAAACCAAATATATCGTATGAATGAAAATTTTAAATAATAGCTTTAATTTTATATATAATAATTATAAATGATTTCATATGTACATATATATTATTTCGTTTTATAAATATCAATTTTTGTATTAATCTGTAATTTATAGTTATAAGATTTATTTTATAAAAAATTTGCATTTTATAAAGAAATAAAATCGAATATTAATTTGAATTGTATTTTTAATTTATCCAATAAGAATGCACAAAAATATTTCTGGTAACAAGAAATATGAGTAAAGTGGACAAGAAGAATATTATTCAATCAAGAATAAATCAGGAAATGATTTCTTAAAACAAGAAATAAGCTAAAGTGGGCAAGAAGAATGTTTTCTTTGATCAAGAATAAGTTTATTCTCTAGAAGAAATGAGTACGATTATATATAATCAAAAATTCTTTCTATAAGAAAAATTAATACATATTTTCAAGAAAATATATACTTACATCCAGATAATCTATAATTCTCTTTCTCTAAACAAGAAACTAATGATAATATTTGTAGAGATTTATAGATCAAAACAAGAATATTTAGTTTTAAAATAAAATAGTTAAGCAACCATTTTAAGAATCATTTCTTTAAACTGTATAATAATTCTTAACTGAAGAACTAATTATTAGTAAAAACAAAGACAATATTCTGAATAGAAACTATATTTTCTTCATTTTGTACATTAAATTTCTTCTAACAAACGTTTAAAGTTTGTTTCAACGTATAAATTAAACCTTAAATCAAGAATAGAATAAGTTTATGTTGAGAAATAAAATTCTTAGGTGAAAATGAAGAGCTCATTTTTCTTATATCATTGACTATTTTCTTCGAGTTAGAGAGTTTTTTTTTCCGTGTGATAAAAATAGAAAACAATCAATTCAAAATAGTCTTGGTGAAATGTATAGAAGTTTCCATATGACAGCAAGGATTATCAGAGACCGCAGATGCTCGCGGTGAATTGGTGTGTTTCAAACACCTAAGTATATCACCAATATATCGTTAAAAGTAAAATGAAACGATTTAATTGTGCGTTTTGTGCTTTAATTAGTAAAATGTTAAATATAGTGATTGTGACAAAGTTAATAATAACCTAATTTAGTAACATAAGAAGTTTAACATATTTGTAATATTCATTGAAAAAGTTAAATAAATTTATGATAGAAATTTGAGCACCATCATTACCAAGGAGTATGTTGTCTTTAATAACTGAAATATAGGGAAGTTGTTAAAAAGTCGTATCTATCATCAGGACTAGAATTATTATAGACTTACTGACATACAGGTTGCAACATTTAATTGAGCAAAACCGCCTACAGTCATCTCTGGTGAATTTTGGGCTCGCAATATCATTAATACGACGAGTTTCTGTTGCTTAACTGGCATTAGATACCATCTAAAACCATAAAAGATATCTCCAATTATATCATTCTGGAATTTAAAAAATGAGATGAGAATTTTTTTTTTAGAGTAGATATAAATTTATATTAACCAACTTACTTGATAAGTTACAACAGTTCCTAAGGTACAATATTCTAGAATCTGAAATAGGCCCATAAATGTTACAAATGGTCCAACAATCCATTTACTCCACAATGTCAGTATTAAGGATAGTGCAAGAACTAATTCGCTAGTAGCCAGTTGCGATAAACTCCAGCTGCAATAAACTGTATCAACCATTACAATGTACTTAATGTACTCTTGATGAGCGATAATACATTGATGTAAATGGTTTTGAATTTCCACCTTATCTTGTGGTCCCGGTTTCAGTAAAATGTTGTCCAATTTATTGATGCGCCATTCAAAAATTTTACGATACGCTATTGAGTGTAAAACATAGAATACAAACATACCATCTGCAGCGAGAATAGCGGCAAGGCCGAACCCCAGAGAATACACATGAACAACGGTATTAATTGCGTATCCGAATGTAGTGTGCCAATCAATAAACGGATATTGTACAGGTAATATAGTTGTGAATATTCCATATTTTTTCCAAAGTATTATCGGTAAGCAAAAGTAAGCGATTAGTCCACCGAAAAACCCAACAGCTAACAACTCAACTATTACAGTGCAGGAAACACATATTTTTCTAATTGTTTGCGATAATTCTGGATTGTTCGAATATGCCAAATGAAGTTTTCGTATCTTGTCAAACACTCTAGTAAAATTGTCGGGATATAATGCGACCGTATACAATTTATGTATACCCTGTATGCGAGTAAAAAATTATAATTTATAATTGTTTGTAAAGTACATTTTAATTAAAATACTCACTTGGCATATAATGGCCGATATACAAAGTGCTTCCAATTTAGAACTAATCGAAGCATCCGTAAATAACATGTACACAATGGCGAACACAATTGAATGGATCGCAAATATTATTATAAACCATTGTGGGGTAAGCTTAAAACCAGGATCAACCATGTTAGTCCCAACCAATTTGAATACTGATCTCAAATGATTTGTGTAATACGTGTTGGCCTCAATGATTGTCCCTTCGCCTATTTTGGTATGCGGAAATTTAAAATTTTTAACTTTCATCGTTCGCCAAAATTTTAATCCTCCGACTATTTATGTAACTTTACGTCAACCGTTCTAAATATTTGGTAAACTTGTATTCAATAGTAACTATTTTCCGCGAGTTTTATAGCAGAAAATTTTCGATTTTTTTATCAATGAAATATTTATTATGTTACACCTATTACGTTCAATTTTTGCAATATAATATGTAATTTAACTTTCAAATTATATTTATTTTATGGGTAACAACTTACGTGTTCTTTGGGAAAATTGTTTGTGTTGCGAATTTTTAATGTGTGCTTTAAAAATTGCGCATTAACGCACATGAAATCGATATTCTAAACCTTGAAATCCGCAATCGTCTCTTCCCATATAGCATATTTATGCATATTGTAATTTTTTCGTATTAACGTTTAAAAAGTTTACGACCGGGCACTTTTAATGACCTGAACCTTTCGATTTTTGATAATGGTGGTTAATGCAAGGCTAAGGCTGCAAAGAGTATTGTGGTGGCGGTCTGGTGTAATAAATTATTAAAGGTCGTATAAAATCGACTTTTAAATTACGTATATTTGAAGCCTTTGCTGTTTGAAGCAAATTCCGCTTAACCTGACTTAAAAAGAATTGATTACGCACAACTGGATAAGGTTGACCTACCCTCGACAAGTTTGCTAATGTAACATTTGGCCCAAAATCTAGTTTTTGATGTAAATAATCGTTTGGCAAATAATTTACCTTTAGGCAAATTATAGGGGTGATTTTGAACTAAATAACTCAATGTAATTAATTTTTACTAAATTCTGGTTCAAGAACCATCCCGATATCATATAGCTACACGAAAACGTATAATTTTGGCGGTGTTAGGTTTAATTGTAAGCTGAACCGACCATTCGTTCCTCGAAAAAGGAAACTTTAGCAAAACACGATTTACTGTAATAAATTGTAATAAGTTTGCAACAAATTATGGCATGGGTTTCACAAAGGCGGGCTAATAAAACAAATTTGTGGCAAAAATACTACAATATTAAAATATTTTTCCTAATTCCTTTTTCCTATAGGAAAGTCAGAATCGAACTGCAGAAGTAGAAAATCCCTCAATTGAACAAATGTTTTTCATTCTTGCTTATGTAGTGGAACCTGGCCTAAATCTCCGATAATTGAACAATTGTTAATACCGAACTTTCGGAAAATTCTCCGTATGAAAAAGTCGTTTTTAAGGGGAGTTAATTTGATTGTTACAGTGGCCCTAATTTTTGGAAATGACTTCGTATTTTCTCACATAAATATTAAGTATACGTGTTTGTTTCACACAGTTTTTATAAATTGAAATAATTTAATTATTGCTTCATAAAATCTAAAATTATTTTCTAATTCAGTTAACAAATAATTTTACTGGTTTTGATTCGTGGTCAATTAACAGTGTAAATCACACAGTGTAAATCACAAGTTTAGTTCGACGCTTCAATTTGAATCCAATTGAATCAAATATGAATCGGATTTTTATGCGTGTTAGGCTTTGTTAGAGTTGTAGTACATCAAAGAAATGTTTGGTAAACCGAGGTTAGTTCATACTAGTCGTTCATAGATGGCCCTTTATCAAGAATTATCTTATCAATTTACACAATGTATCTTATCGGTCATTGATAATCTGAATTGCAAGTTTAGACCTAATATAGTGTGCCTGGTGAAAATTTGTTTCTCTAAATTTCCAACAAACCCTCAATTTAGGGGTTAGTTTATGCCAGTTATAGATAGATGTCTCTTATGTGCATGAAACGAAATATACCTGATACTTCGTTATAAACTGCAAACTTAGTTAGGATTTATCAATCATCGATTATAAATATTTTGAAGATTAGCAAAACTTAGTTTATGAAATAATTTTTAATTAAACATCAAACACAGTTTGTTTCGTGCTAAACAAAAAATTGGAAATTTAAATAAAAAAATGTGCATCATGCAAGGCATAAACATAAAAATTACACAATGATCCAAACCGACACTGTAATCATCAATCATAATATCTCGCGACACATATGAAAATAGTTTGCGAAATTTGTTCAGCCCCATTCATCGCAATGTTGTTAAATGCCGTTCTGTTTTAATTGTACCAACGATAGTTCAATGACATTTCATTTTACTCGGGTTGCACACGAATGGCAAGGCACTCTTAGCTATAATAGACGTGTAGTCGATTGCAATGGGTGCTAATTTCTGGAAAATCCGTTCGGAGAGTAGCCCGGTGGGGCTCGGTTCCCTTTTCTCTCGGGTCTCATTTACAAAATTTTTTTTTGACTTAAATAATTTTGATAAAAATTGTTGAATGAAGGTTTTTAATTGCAAGGAATCGATTGCGATTGGTTCATATTTCGGAAAAACTCGGTCATCCGAAGTGCCCCTGGCCTCTTCTTAAAATTCGTCGACTTGAATGAGTTTTGTAATAAATGCCGGTGGAACGTTTTCTAGAACGAAATCTTTGTTTGGTCGTGATTTCAATTCATTCAGGGTCAACCGGTCGGGGTTTGGAGCAAATATGCAATATATAAGAAAATGATATTTTTGACAAAAACGCTATGTAAAATTTTTTCGTAATTCCTTTACTCTATAGGAAAACCAGAATCGACCTGCGGGTATAAGTAATTTTCTGAAAACCGAAATCAAAGATTTGCATAAGATTCCGTCGATATATGCACGATAGATGTATCATTGAAGAACATCTAGGAATTTTTTTCCCGAGCGGAGGAATTGGCAGTGTTAAATACCTATAAACTTCTTGAATAGTAACTTATAACGGTTGTGAAATTTGTTACCAACAGAATCCCGTGTAATTTTAATAGTAAACATGTCTAGTAATTACATTGTTAAACTAACATTTAGCAGAAACAATATAGGCACCAATCCAGAATTTATCTAAACCAAAACTACTCAAACCACTAAAATTGGTTTAATTTACAATTTCGGAAAAGGATACCCGTCCCCTCATTTTAGAAATGGCTCTTGCCTTATTTATTAGTGTCAACCTATGGCTAATATTTCGATTAACTCTATGATATTCAGAATTGATTTAATCGAAAACTATATTAGAACCAATAAAATCGGTTTGATTTACGAAAACGCTAAATGATACGTATCCCCTACTTTAAGAAATGGCTCTAGATTCATTTGCTTGTGCAAACTTAAGGCTAACATTTTCACATAGTCGAATTTCCCCACAAACTTTAAGACATCCAGAATTTATCTAAACTATAAAACTCTCAAACCTAAAACCTCTGCCCTACTTTTGGGAATTATACTTGACTCATTTAGAGAGCTTTAAACCTGCACTGACCAAATTAGCCCACCTCAATGAAACCCATGCCATAATTTGTTGCAAACTTATTACAATTTATTAAAGTAAATCGCGATTATATTAAAATTTCCTTATCGCCCGGGATGGAACTTGAACCAGAATTTAGTAAACATTAATTACATTGAGTTAGTTAGTTCAAAACCATCCCCACCGTCTAAGGGTAAATTTCACGCCAAACGATTATTTACAACAAGAACTAGATTTTGAGCTAAATGTTACACTAGAAAACTGGTCGAGCGTAGGTCAAGCTTATCCAGTTGTGCGTGACCAATTCTTTTTAAGTCAGGTTAAGCTGAATTTGCTTCAAACGGCAAAGTTAATAATTTATTACACCAGTGGCCCTATTCTGGTAATTCCCGGGGAATGGAAATTTTAAATTTTGTAGCAGTTTTATTCCCTTTTCCCCAAAAATGTATTCTGGCTTTTGGGGAAAAAATTTTTTGGTAAAAAATTATTCCCCATTATAGCAGTTTTGACGTTTATTATTCCATATCTATTTTAGGAAAGAATTAACTGGGAACAGAATTTAACAGAAATTTATTGCATTTTATCCTTATAGCAATATTATGGCTGTAAATTTATACTGAAAACTGGTAATATTAATTGGAAATATCAATAACCAATTTTTTACTTTAATAAACAAAATTATATTTTAAGTAAACTTGATTAAAGTATCGACAAAAACCAATTAAACGTAGTAAAGTATTTTAAGACTTTTGTTTTCTTGTTCTCAAAAATACTACTAAAATTAATTTTAAATAAGTGTTATTAATTGTGAATGTGTTTATTTTATTGTGAGTGTATGTATTGTGACTTACGAAACGCCGGAAACGCCGCTACATGACGGATGTGAAGTTTGTCCTAAACCAACAACAATGTTTATAATTAAATTTAACAGTGTAATTTGAGTGCAGGTATTAAAGGAATGAAAATTAGTCTGGGGCTGGTACTTCTATTAAAAGGTCCACCAATTTGCCATTGCTAATAGTTTCTGTACCCTATAAGGCAATTTATGGCGAAAAAGAAAGTTCCGCCGATCGTGGGAATTCCCGCTATTCGAATATATGTGACACGGGAAAAGAATTGGTTCTGTTGAAAAGAAGAAAATTTGTTTAGCCTTAGGATTTAAAAGGTCCGCCAATTTATTTATCTATAAAATTTTTGGACTCCTATGTCTATCTACCAAGCGGGTATGATGACCCGCTGATCGTGGGAATTCCCGCTATTCGAATATAGATAGACATAGTAGTACAGAACTTTTATAGATCAATAAATTGGCGGACCTTTTAAACAATAAGGCTAACAAAATTTTCTTCTCTTCAACAGAACCAATACTTTTCCCGTGTCACATATATTCGAATAGCGGGAATTCCCACGATCAGCGGGTCATCATACTCGCTCGGTAGATAGACATAGGAGTCCAGGGCTGGGATGTTGTACCATCACTATTTTCGACTTTCGACTTTTTTTTTGGTCTCAATTTTCAGGAATCAATTAACATTCTATTTCGCGCAAACAATTATGTGTGTTATATCGCGATTTCAACCTCTTGATATAATTGTGAGCTTTCTCTCTTTTCTACATTTCGATAAACGTATCAAGAAAAAATTATTTGGTAATAAATAGAGTCGATTAATCTAGTAATCTTAGATATTGTAGAAAAGAAATAGAGTGATGTTTTACTCGGGCAAGCTGAGAACACATTAGAAAATGCGTCGTTTTGGAAGTGAAATGGGCTACCATTTTACTCGTAAAAAATGAAACATAAAATAAGTCGAAAGTCGAAAATAGTGATGGTACAACATCCCAGCCCTGGACTTTTATAGATCAATAAACTGACGGAAAAATTTATGAAGTAGTTCTTTATAATTGTAAAGAAAATTTACTTTCAAAATTTTTGATATTCCATATTTAACTTAAAATGTAGTTATAGTTGGTCTTCTTGTTTTAAATTGAATTGATAATATAATTTAATAATAATTTACACTGTTAAATTACGTTGAGAAAGAAATTTTGTGTTTAGGACAGTTTTGGACAAACTTCACGTGATTATATAGTCGTGTGAAGTTTGTCCTAAATTTGTCCTAAAATTTGTTGTTGCCTTAGGACGATTTAGGACTAACTTCACACGAATGCTACATGTAGCATTAGATGAGATCCGTTATGTTGCACGATTTGTTGCATTTTACGCCGCATAGAAATATCAATTTTCATCCCACGTTGTATGCCACGAGGACGATGAAAGCAAATTAGGTTGTTAAAAAGTGGCGATGTTAAAATATGTGATTATGTTATATTATGTTGATAATGAACAACACCAGCGCTCAAGTTCAACTTATAGTTAATCTGACGCTTTCATATGTATTTTTTTTATATTATATATTTACACGCGCTCGATAATTTGTATTTTTTTTTTTATTAATTGTTTGCGATATTTTAGTGAAGGAAAATTTTGTCATGCGCCACCAGAGACATTCGGCCCTAAGTGTCAGCCTTCTGATAATAGGTATATGGTACAAAAAATAAAAAAAATAATTAAATTAAATAATTAAATTCTGGCTAGCCTTTAGTATCGCAGTCAAAATTGACTGCCGCGACACTTTATTCAAAATGGTCATAATTTTAACTAAAAATGTAAACAATTCAGACGCCATCTTAGATAAATTTCAATTTTTTATATATTATTTATAGTTTTTTCCGCTTTTGGAATAAATTTTTCTACATTTTTTTTAGGTGGTTATAATTTTAACTAAAAAATTGTTAATTTAATTGACTGCCATCTTAGAGATGTTTTTATAAACAAAATAAATTTGAATTTTGTACATATAAACTATTTTAGCTAAAGTGTAGATGACGTATACATCGCGAAAATCGGATAAGATGAAAATTTTTTAAAAAACTTTTTTTGTTGGATTGTGTATAATTCCGGAAAAATTATCACATAAATTATCACATTTTCCGGGAAAATTATGGCATTTTCATTTATTTTTTTTTTTTGGTGACAAGTTATAGATAAAACAACAAAATTTAATATTTAATATTTTTTGTTTAATATTTTAATATATTTTTTAGCGTAGGTGTCATTAATAGATTCTATATAATCCACTCCTACGTGCGGCACGCAGTGCGACATGTTTGAAGATCCCGGCTCCTACGCTCCTTGAGACGGTTCACCCTTCACCCCAAGGAATAATTGTAAATGATTTAGCGTAGGTGTATTCTATATAATCCGCTCCTACGTGCGGCACGCAGTGCGACATGTTTGAAGATCCCGGCTCCTACGCTCCTTGAGACGGTTCACCCTTCACCCCAAGGAATAATTGTAAATGATTTAGCGTAGGTGTATTCTATATAATCCGCTCCTACGTGCGGCACGCAGTGCGACATGTTTGAAGATCCCGGCTCCTACGCTCCTTGAGACGGTTCACCCTTCACCCCAAGGAATAATTGTAAATGATTTAGCGTAGGTGTATTCTATATAATCCGCTCCTACATGCGGCACGCAGTGCGACATGTTTGAAGATCCCGGCTCCTACGCTCCTTGAGACGGTTCACCCTTCACCCCAAGGAATAATTGTAAATGATTTATAATATAATAAAAAATGTAAAGATATGGTTTATAAATAAAATAAATTTTATTAAGTCACATGCGATTTTTATTAAATATTCGTCATTTAAATTCGTCATTTTTGAGACGGTTCACCCTTCACCCCAAGGAATTCTTGTATGCTGTTGGTGCAAATAATTTGAAATAATATAGGGACTTACACAACGAATTAAGCTAACATTTGTGGTACATCTATCAGAAGAAGCGATATGCGCGATACTATCTATTTGATCTGTGTCTGCAAGGTTGACGAAGCATACACAAATTCAAATCAAATATACGGTAATTTCAATATTATCAAGCAGAGATTTGTCTCCACCTAAAACAAATTTTGAAAATTTTAATTAGATTTTTAATTTTAATCATTCAAATAAGCAAAGACACTTTTTGGCTTTCATCCCTGATATTCATATTTGTTATGCGCGTTCGCACCTACAATTTATTAGTTTTTTTCATAACGGATTTCCATCGCTGTCACAACAATATTCGCGCAATTTGCTTAAGGTGAGTATTTGTATACACTTTTCGATTTTTAATTTATTTTAGGTCAAAAATGGATCCAGTGGCAACGGTTGTTCAAAAATACCAATCAATAGTTAAGGCATTGCCGTATGTCCCAAAGATAAAAGTGGTGGACGGTGTTATGAATAAATATTTTTTAATGTATCTCATGTCGGACGATAATATGTTATACAATTTTTTAAAAGACAGTGGGATTTTAAAATCCAATTTTGTGTGTCAAAACTGTGGGACTGAGATGAAACTCAGAGTAAAACCCACGATAGAACAATATTTTTGGCAATGCGGACGCATGAAACGCGGAGTGAAGTGCTATAATAGAAAAAGTGTTAGACATGGGTCATGGTTTGCTAATAGCAAACTGACAATTTCAAATATTATTCTCATGACCTATGGGATTTTAACTAAAGAATCAGCTATGTCGCTGCAACGAGAGTATAGCTTCTCTTCCGCAACCATTGCTGATTGGAATCAGTACGTAAGAGAAGCTATCTCCGAATATATGCTAACACAGGAAGAACCCATAGGAGGACACGGGATAATCGTCGAAATCGACGAAAGTAAATTCGGAAAAAGGAAATATAATAGAGGTCATCACGTTGAAGGACAGTGGGTGTTTGGTGGTGTGGAGCGAGAATCCGGCAAGTGTTTCCTTGTGAAAGTGGACAAGAGAGATAAGGAAACACTTGTGACGTTGATAAAAAAATTCATTTTGCCGGGATCAGTAATTATCTCAGACTGTTGGAAGGCCTACGACAGTCTGGGATATGAAGGGTTCACCCACCTCACGGTGAACCATTCCTATAATTTCGTTGATCCCGTGACTAGTGCACACACCAACACAATCGAGAGTACGTGGAGACATGTCAAGGCCACATTGCCTGCGTACAATAGACAATCAGATATGAGTTTATTCCTAGCGGACTATATGTTTAGGAAGCTCATCAAAACAAGAAATTGTGACGCTGTGAATTTTTTTTTTGAAATTGTTCGCAAGCTAGACTTTAGTTCAAGTGATAGTGACGGTGATAATTAGTATTATATTTTATGTGATAATTGTGCAATAATGTGATGTTTAATTATATTTTAGTAATAGTTTTTTTAATTATATTTTAGTAGTAGTTGAATTATATATTTTATTTTAATTGAAATCTTTTTTTTTCACAGGTGATGCCTGCAATGAATTTTTTTCAGAGTTTATTTATTTATCATATGTTTTCATGATTTTCAGTATCCAAATATCCAATTATACCATTATTTCCTTCCCTTCCCCCTCTCAATTTAATATATTCATAAAAAAATATTAAATTTCATTTATTTTTAAATGAGATTCAATATTTTTTTATTAAATTTTTTTTACCACGACTCAACGTATTTTTTTTAAATTTTAGTTCGTTTTTATTCTAATAGATGGCGTTAGGCTCAAAATGCTAAGCAAAGACACACTTTTAGTTGTAAAAATATCCGCTTTTGGTCAAAGTGGCGCCACCGTCGCACAGACTGTCAAAAAAATTTGGCTGCGATACTAAAGCTGTTCCTAAATTCTAAATAAAAAAAAAAGGAACAGCTTTAGTATCGCAGTCAAATTTTTTTAACAGTCCGAGCGACGATGGCGCCACTTTGATCAAAAGCGGATTTTTTATAACTAAAAAAATGTACTTTGCTTAGCAGTTTCTGTGTCTCAAGCTAACTCCATCTATCGGAATAAAAATGAACCAAAATTTAAAATTTTATGGTAAGCGGTGATAAAATAATTTTTAATAAATCAAAAGTTTCTAAATTTATTTTAGGTGAAGGCAAATCTCCGCTTAACAATATTGAAATTACCGTATATTTGATTTGAATTTGTTTATGCTTCATCAACCTTGCAGACACAGATCAAAGAGAAAGTATCGCTCGTATCGCTTCTGCTGATAGATGTACCACAAATGTTAGCTTAATTCGTTGTGTAAGTCCCTACATTATTTCAAATTATTTTGCATCAACAGCATACAAAAATTTCTTGGGGTGAAGGGTGAACCGTCTTAAAAATGGCGAATATTTAATAATAATCGCATGTGACTTAATTAAATTTATTTTATTTATAAACCATATATTTAAATTTTGATTTTAAATTAATCATTTAGAATTATTTATTTTACTAAACATTTAAAAATAAATTTTTAGTTAAAATTATAACCAACTAAAAAAAAAGTAGAAAAATTTAAACCAAAAGCGGAAAAATTATAAATAATATATAAAAAATTGAAATTTATCTAAAATGGCGTCTGACATGTTTACATTTTTAGTTAAAATTTAGACCATTTTGAAAAAAGTGTTGCGACAGTCAATTTTGACTGCGATACGAAAGGCGAGCCAAAAAACATATATATTTCTAAAAACAAAAAAAAAATCAAAAAAAAAAAAATCGGCCCTTCGACCCATTCGGCCCTTCGACACATCCGGCCCTTTGAAATTCGGCCCTTCGACATTCGGCCCTTCGACATTCGGCCCTTCGACATTCGGCCCTTCGACATTCGGCCCTTTGATATCATACCTATTACACTCAGTTGAATATGGTGGTTGTTTATGTATGTTTATACATGAAATGGTACATCATGGTCATAATCACATCCGTTTTTCCAGGTCAAGTAGCGTATACACTTCTTTTGAATTTTTTCAATACTTTGGACATAATCTTTGTAGAACGGACACCACTCATTTACAGCCCATTCAAGCTGGGATCGAACGTAGGCAACAATACAGGATCTTAATTGTTCCCTCACCAAAATTGTCACCCTTCCAAGTTTGACAAAACCGAACATGGAGTTCGCTGTAGCGATGCACAGCTCATTGTGCTTAGTAAAGCTCATGTTTTCAACAAAAATAACCCCTAGTTCTTTAGTTTTAAGTACTACCTGAAGAAGTACACAATTTATCTGATAGTCGTGTGTAACAAGGTTGACTTTCCGATGAAATGATAGAGATTTGCGCTTTTCAATGTTGAGACTCAGAGAATTAAACTCGCACCATAACGCTAAATTGTTAATATCTTCCTGTAGTTTTTTAGCATCGTCGACTGACTCATCTGGGAATATCAGAAGGAATGCTTTATCCCTTTAGCAACACCATTAATGAAGGTTGTGAAAATCGATGGGCCAACGTGAGGCTTGCTTGTATTATAATCGACCTTTTATCTCCTATTTCAATATATTGGATGCGATTACTCAAATAAGATTTGAACCGGGCTACGAAGTGACTGGAATTTCCGAATTTGAAAATGTGTTCCAAAGTCTTGCAGTATGGCTGACGGAATCGAAAGCTTTTGGAAAGACGGAGTATACTCCGTCCATTTTTATTTGTGCTTCTCAATTTATTTAATGCTGGTAAATTCTATGAAATTTGTCAACAAAAAAACCATGTTGATATTGCGACATATACCACGGAAGCACTGCTTTGAATTAGTTGCATATGCATTACTATTAAGTTTAAATAACCCTCTCGGTTTTGTTTCAATCGATTTGGATATTTTTATAGTACGAAATTGGCTTAAAACTATTCGTTTGAGTAAAATTTTCATTCTATCCGATTTACCCATTTTCCAAAATCACATCTGGAACTCACTTTGGAATCCTTTTTTTAGCATGTAAAGAGGCTAAGATTAATTTAAAATCACAAATTTCCAAAGGCACGTAATCTGAGTTATACCTCTTTCAATTGGGAAATGATTTAGTTCTATTGTAAAATAATACGTGCCGTAATGGATAAATCGGAGCACCGCTGTGCCAAATTTCCGCTATCATGAACCATTCCAGTCGATTTCTGACACTCGAAAATCATTTCTTTACATTTTTTTTTTATCACTGGAGCCAATTTTTGAATGGGACCTGAACAAATGTTCTTGAATTTAAAACTCATGATAATCGATTCTTAGCACTCGAAAATCCCTCTCATTCATTTTAATAAATCGTTCGAATCGAAAAACTTAAGGTAAATAAATTTAGCGAAAATCTGGACTCATCCCAATCCATGCATGGCAATCTCGAATTAGAAAACCCTTATCATCGCAATTGTTATGAGAGTCGAAATACATTTAAAAAATGGTATCGAGATGACCTCTAAATGAGATCAGAATTCACCGCAATCAGTGTCTGGTATACTCCAAAACATCATCTCAACAATTTTACAAAAACTGTGCGATCCTAAATAAAAAAAAAACGAACCGGTACCCATTAGACAACATTAAACTCTAATAAGAGTATGTGAAAAGGAACCAAGAATATGTGAAGAGAATATGTGAAAAGGAACCAAGCTCGTAACATTAATTAGATAGTGAATGCTGGAAATCAATATTGTTACTAATGAAAACAACATTTTCAAAAGACGAAAACGTACAAATGTTAATGTAACGCAACCAGCCCAACATGGCGCAACATTCCTCAATATGATGAAGTACATAACGCTAGACATCTAATTAACGCAAGACCCAAGGCGAAGCAACTTGGCGCAACATCACGCAACATTCTACAACATTGTGCAAAATGACGCACCATAGTGGAACAACATTGCTAAACAAGATCCAACATCAACGTAATGCAACATTGCGCAGCATGACACGCAACATGTGCAATGTTATTCAGCCTGGTAATCGAAATATCCTTGCAATCGAAAACCCTGTTTGTCAGACATTATTAAAATCGTTCAAGCCAAATAAAATGATAAAAAAAGGCCCCAAACCCAACCAAAAACCTCCTTGTACTAGGAATAATCCATCGTAATTGATTTCTGGTTTTGAAAATCCCCTCTCAACAAGTTGTATCGGAATTCACCTTATAAACGGATTTTCCCGACATTAGGACATTCATTAAAAAACCTCCATCATCGCAATTTTTTTCAAAATTGTTCAAGTCAAAAAATATTAAAACCGGACCCCGCCGGATGACCCTCTAAATGATTTTTCTCCGAAATCAGGATCCATCTCAATACCAAATTTTGGTACTCGAAAACGCCCTTTCAATAATTTTTAGAAAATCGTGTGTACCGAAAAAAAATGATGAACGAGATCCGGGGTCCATTGGATTGATTTTCCGCCAAAATCAAATCCAATCGCCAGAACTCCTCGTATTTGAACTCCCTTCCCCTTAACTTATTTTCACTTATAAAAAGGAAACCCGGACCCCAACCGGATGACTTTCTAAAAGGAACTTTTTTAGGAGCATTTTTTCGTTGTTCACCAATAGTATTTGAACTATTAAAAATTTCGTTATGCTTTCTTCAGCAAAGTTATTGCGAGAGTCAAGAAAAACCACTTTACCGCACATATGTTAAGTTAGTTTGGAGTGGTTGCTTCCGCACACTTAGACCAGTAGTGGCTCGTTGTCATACCACAGGATTCTTTTTCTCCTGTACAACTGTTCAAAACCATTCGGAACACGTACGTAGCGCAAAATATCTCGCATTTCACAGTCCGCGAGATCTGAATGGCTGGCCATACTCTACACGCCGAAATACCAATGCCTTCTGTATGATAGTGGCGAACAGGAGTATAGGAAGTTATCTAAAGTCTCTTCCTCTTTTTCGTCCATGCAACTTCTACAAAGTCATTTGTCTGTAGACCCAGCCTTCTCGCATGTTTGGCAAAAGTTTTGGCAAAATTGTTGGCATCATTTTGTTGAAAGTTTTCTTTATAGTTGCAAGTCCTTACATAGATGGATAGGAGTTTAAGTAAAAAAAAACTAACAAAAAAATATATTGTTCTAATTTTCTTATCTGATAGCTTTATGGTTTGTGCTTGGAGGTTTCAACCATCATTTTTTCTAATTACTACTAATAACTTTTTAGCTCAAATTTTAAGAACTATATACCAATCAAATTGAAAAAAGTTTAATTTTATAAAAGTTTAACAATAAAACAGCAAACTAAAAACAACAATTTTTTTGTCTTATATTAAACATACAAAAGACACTAAATTTCAGTCAAAATAATATAAAAAAGGTGGTTATGAAGACTTCATCACAGTCGTTTAATTCATTAATCACAAGATTGTTTTATATATTTTTGGAAATAAAAATTGATGGAGAAATAATTTTTTTTTGATAGGGCAAACATGTTGAATTAAATTTGATTGAAAAATTGTAATTTACAGAGTACAAATCGATATTGTGTGACTACCGCAAATGTAATTTTCACATTCGATGCATATCTGACATAGTCTGGATTTTTCCATTTTCCTTTTTTTAAGAAGATTGAATTAAAAATGAATGTGTGAGGTTACAGTTTGTTGGCTCTGATTAGTCGCAGGGTTAGTGGCAAATTTAACACAGCTGTCTCTTACAGCGTTTATTAATTTGAGCTTTGATAAAGCTCAATGCTACATCTTTTTGGTACTTCCGAGGTGGATGTGTATGTTCGACAATAGTACAATGCGACAATTTTTGCTTGAAAAATTAAGCAAACAGGAAATAATGACTTCAGGCCAACGACGACAGGCAACATTATAGCTAGCACATAATTAGTCGGTTGTATATACACCGCCTTAAGTTTTATTGTAAAATTCAATGGCTGCAGCGACCAAATTAACCCGCCTCAATAAAACCCATACTATAATTTGATACCATTGATTACAGTTTAGTACAACAAATTCCGTGTAACCTGACAAAAAATAATTTATTACACACCTGATGGTCATTTTGTGGTGCTTTATCACCAATTTATATCACTAGTGGAGACTTTTTTTTGTAATAAAATTCAAAACATAAAAGTCTACAAACACAACCCTGCAAAATGAATTTTGAGGGGAAATGATGAACTAAAAGTGATAATTTGACATTTGTGGTTTAGCCGTATGAATGTTTTTTATGAAGTGGTTTGTCATACGAGTGATAAAAAAATAATTTTCAAGTTTCTTAAATTATATTAATAAATATAAAAAAAAATATATTATTAAAAGTTCTAAATGTAAATTAAATTTAAAATTATTAATATTCTTTAGACATTTTTAAATTTTTTTATTTTTCAAACAAAACGGGGAAAAATCGATTTGTTGTTGTGGTTTAATAGCGGTTAAAATATGAAGTACTAATCTAAATTAATAATTTTACGCGCGGGTCAAATTTAAATTTGATTTTCACGATTAAATTTCCTATGCATAAAAATCGAATTAAAAAAACCAAGAATTTGGTTTCTTCTATTCGGGATAAAAAAATTATATTGTTCATCGAAAATAGGAAAAGCTATTTGGGATGAAATTTTTTTGAATTATTTTGGATCAAATTTTACTAACCAAAGAATGTCGCATTTCAATACATCAAGTTTGTTTATCAAAATTTAATCAATTTAATTTTTTTCCCATAGGATTGTCGTCGGCAACGAATAACAAGTCAGCAAAAGTCCGAGTTAATCGAGCGTGTTACTTCTGAATATTGCATTGCTGCTTGCCGGTTTTTATCAGCAGATGGAAACGCCAGAAGGAAAAATTTTGTGCTGGATTAGCGGCTAATTTGTTGCTACTAAAAATCACATATAATTATTAATTTGGTTTGTTTTTTACAGTCATTTTATGATATTAGAAATGACGTAAGAGCAAAATTTCGTGGGTGGGGAGCCCTTGGATATGGAGTTTGATCCACTTGAAGAAAGATTGATAAACGTTTTACCCACTGAACATGTGGACGGCCTCAACTGCATCGAAGGAGGATTTGGCTTTGACATCGTCCTAAATGTTGTGGAAGTTCGTGCCGCCCAAAGGCAAACATCCGCAGTCCGTTCAGGTGAATCGACCTCGCCTACATTTGATACTGCACTAGAGCTCCCAATCTTTTCGTTGGATTTTGAAAATGCAGTGCTGAGCCAAATTCCAGGGCCATCTGGCATCAGATTTTGACAAGTAAACTCTATAAATTATATAGTACTATTCGAAATATTTCATGAAACAAAATTACTTTTTAGTCAACACTACTATCTTCAACGCTAGATGGGGAAACGTCATCCCCAGTTGATTTGGAAGTAAGTTCGATACAAGCCACTCATCCATCGACGCCATCGCCCGGGGTTCCATTAACGTGATCTATTGATACGTTATCGGCACCAGCTACAGAACCATTATCGACGGTACTACCTAATTCTCAAATTAATTCTTCAACGCGCACCGCACCATTACAACAAACAAGTACGTAGCCATCCACAAGTCGCACAGAAAAGCGAAAGTCGCGAAAGTTAACGCCGACATAGAGAGTCTATGGCTCTCTTAAATGAAATAAGAGACGCAGCTAGCCGAAATTAAACAAACTTTTTTTATAATTTGTTATTTCTGTAAATATTGAAAACCAATATATTGTGATAATTTAACCTTGTTAAAGTTAGCCGAAAGTTGCCAGCCGAAAGTGAAACAAATCGATAATTCAGGTAGTGTCTCGACTACATCAGCCGAAAGTAAAAAAAAATATCTATTATAATGAAATATCCCAGCCGTAAGTAATAACCTAAAAAATCAGCCGAAAACAAATGTGTCATGTCATGTCTGGAAAAGGTATCGTTTGAATCGGTTCGTTGATGATTATCGCTGGAAAATTTTCCAGGTCAAGTTGGCAGTGCGGGAAAATTGGGTGGAGTGAAATACACATGCAAATTTCAAAAATAAAATGGTAGAGAGAGAGAGAGAGGGAGAGAGAGAAAAAGGGAGAGAGACAGAGACAGAGACAGAGAGACAGAGGGAGAGACATAGAAAGAGAGACAGAGAGATAGAGGGAGGGAGAGTGAGAGAGAGAGAGGGGTGTTGACTAGGTTTCAAGGTTTACGGAGTCTGAGCCGATGGTCTTTGTCAACCAAAACAATTTGTTTATCGCTTTGAGGAATTTTATTTAATACACTTGTGTTGTGGTTGTATAAAGGGTCTTTGCCTTGTACTGATTTCGCCACTTTGGTGCATGTACGTTTACAAAAGAGACTTGTGTGCAAGCTTATAGCGCAGATCCGCCTAATGGGTTAAAAATTCATAACGTATTATCGTTTACGATTGCCGATTAGAAATTTAACGCAACCCAAACAACCCCCAACTATCGGAGTAGTTACTTTGGCAGGCATACACCCCGTGGAAATGCGTTGTGACTACATTTGATCAGTGCGCTGCGAAAACAGGCATAAAATTGACTACACCATAAAAATTTTATTCTTAAGTTCTGATTTATAAAAAACATTTGAAAAATGAACATCCATACATATTCGAATAAAATGCTAAAGTTTAATGTTATTGTATGTAATTTTCAAAATTTTGATATTGAATTTTACGAATTAATAATTTAATATAATAGTCGTTAGATTCCGAGAAAGGAGAAAGAAAATTCTATATTTTTCATAAAAAAAATTTCTTGTTCCAATATATGTATGTAAGACCTTGCATTCCTAGCAATTCAAGCGTTGAAATCAAATTTCTCGAAATCCCTTTTATCGTTTTTTACTTAAATACTGCGATACAAAATTGTGATTGTACTTCACTTACACAATACAGATTCCTAACAAGAGATATAAAAATGGTAAGATTTAAAACTTGACCTGGAAAATTTTCCAGCGATAACCATCGACGAACCGATTCAAACGAGACCTTTTCCAGACATAAAACTTTAAACGTTAAGTTTTTACGAATTTTTGAAATTTTCCTATATACGTTTCATATATTTTATAGTATAGGTATTCACAAAGAAAACCAGAAGTTCCTTAAGTTATCAATAATATCCATAATTACCCACTCCTTCAAAAAAAAAAAAATTCGAGACTATCAATTTATAGTTTGTATAACAGATCAACCTTCCAGTATTTTAAATATTTGCAGGAAATAGGAGGTCCTCCTTCTAGTTTGTAGTTTTGAATTGGGCTAATGTTTAAAAAAGGTGACAGATAAAAAGTGACAGAGACAATAAATGTGTAGATAACCATAATTTTATCGACCACAAGGATTAGTATATTTATACTTGAACGCAGGTTCATCATCGGAAATCAAAAGCGAACCATGAAATATGACCAGAAAATTTTTAATTGGTTCATAATTATTAAAGTCCAATTTGCAAGCTATCTTTTATTTAAACAATAACAGAGTTTTCCATTTAACGTTGAAATTCCGATCGAGAGCAATTTTTGAAAAAGGGCCGAAAGAAAAATCAACATTTAGGTTGGTAATTTTCACGACCATAATGTTGTAATCAGTCTGAATGTAAACCAAAGAAGATTGAACGAAGGAGTTTATACATTAGAAATAATCCTAATGGTTGTCCGAGAAAGTCGAACTAAAGAATTTAGCAAACTGGTTCATAATAGTTTTCTGATCATTAAATTTTAAGATGCTGAACCATAAACGCCATAAACACTAAGGATTGCATTTTGGCTGACAGTCCTTATAAACTTCTTGAGATATACCAATGTTTAGTGGTAGATATGCGCAGTGTTTTTAGATCATTATTATACCATAGAGGAAATGCAGGTTTTTGTCGAGTGTAAGGTAATAATTGTTTGATAAATTCAAAAATTGCTGAGTTACTAGACTGGCCCGAATTTCACTACTGTTATTTTGAATTGCGTTGAGAAAACAGGGGCGGGATGTTGAATACCATCAGAATTTTCGACATTCGACTTATTTTATGTCTCACGTTTTAGGAGTTAAATGAAATACTGTTTCATCTTTCCAATTATTATTTTTCTATTGTGGTCTCAGCATGCTCAAATAAAACTTCATTCTATTTCTATTTTACGATGTCTACGGTTACTAGACTTGTTTATTCATACATCATTTGAAATTTTTGTTGGTGATATGTTTGTCGAAATGTAGAGAAAGAACAGAGACCATATGTATGGTTGAAATCGCGATACTTTTTGTGTAATTGTTTGCTGAAAGAGAATATCATTTTGCTTTAAAAAATGAGACATGTCGAAAAATTTGATGGTACAACTTGCCGCCCCTGCTTTAAGAAAAATTCCTTTCTTTCTATAATGAAAAGTGTAACTTTTCTTTAGCTAAAATTCAACGTCATTTGACAATTCAACGGAAACTGTAAAAAATCGGGATTTGTTGTAATAAATTGTAATAAATGTATAGCAAATTATGGTAAGGGTTTAATTGAGGCGGGCCAATTTGGTTAGTGCACGTTTAAAGCACTCTCATATAGTTGTATCGACTTATGGCTAACATTTTCACACAATACAATTTTTGGATAAACTCTAATCCAAATTTTTTGTTCAAACCAATAAAATCGTCTTGATTTACCAGAATTAGAAACGATATCCTACCTACTTGTTTGAAAATAACAGTTAGCTCATTTGATTGTATCAACCTTATTCTAATATTTCCATATAATGGAGTTTTCTGACAAAGCTTACGATTTCCCAAATTTATTTTAACAAGAATTACGCAAAACCAAGAAATTTGACTTGTTTTACCAGAATTAGTGTTGGTGTTGGAATTATATAAAGTAAAACTACCCTTACCGACTGGATAGACTTAATTTACCAGAACAAAACTCAGAATTGACCCATTTTTATGGAAATATCTTTAAACTCACTTGATTGTCTTATCGTGGCTTTGTACACAAATTTTCTATACCCGGCATTTAGAGATATTATGAAAATACCATGTAAAATACAATTATTTCAGTTTTTTAGTTTTCACTAAAAATTCTTATAAGAATTTTTTTAACAGTGTATTACTTCTAGTATACTTGTTTATTTTTGTTATTTTGACCGTATTTCACTGCAATAAGTTATATTACAATTTTTACATGGGAGAGTTTCACACAATCAAAAGATTTCAATGCCGAAAACGTATCTACAAAATTTGACGGTGGTTGGAATTTATATATAAGATGATGTCCATTGAAATAGTTCTCGAATAATTCACATGATTTATGTAATATTACAAATTATGTTTCAATATAATATTACAAACATACTTTCATCATGCTCATTTGACAATTCTTACATAACGTGCAACATTTACAAATAAGCGACGAACCCGCGATACAATAATTATTATGCAGCCGCTGAAAATATCAAATCAACCGCAACATTATACTGCAACTATGTTCATAAAATAATTATGTTTTCATGACTTTTCGATTAACAACACAAAATGTATAATTTTTATGTATATCATGATGATAATGTAACACATTGTATATAACATAAAATCAGCAGGTAGTATAAAGATGCACAGAACATAAAATTTTATATAGCATTTGCTATTTCACGCCAATTTCATTACGAAAACATAATCGTGAAATTATTTGACATATGGTTTTAGTGTCATGTATATCATGTAATAGTTTGTAATAAAATTAGAAATAGATGCGTGCATGTATCTAATGACCGCATGTGATGATGATGATATGTCCAAATAACAAACAAATCGAAAGATTTTCAACAGCTTTGTAACGAAAGATGAGAAGCTGTATATACAATTCATTCAAAAGATGCTAGATACAAAATAACTCAATCAATTAATAATTTTTTCAGCTTGTATATCATTTTACACACACACATGCAATAAATGATTTATTACCAATTAATTGATTAGAAACTTGTAATTTAAATCAAATTTCGATTTAGAGAAAAATGTGAGTTGTATATAAAGCATATTAAGCGTGCATGTGATTTTAAAATTTTTAAGATTTTTTTAAAATTAAACCTTGTAACAAATTTTTATTTTATTAATTTGATTCTCATCGCACGCATACACACACATTTTTAATTGTGCTTTTTTATGAATGCGGCCATGAAAATTATATACTTTTATTTGGTTTATCGCCAAAGTGTTTTCTAAATTAGTCTAATATACGGGTCATAGGTATAATTAAAATGTCATTAGAACTGTTTCGAGTTATTATTAGCCAAAGTGTGCTTCATCGAGTGTAAAATATTTTTATATTTAAGATTAACAAAAAAAAAATGCGGGTTGCGATCTTTCGGGTCAAAAGACTAATCGTTACAAGAAAAATTTAATAAATACTTACAGATGTTCATCTTTAATTAGTTAAAGTTAATCACTTACCTAAAAAGAAAGCAAAAAAAATATAAGAAATTAGTAAATTTATATATTAAATGGAAAGGTTGCAATATTAAAATAAGTGAATGAAGTACTTGAATTTAATAATAATTCACTCTTCAGACAGTGTTATGGAGAAAAGTTAGAACGAAAGTTCCGATTATGTCCATTTTGTGCTAATTAGTCCTCACACAAAAAAATTAGTGTAAGTCCAGGAGCCGGAAAACCGGATAAGAAAATTTCAAATTTCACCTAAAAATACGAAATAAATAAGAACCGATTTCTAAAAAAAAACCAGACATATAATTTTAGCCTAATTTTACCAATTTCAAAGGTGGCTTTTGTTCGGCTTGTTTGGTGACCAATACGAGCCGCCGCATATTTGTGTTCAACAGCAAAACAACCGATAGAAATAAAATATTCTAAAAACCAAGAAAAAGCATTTGAGATAGCATATTCCTGTTACGCAAGTTCATTGCCATCCGAAAAATATAGTGGCTGAATTTGTACTAACCCAGAGTTGGCCCAATTCCATTGAACAACAAAGATCGGTAAATGAACAATTTTCAGCAATCAGAAGTGCCAAGTTTATTGGTTTCTAGAAAATTTTATGTCACAAAATGGTTTATTCAATTGTTTATGGTTGTTTAATGAAATTGGGCCAATTCTGGATTAGCAAAAATTCGGCTTTTATGTTTTTCGGATGGCAATGAAAAAACTTGACAGAGGTGAGGGTAACTGCAGGAGGGACACTTTCGAATTTCAAAATGAAACTTTGCATACCGATTAAGCCCAATTTTTGGTAATTAGTGATCACGGGAAAAATTAGTGTTAGTCCAGCAGCCGAAAAACCGGGTAAAGAAAATTTCAAATTTCGCCTGAAAGACGAAACAAACAAAACCAATTTCTAGAAAAACCAGAAATAAATTAAGCCTAATTTTTTAACTTTCCAAAGGCGGTTACACTGACAAAATTTTTGCTTTGCATAGAAATATGATTTTCTTAAATTTTCATTAATAAATTGAGGAAAAACAAAATAGCCCCTAAAAGATACTATTTAATCAAACAAAATACAGAGGATATCATTCAAAAATATTTTTGTTGAACAATAAATTAAAAAATAGAAATAACATATTATAATATCCAAGAATAAGCAATTCAGATATCATATTCCTGTCAGGAATATTTATTGCCATCTGAAAAATATTGTGGCTGAATTTGTGCTAATCCAGAATTGACCCAATTCCTTTGAACAACAAAGGCCGTTGAATGAACGGTTTTCTGACAAAAAGTGTTCTAGAAAGCGATGAACATACCTGATAGGAATATGCATTCAGAAAAGCCAACCTCATTCGTTTTTGGAACACTTTACGTCATAAAATCGTTAATTCAATGGTGGTTGTTGTTCAATTTAATTGGGCCAATTCTGAGCTAGCACAAATTCAGCCGCTATAATTTTCGGATGGCATTGAACCAACCTGATAGGAATATGCAATCAGAAGTGCTAACTTCATTGGTTTCTAGAACAGTTTATGTCAGAAAATCGTTAATTCAACGGCCAATAGGATTGGGCCAATCCTGGATTAGCACAAATTCAGCCACTATATTTTCGGATGGCAATGAACATGCATGATAGGAATATGAAATCTGAATTCCTTATTCTTGGTTTTATTATATGTTATTTCTATTTTTTAATTTGTTGTTCAACAAAAATATTATTGAACGGTATTATATCTGTATTTTGTGTCTTTAATATAGTATCTTTTAGGGGCTAGTTTGGTTTCCTCAATTTATGAATGAAAATTTAAGAAAATTATTTTTCTATAATAAGCAAAAATTTTGTCAGCTTAACCGCCCTTGGATATTGTTAAAATTTGGTTAAAATTATTCCCGGTTTTTTCTAGAAATCGGGTTTTATTTGTTTCGTCTTAAAGGCGAAACCTGGGCGGAATCATGAAATATGATCGGAAAAATTTAATCGAATTTAAAAATATTTTCAAATTGATTAGATTAAAAGTATTCAAATTTACTTTGATAGATGCAGACTGATGTATAAATGCAACTTCTATAATGTTTTAAGAGCACTGGTTATTCTCCTACAAGATTTTCGAAATTCATTTTTCTCCCCCAGGTTCGTCGCCATTTCATTTTATGAGATGGCATTGAAATCTTTTGTACTTCAAAATTGTAAAAATTCCGGAAATATATAATTATTTTGATGTACTATATACAGGGGCAAGATCATGAAATCCGACCGGAAAAATGAATTGTTAGAAAACATTTCAATGGACAAACACAAAAAAATTCGAAAATGGGTTGTCAAAGTTGGCGTAGATATTTTGTATGAAAACTTAAATAAATGAAAGTTTAACATAAGGCCATTGACCGAGCCATTGAGACTAGCCATTGCTCTTCAAATATTATAGAAGTTGCATTTATACATCAGTCTGCATCCATCATGGTAAATTTGAATACTTTTAATCTAATCAATTTGAAAATATTTTTAAATCCGTTTAAATTTTCCGGTCGTATTTCATGATTCCGCCCCTGGAATTTTTTTCCCCCGTTTTCTCGGCGCCTGGATTACCACTAATTTTTAGCACAGTTTAATTTATATTAGCCATTCATGAATTAAACAAAACTGTTGATTTCTTAAATATCGAAGAAATCTGTTACGAATTATTTAAAAATTGTATTCACAAGAGAGCTGTTAAAAATTTGAGATCAATAAAATTGTAACACTTTATTTTCTTAAATTTTTAACAGATTGAACATTTTTTTGGAAACGCTGTCATATGATCGATAGAAATCTACTCAAATTAGTCAGTAAATTAAACTTTCAAAGTGCTATAGACTGAAACCACACAAGACAATCAGAACTTCGGTCTGGAAATTGACCAATTGATATAAAGGACCTTTAGTTAAATGACGCTTCGGATTTTCAAAAGATATTACATATTTTTAAAAGTTTTATGAATTTCACAGCGAGTTTTATAGTTGTTTCAAGAAGAGGAGGCTGCTCCGAGATTCTACGCTATTCAAAAAAAGCGACCACCCCTTCCAAATTACAAATATAAACTGACAAGATGGGTTTATAGCAAATGATCCGGAAACGTTTAATTGAAATCTCTTATTTCCGGCACTGTATAAATCAAATGAAAATTTATTACTTTTACTATGTATTCATGCAAATTAAATAATACAAATCTCAATAAATCATTTTAATTTCTTTTCAAATATTTAAGTAAAAAATAAAAATAAAAATTCTCGTAGAAAACCTAAACAAAAATGCCGCTTAAACGGGTAAAAATTAAATTACATTTTATTTATTTATTATTTTTGAATTTTATATCAATCATTAAATGTTTTATCTCTATTTAAATTGTTATGTCTTAAGGTATTTTCCCCTTTTTTTGCATCTTATGCATATAACAGAATGTATACTATAAGAACGATCGCGGTGCCGCATCAAATTTTATATACGTTATTTTGTAATGTTGGGATTGGATCGTTCGCTCTTCACGATTTTTATGTTTTCGTATACAGTTTTATTAGACATAAACATAAATATTTAATTATTTTTTGTATATTAAAAGTCTTAAAGACATCATTTACTATGTAAATTTGATACGATGTGATTTATAGCTGGTTATGAGAATATGGGGTGGGACACAATATGTGGCCGGCGAAATAGTTAGTCCTGATTAGTTATGAAATAAGCTAACATTCGGCCTGCAACGCTAACTGCCATCTTCTCAAAATTTCTTACCTATTTATTTTTACGCAATTTTTAAACTATACGTTCACCGCAGCTTTTCTATGCAAAATTTTATTTTTACCGGAGCAAGGGTAACTTGGCCCTTTATACTCTTTCTCACGACTATAGACAGAAATGATGTTATTGTAGGGTTAGATATTTAGTTAAACTTAACAGCACAAACAAAATAAAATTGATGGACTTATTCTAGACTTGATACTGGACTTATACTAGATTCTAATAGAGGCCGATTTTATGCTTAACATCAAGAATACCACTCATTGCATACAATTACACTTTTCATTATAGAAGCAAAGGAACTTTTCTTAAAGCAGGGGCGGCATGTTGTATCATCACATTTTTTGACTTTCGACATAGTTGTCACATTTTTTAATCCTTATATGAGTGATAAGGTTCCCGGGTACCTTTTGCACTTTTGAACGTCTAGCTTTGTATGTTTCAGTCATAATAAAAAGTTTTAATTTTATGAGAACTTCTGGTTCAATCGATAGATTACGATCACACTAAAAAATGAACAATTTTACAATTTGGACGCACGTTAGAGTAAAAAGTAGTTTAGTTGTACGAATTAGAGTAACAAAGGAAGCATTCAAATATTTTATAGTTTTGTGTTATGTAGGCCACACACGAACAGTTTTAACTGGCAATTTTAACTGTACAGTAAAAACTGTCGGTTAAAACTGTACGTGTGTGTGTATTTCAGTTCAGTTAAACTCAACTGTACAGTTTAACTGAGAACTTTAAAATTTTTATATTTTTAACTGAAACGATTAACTGAACTGAACGTGTGTGGGGATATAACTGCACTGTTCTCAGTTTTGTGTCGAAATTTTGAGATGAGTGGACGTTTCATAATTAAAACATTGAATTTGTAGCGGCCTGTTTCTTCAATTATAAGAAACACCGCACAATATACATAATTACAAACGGACAATTCTCCGTTGACTGAACTATTTATTAACGGACAATTCTCCGTATGCATAATTATATTACGAATATACAACAACAATCTTCCCATACAAAATCGGTACATACAACAAAACAATTTTTCATACCTTACAAAATTAACAAATTTCATTATCATATTCCGATTTTCATATCAATCAAAATCGTTACCAATAATCAATTATCATTGAAACGAACAATTGTCTCTTAGATGCCACCATCATTTTTGTGATAACCAAAACACAAAATATTTAAATTAAACAATGGCTAAATTGTATACAACAGTTATAAGTTGTACAACAAACAAACTTTTATGTTTTTTTTTATCAAAACGCAACAATATTGGATCTAGGGCAAGATACCAGGCTTTATTGCTGCAATTCAATATATGTACTTCATTACCAAAAGCGAAAGCACTGGATCAATGACAAGATTAAATTTTTTGAAGAAACAGCAACCGCTGATCACCAAGCAACCTACAACTAATTAAAACTTGTTTTTTCAAAGTTTCATAAATAAAAAGTTTAAATTAAAATTAAAAAATAAAATTTGTTTTTATTTAATTATTATCACATATTCGAATTTACTAAGTGCTCCGCTTCGCTTCATTTCGCTTCGGCTTCATCAACAGTCTCAATAAATTATACAAAACTAGTTCGAGTATTTATATAATTTTCATTTTATTTTGAAGCAAATAAAAATTAGCATCATATCATGTAAACATAACCAAGTTATTGAGGATTTTATTGGAATATATAGATCGGAACCTTGTTTGTGGCAAGTTAAATGTAGTGATTATCATGACCGTGCCAAAAAAGATGCTGCCTACAACAAGTTAGTGATTAAATTAAAAGAAATAGAACCAGGTGCTGAAAACAAATGTGTTAAAGCAAAAATTAATAGATCCGCTTTTCGCAAAGAACATAGAAAAGTTCAGGGTTCAAAGAAGTCTGGAGCATCTACAGACAGCATTTATAAGCCGGTTCTGTGGTATTACGACCTGTTGGATTTCCTACACGATCAAAACACCCCGAGAGCGTCAATTTCAAATATGAACAATGAAATTGAAGAGGTAAGAAAAGTACAGTATGATTAACGAATATTTGTTTTTATTATAGTATTTGTTATAATATTTATTTATTTTTTAAAATGTGCTTGTTTTGCCATAGGATTTTGCCATCATTCACGAAATAGTTCATAAAATTATTTCTGATTTGTTTAGCATCAATACAAATATTTCCTCGACGACATTGAAGTGGAATCATGTTTGATTGATAACTATCGCAACCAGTAGAAATATAGACCCGTGATTACGATTTTCTTGATATAAACAGTTTGCAGGCGCATATTTACGAGATTGATGTTCAATCAGAAAATTATGTAAAATACAAGTAGCCATTACGATCTTCTCCACATTTAATGGTTCTAAATTAATTGGTTTTTGAAAAATACGAAACTGTGAGGCAAGTATCCCAAAAACGTTTTCGACAATGTGCCTTGCTCGAGATAATCGATAGTTAAAAACCTCTTTTTCGGCAGAATCTAACTGTCCTTGCCTAAATGGCTTTAAAATATCCGTTCTGAGAGGAAACGCATCGTCCGCAACGAAGACATATGGAACATTTTTGAAATTCTCAGAAACATCGTCAGGTTGAGGAATATGTAAATTCTCGTTCACCAGATTTTCAAAGAAATATGTGTTCTGAAGAACACCGCCATCAGAAATCCGTCCATTTGTTCCAAAATCTGCCAGAAGGAATCGGTATTTGGCGTCAACTATTGCTAGAAGAACCATACTGTGTTTGCCTTTATAATTGTAATAATAAGATCCAGAGTTTACTGGGGGAATGATATCAATGTGTTTCCCATCCATGGCACCGATGCAGTTTGGAAAATTCCATCTTTCATTAAACGAAGTTGCAATCTCCTTCCATTTTTCTTCTGAGTTTGGAAACTAAATCAAGCACAAAATAATAAACGTTATAATAATGTTTTTAGTTTAATTTTTTAATAAAATATATATATATATATATATATATATATATATATATATATATATATATATATATACATATATATATATATATATATATATATATATATATATATATATATATATATACATATATATATATATATATATATATATATATATATATATATATATATATATATTTTTTTTTTTTAGGAATCGAGTAACAATACAGTTCCACTTGAAAAATATACGAATGATGAAAGGGAAGGCTCTACACGAATAATTAATGATGCTGCAGCAAAAAAATCAAAAACAAAAATATCAAGGCCTGGTTATAATAGAAAAAAAAATGATGAACTGTCAGCAGAAATGATGACTACAGTGAGTGACTATTTTAAAACTCCGAGGAAGCAACCTGATCGTTATGATCTGATAGGAAAAACTATTGCTATCAGGTTAAGAGGACTAGAACAACGCATGGCTCTTAATGCGGAAAAAAAATGAATGACATACTATTTGTCGCTGAAATGGGTCATTTAAACACATCGGCAAGTCAAAGCCCTATTGTTATTTCCACGAATACAACATCGACACCGTCAAGTGAAACACTTGGTTCATTCGGAGAAATTTTTCATGAAACAACTGGACATTCCTTCTATTCTCATGACACCACAATATCCTCTTATTTTTCACAATTTAATCAAGATGAATAAAAGAATATAAAAACAAAAATTGATTTGATACTAACAATAAGTCGATTTTTTAAAATTCATTTCGATTCATTTATAAAAATAAAGAATGACTTCTAATAAAAGAAAAAATTATGTTTTAATTTATAAAATATGGACATACCTCCATATACTTTCGTAAAACTTTATATAAGGCGACACATGTTTCTGGAATAATTTTCCCAAGTGCTTGAGGAGATATTCTTGTAGAAAATTTGAGACACTCATATGCCCGTCCTGTTGCTAGAAATCTCAAGGTAGCAGTTAATCTTTCATGTGGAGATATTGCTCTTCTCATGACTGTATGTTTCTTCTTAATCAAAGAGGATACTAATGAAAGCAGTTTTTCGTACATTGTTTCAGTCATACGCAAATAATTAAGAAAATCTAGTGGTTCTTCTTCACTTAATTCTTTTAGTAAATTTATATGGGAAGATAAATTTCGTTTTAGAAACCATTCCTTGTACCACTTTTTACACTTCTTTTTTATTGATTTTTTTAATATTAAAAAACACACACCGAGAGCAGCCAAATCGTTCCGCTCATTCAATTCCATGATAATAACTGAAGTATTAGACTGAACGTGTTTGTGCATCTCAGTTCACAGTTAAAACAGACAGTTATAGCTACACAGTTAAAACTGACAGTTAAAACTGTACGTGTGTGGCCGGCCTTAGGGAGGCCGGGGCAGGTTGAGAATTACTTATAAACTGTTATTTTGACAAATTTTGTGAGTATCAGTTAAATGTTGGATTTATAAATCTTCAGTCGTGTGGGAAATTTCATTGTGATCAGTCGCATGTGAGTAGAGAGAAAGTGGTTTGTCTGTTTTAGCACGCGGTAAGTAAAAAAATGCATTGTCACAATATTTTGTTTTGTAAGGTATTTGAGGTTAGTTTTTAATAAGAAGATTAGTAATCGCATGCTGTACTTACTTTATGGCAGTTTTGAACAATTAATTATATTGATTTGTTGATAAATATGTACAAAAATATTGAATTTTGTTGAAAAACACGTTGAGGGCAAGTTGTGACGTTTCTGCTGGGGTATGTTGTGACGTGTAACAACGTGCCCCGTTTGAAAATGACTAATTGATTTATATTTCAGATAAATGAGATATTACAAGAAAAAAACCAACCGCGGAGAAGTTTCGCCGCATGCTATGGAAGTTGCGGTGAAAAGAGTTTTGACAGCAAGTCACAAAATACGGTCGGTGGCTAAAGATTTAAACATAAATTAACAAACACTCTGGCGGTATGTAAAAAGGCCCGATCGACTGTAAGTTTAATAGAAGAAACCACGCATCTTATACAATGTTACGGGTATAAAAAAAATAGGTTTTTAATGCTGAAGAGAGCGTTATATGCGTTATATGAGTGCGCTATTTCACTAGATAAGAAAATTCCTGAGTCATGGATTAGAAATATATTAGCAGGTCCTGATTGGTTATCGAGTTTTCTTAAAACACATAGCAACCTATATCATTTCGAACGCCAGAAGCAACCAGTATAGGTAGAGCAATTGGCTTTAATCGTGTAACAGTGAACTCATTTTTCGATCTATTGGCTGAAGTAAATAATAAATATTGGTTTACTGCAAGTGAAATAATTGGGCAAAATAATTGCCGAAAAAGGAGTAAAGCAGGTGGCAGGTTTAACTTCAGCAGAAAGGGGACAACTAGTAACGATGTGTGTTGCTGTAAATGCTATTGGTAATTCCATTCTTCCTCAATTTATTTTTCCAAGGAAGCGGTATCAAAACCATTTTATGCGCGATGGTCCAAGTGGATCCATAGGAGCAGGGAACAAGTCTGGGTGGATGGCCGTAGAGGAATTTTATAAATTTATGCAGCATTTTGTACATCATGTCTAAACACAATTTGGCAAAAGAGAACGGAGTAGTTAGGTTATCATTCCCCCCCCCCCCCCCATTGCTCGCACAAATTGCAGCCTTTGGACAGGACTGTATTTTTCCTGTTATGATTCATAATATTCCTCAGCTCGTAACCGAGGCACTGTCTAAGGCACTTGCACCTGAAAATACAATTATTGGCTTCACGGTCAGTGGAATCGCACCACACAATCGGGAAATGTTCACAGAGCTGGACTTTTGAGGATCATCTGTTATTTATAATCGACCAACAGGTATTAAATATTTGTTGCCTCTACCTAGGTAAAAAGCTCAAATTTTTTTTTTTTTTTGTAATTGCATATTCGACATACAGATTGCATTTCGAATGAAATCGTACTGCCTATCGAGTCAGAGCCAATTCCAACAATCGTAGCAGATGAAGTAAACACAATTATTCTGGTAATTGATCCCACCATCAGTATTGAAGAAATTTCGATGGCAATAAACAGTCAAACGATGTTTCACGAGGAACTTGTTACTTCTGGTCATACACAAATATATCCTGCAGGAGAGCCTGCTGCGTGGACTTCAGCTATGAGCGGTATTGCAATTGGATTCAACCCAGACGCTATTGGTCCATTTCCTAAAGCAGGTCCACGGTCTGTAAAGGAAGGAGGCCGAAAGAAACGAAAAGCTGTCATTTTGACTGCTACACCAGAAAAAGAAACTGGGAACACTGAAATATTACCAAATCGGATCGAAGACTACAGTAACTTTAAAGAAAAATTGCATGTAAGGTACCCCGGATACCTTAGTCCCTCAAATTAATATATACTCACATGAAGGTTATGCTTGTTAAACGATATGCTATTTCAGAAAAAACATTTACACAAAAATTATCTCGATTTCTACCACAAATATGTTCTCTGTTCTTTTTTCACACTTCGACCAACAAATATTTCAAGTGACGTATAAATAAATAAATCTCAGCGCAATTCTAAAGAACAGTAGTAACAATAAAATTCAGACTGGTAGCTCTACTTACTGAATTAGTCAATTCCATAGCTTGAACGCATTTTTTCAATTTGAAAACAGAACTGAATGCAATGACGTAAATGTTGCTAATCGACATCCATATCTTAAAATTGATGCACACGGAACGACAGCTTGTAAATGACCGAAACTTATGTCATAAAAATTGCGGCCGATTTGGATGCGTTCATGTATATTTTAATGCAACCAACTTCAGAGCCGAGTTTCTACTTATACAAATAATATATCGGGTATACAAATAAGTCCCCGCCGTCCGAAAATGGGGGATGTTGTCACCAGTAAGTTATGGATAAAATTTCCCGATGTAAAATGTCATAGCCTATGATTGGACATCTGTAGGTAACATAACCTTAAAATATTAGCAATTTTCTCCATCAAATATTTTTTTTCTTGCGAAAATGTCTAGTTTTGTCAAGGCTTGGAGAAGCATATAGTGAGGCTGCTGGAATCCCAGGAGGTAATGCAAACGTATTACAAACAACGTAAAACCATTTGTGGTTCAAACGTAAACAACAAAAATAAACTCCAACGCATAACAATCACTTCTTGTATTTGTTAGGTAACGCAACTCTCGTTTTTTTCTAATCGCTCCGTCAAATTTATTTATTTTATTTTCTCGACATAAAATCTCAACAGCGCGATCGCGCTGCTTGGGACTCAAATGGTTAAGTGAGAGTGGTTTTGTAAAGTTTAAGAACGATGAATTTGATGACGACGACAAAGAACGTAGCGGAAGGCCGAAAGTGTATGAAGACGCAGAATTGGAAGAATTATTGGATGAAGATTTGTACCAAAGTTCAACATCACTGCGAATGATTCAAAAGGAAATTAGGTTCCATATGGACTGTAGCCGAAAGATGTTGAAAGCCAATTTTTGCATGTGAAATGGTATACTTGACAGGCATAAACGAAAGGGTTTTTTGCATCGAATCACCAGCTACTGATGATGAAAAATGGATCCACTGCGAAAAACTAAAAAAAAGAAGGGGGAGGGGGTGGGGGGAGGTTAACAAATCCTCCGTGGTCATTTGTGTATTTGGTGTAATCTGCTTGGTGTCATGTGTTATTATGCACAAATGCATCCCAATTTTAAGTAACTGTTAACACTGTTCCGTTAAAAATGCTCTATTGTGACGAGAGTGATGAACAATTTAAAAATCCAGAAGAAAAAATTTTAATTTTCAAAAATCAGGGATTTGCTAATTTTTTTATAAAACTTATTGGTCCTAAATTCCACGGTTAACATCTTACAGTACTAATATCCTCACACTGATCAGAAATAAAATGGAATAGGCAGTGCAAGACGGATTGACTAATCGGGGTGAAACTTTATGTTTAAGCTTTTCCATAAATTGAGAAAGCCTTGCAAAATGTCATAAAAATCTGTGTACCTTCCGAAGGACCTTTTTCAATTTTTGCAATGATGTAGGAAGTTACATTTTCAAAACGGACAAAGAAATAATGGATTGAAATAAATAAACTTAAAGATTGAATTTTCAACAAGGTTTAGGAGAACGATTTTGTTCGCTATAAAATTACCGTGGTGTTTTTTCCAACTGTTTACATTCATGGTAGAAGAAATTCGGGAGTTGGTACGACTAAATTGGTTTATAGAGCTAATTGATATCTAGCATCGTAAGCTAAAGAATCGAACAAAATATGATGAGCTGTTTCTGAGTTACGATCACAATCATAATGCTGGTGCGTGCCGAAAAGGTCTGGATTGGATTGGAATATTATTTTAAATCTTGGAGTTTTATTGTTTTAAAACACCTATACCACTAATGTATTGGTTGAGAAGAATGAGCTAGATGCTTTAGTTAGCGATGGTTCAACCAATTTTCAACGGACGGTTCAGCCTGTTAAAAGTTTGTATATTTTAACCAGGATACTTTGTTTTCCATATCAGTTTCTGTATTCTCTAAATATTAACAGCCAAATATTAACAGTGGTGGTCTCTAATATCAGAAGAGCTTTTAAGTTGGAATATGACGGTTACGGCGGATAAAATTCCGATTCTGTTAATATTGAACTAATGCACTAACTTATACATGGTAATACTATGATTTGTTCTGAACGCTCTGTCTTAGGTATCCGGCAAAGAGCACATTGTCGATATGGATTCAAAATTAAGCATTGAGAACATCGCTCATTTACGCTATTAGCAAAAGTGTCGTAATTTGACACAACTGAAGCTCATCTACCAGGAAAGAGCTGGTGATGATATAGTAAATTGAATGGACAGTCTATATACTTTATTTGAATTTTTTTTTTTTTTTGACTTATAGATGGCTAATGTGTAAGAATCACAACAATCAGTTTCGAACAGACGAGATTAATGATTTGAAAAAATCAGTCTTCTCATCAGGTCGCGACGACTATTGTTGTTTATTACATTGAAATATTTTCTATATATATAGAGCAATACCATGTAGTTGTACTACTAGCGAATTACTGCGTAGCGTACGAAATTTTGATTCTTTCACATTTCCATCTATATTCTATTTTAACAATTAACTTTTCGAATTCACGAATTTTTTATATTTTACTTTGGGTTTTATCAATTGTAATGGTGTATTGTGATTGTTCCGTATATTGGTCTATTTCAGCACTCTCGAATTAATTACACAACCGTAGGAAATTCTTCCATTTGCGTCAACCTGTATGACAACGACCATGATAATCGACACCTACTTATACACAATCAACTTCCCAACCACCCCATACATTTTTCTTTCCTTTAACGCTGGATCGCGGATAAATTTGAATTTTTTTTTTTTTTTTTTTTTTTTTTGACTTATAGATGGCTAATGTGTAAGAATCACAACAATCAGTTTCGAACAGACGAGATTAATGATTTGAAAAAATCAGTCTTCTCATCAGGTCGCGACGACTGATGTTGTTTATTACATTGAAATATTTTCTATATATATAGAGCAATACCATGTAGTTGTACTACTAGCGAATTACTGCGTAGCGTACGAAAAATTCGTGAATTCGAAAAGTTAATTGTTAAAATAGAATATAGATGGAAATGTGAAAGAATCAAAATTTCGTACGCTACGCAGTAATTCGCTAGTAGTACAACTACATGGTATTGCACTCTATATATAGAAAATATTTCAATGTAATAAACAACATCAGTCGTCGCGACCTGATGAGAAGACTGATTTTTTCAAATCATTAATCTCGTCTGTTCGAAACTGATTGTTGTGATTCTTACACATTAGCCATCTATAAGTCAAAAAAAAAAAAAAAAAAAAAAAAAATTCAAATTTATCCGCGATCCAGCGTTAAAGGAAAGAAAAATGTATGGGGTGGTTGGGAAGTTGATTGTGTATAAGTAGGTGTCGATTATCATGGTCGTTGTCATACAGGTTGACGCAAATGGAAGAATTTCCTACGGTTGTGTAATTAATTCGAGAGTGCTGAAATAGACCAATATACGGAACAATCACAATACACCATTACAATTGATAAAACCCAAAGTAATATATACTTTAACTCATTCACGATTGTAGGCTACTTTTAGTCAGATCTGTACTATGTTCTGACTCTTTTACAATGACAGTCATTGTAACCACATCACCCAGTTTCTTCACCTATATAGCATGCCGTGTGTCGATGTATTTTCCGCTACTCTGGAATATGCCCATGATGTAGCATGATTTCGCTTTATTCTTTGGAATTGGATGATATGTGTCATTCATAGTCATTTGTTCGCAAATCTGCCGCATCAAAAAACTACGAGATTTTCGCATTTGTTAATGCGTCGCATGGAAATTTCGAATCGCATGGAACATTTTTGCGCATAAAACATTTCTTTTAAAACGGTTTAGTTAAAAAAAAAATAAAAATAAACTCGGGGCTCACCAGAAACTCCCTTACATGACCATCGGTTCCTGAAACTCGAAAATCTCCTTCCAGAAATTTTCATTAAAATCGTTGAGCTGAGGAAAAAAATTTAAAATAAACCAAAAACCCGGGACTAGAAAACCCCTTACACGGTTTTTTCCGAATACAGGATCCATAGCCAACGGTTCCTCGTACTCGAAAACCTCCTTCCAGAGATTTTCAATAAAATCGTTTGAGCTGTGCAAAAAAATTAAAAATAAACTCGGGGCGCACCAGACAAGCCATTACACGATTTTTTCCGAAATCATGATCAATGGCCACCACTTCCTGGTACTCGAAAACCTCCTTCCAGACATTTTCATTAAAATCATTTGAGCTGAGGAAAAAAAAATTAAAATAAACCATAAACCCGGGGCTCACTAGAAAACCCGTTACACGATTTTTCCCGAAATCACGATCCATCGCCATCGGTTCCTCGTGTTCGAAAAACTCCTTCCAGAAATTTTCACTAAAATGGTTTGAGTTGAGCAAAAAAATTAAAAATAAGCTTAAATGCCCTAGAGAAGCCCTTACACGATTTTTCCCGAAATCATGATCCATGGCCATAGGTTATATTCAAAACCCCCCTTCCAGAAATTTTCATTAAAATCGTTTGAGCTGAGCAAAAAAATTAAAAATCAATCCGGGGCACACCAGACAATTCCTTATACGATTTTCCCGAAATCAGGATCAACCGCAATCGGTTCCTGGCACTAGGAAATCTCCCTCAAGAAATTTTCATTTAAATCGTTTGAGTTAACGAAAAAATTAAAAATAGCCCGACGGGCACACCAGACAAGCCCTTACACGACTTTTCCCGAAATCATCCATAGCCATCGTACTCGAAACCCTCCTTCTAGAAATTTTCATTAAAAACATTTAAGGTGAGTAAAACAATTAAAAATAAACCCGGGGCTCGCAAAACAAGCCCTTTAACGATTTTTCCCGAAATCAGGATATATCGCGATCGATTACTGGCACTCGAAAACAAACCTCCTTCCAAAAATGTTCATTAAAATCTTTTGAACTAAGGAAAAAAATTAAAAATAAACCCGGGGCCCCCAGAAAACCCCGTTCACGATTTTCCCCGAAATCACGATCCACCGCCATCGGTTCCTGGTACTCGAAAACCTCCTTCTAGAAATTTTCATTAAAAACGTTTGAGTTGACCAAAAAAATTAAAAATAAGCCCGTGGCTCACATGACTAGCCTTTACTCGATTTTTCCGGACATCAGGATCAATCGCCATCGGTTCCTGGAATATACAACTTAAATAAAGCTAGCAAAAATGTATTTTTCACCAGTAGGACCACGCCCGCTCGTTATGTCTTGTGTATGAAGAAGCAGAATTGGAAGAATTATTGGATGCAGATTCGTGCCAAACGCAAGAGGAAGTTGCACTTATATTAAGAGTGACTAAGGAATTTTACATTGTTTACCATCACTGCGAATGATTCAAAAGGAAATTAGGTTCCATATGAACTATAGCCGAAAGATGTTGAAAGCCAATTTTTGCATGTGAAATGGTATACTTGACAGGAATAAACGAAAGGGTTTTTTGCAGGATACTTTATTTTCCATATCAGTTTCTGTATTCTCTAAATATTAAGAGCCACCAGTGGTGGTCTCTTAATATCAGAAGAGCTTTTAAGTTGGATCATGACGGTGGCGGCGGATAAAATTTCGATTCTGTTAATATTGAACTAATGCACTAACTTATACATGGTGATACTATGATTTGTTCTGAACGCTCTGTCTTAGGTATCCGGCAAAGAGCACATTGTCGATATGGATTCAAAATTAAGCATTGAGAACATCCCTCATTTACGCTATTAGCAAAAGTGTCGTAATTTGACACAACTGAAGCTCATCTACCAGGAAAGAGCTGGTGATGATATAGTAAATTGAATGGACAGTCTATATACTTTAACTCATTCACGATTGTAGGCTACTTTTAGTCAGATCTGTACTATCTTCTGACTCTTTTACAATGACAGTCAATGTAACCACATCGCTCTTTATTTCTTCACCTATATAGCATGCCGCTTGTCGATGTATTTTCCGCTACTCTGGAATATGCCCATGATGCAGCATGATTTCGCTTTATGCTTTGGAGTTGGATGATATGTGTGAATGTGTCATTCATAGTCATTTGTTCGCAAATCTGCATCGAATCGCATGGAACATTTTTGCGCATAAAAAATTTCTTTTAAATCGGTTTAGTTAAAAAAAAAAATAAAAATAAACTCGGGGCTTACCAGAAACTCCCTTACATGACCATCGGTTCCTGAAACTCGAAAATGTCCTTCCAGAAATTTTCATTAAAATCGTTTGAGCTGAGGAAAAAAATTTTAAATAAACCAAAAACCCGAGCCTTACTAGAAAACCCCTTACACGGTTTTTCCCGAATACAGGATCCATAGCCAACGGTTCCTCGTACTCGAAAACCTCCTTCCAGAGATTTTCAATAAAATCGTTTGAGCTGTACAAAAAAATTTAAAAACAAACCCGGGGCTCACCAAACAAGCCCTTACACGATTTTTCCCGAAATCAGGATCAATGGCAATCGGTTCCTGGTACTAGAAAACTTCCCTCAAGGAATTTTCATTTAAATCGTTTGAGCTACCAAAAAAATTAAAAATACACTAAGGACACACCAGGCAAGCCCTTTAACGATTTTTTCCGAAATCAAGATCCACCGCCATCGGTTCCAGGAACTCGAAACCTCCTTCCAGAAATTTCCATTAAAATCGACTGAGTTGGGCAAAAAAATTAAAAATATACTCGGGGCGCACCAGACAAGCCCTTACACGATTTTTCCCGAAATCATGATCAATGGCCACCGGTTCCTGGTACTCGAAAACCTCCTTCCAGACATTTTCATTAAAATCGTTTGAGCTGAGGAAAAAAAATTTAAAATAAACCATAAACCCGGGGCTTACTACAAAACCCGTTACACGATTTTTCCCGAAATCACGATCCATCGCCATCGGTTCCTCGTATTCGAAAAACTCCTTCCAGAAATTTTTCACTAAAATGGTTTGAGCTGAGCAAAAAAATTAAAAATAAATCCGGGGCCGCCCCGGTGGCAAAGTGGTTAGCATGCTTGCTCCAGCGACCGGAGGTCCCGGGTTCGATTCCCGGTGGTGACAAGGAAAAATTTCACGGCTGGTTCAGGATCAATGAATTAATCACTCATTATCCGAAATGAAAATATGATTATGAAACCTCATTTGAGGCGGCCAAATCCCTTGATGGGATGTATAGTGCCAGAGAGAGAGAGAGGGGCCCACCAGACAATTCCTTATACGATTTTCCCGATATCAGGATCAATCGCAATCGGTTCCTGGTACTAGGAAATCTCCCTCAAGAAATTTTCATTTTAAATCGTTTGAGTTAACGAAAAAATTAAAAATAAACCCGGCGGGCACACCAGACAAGCCCTTACACGACTTTTCCCGAAATTATCCATAGCCATCGTACTCGAAACCCTCCTTCTAGAAATTTTCATTAAAAACGTTTAAGGTGAGCAAAACAATTAAAAATAAACCCGGGGCCCGCAAGACAAGCCCTTACACGATTTTCCCCGAAAATCACGGGGTTCCTGGTACTCGAAAACCTCCTTCTAGAAATTTTCATTAAAAACGCTTGAGTTGATCAAAAAAATTAAAATAAGCCCGTGGCTCACATGACTAGCCCTTACACAATTTTTCCGGACAGCAGGATCAATCGCCATCGGTTCCTGGAATATACAACTTGAATGAATCTTGCAAACATGATTTTTTCACCAGTAGGACCAAGCCCGCTCGTTATGACTTAAGGGCTTTAATTTTTTCAGAATTGTCTCACAGTTTTGCAGAAACCTGCAGTTTAAATAATTTTTTCTTCATTGACCCCAAAATGCATCATTTCGGCTTTGGCTAAGAATTTATTAGTACAATTTGTTATGATTTATTGATTTACAGTACCAATTTTGTTTTAAAAATTTAAGACTTTAGGGTCAGTATTTTTACCCATATTGTTAAATCTTTTCAGCACATCTCTTAAGTATCCCAGAACAATAATAAATAAGTCATATTTCAAAGTGAAAGTTAATCCTCTATTTATGGTATAGACACAGAGCAGTGCAATAAATCTACACCACATCTTAAATCGCAAAATAAATAGCTCATAAAACATTTCAAAAGGCGAAGATTTTTTTTTATGTATTCAACTTAAACCTAAAAGCTTTATAACTCCTATATAAGTAAACCTCAATTGCGGTTGATTGATTAAAATCATTTTCACGATGTTTAATTAGAAAAGGAAATTTTCTTTTATTTTCATTTAAATGAAAAATAACAACAAAATTCTTTCTCGAAAAATGCCATCAAGATCTAAATATTATGTGCGGCGGGGGAGACATTCGTATAATAATCGTTATAAGTAACAGCTCCATAGAGTTAAAATTAACAATATATCTAAGATACAACAAAAGAAGGTGGAGAATGAAAAATAAAATCGTGAGATTTAAGTGAAAATATTTACTTAAAATAACCGATTTGTTCTCCCAGCACTATACTGTATACCTCAAAGGTGTTTCGTAATTAATTTGTTAGATTCTAATGATTATTTCGTTATACCGCGGTCGATCGGGAATTTAAGCTTTCTTTACTTCGCTTAATAAAATTTCGAGTTACATTTTCAATAAATAATTTATATCAAAAACTTAAAATTCCGTGAGAAAAATCCGGATTTTTAATTATGCAGTCTCTAATTAAATATTCCTAAATTAGAAAAGTTACCAAACCAACTAAACGTAAAAAAAAATTAGAAATTATACTTTATACGTTTACAATATTATTTTAATGTCTTGTGAAAAACTTGCAAAAATAAAAATGTTTGTAATTACAAAACAATAGAAATTGAATTGAAATTAGACTATCTTAGAGTTTAATCAGAGTTTATAATTTTTTTTTTATAGTTGTCTACTCCGTACTAAAGACAATGCACAATTGCATTACGATGATGAGTTTGTTATGTGCGTACAGTAAGGTGACTTTTAAATGGACAAAAAATTTAATTTTCCACGTTATATAATCAGCGCTTATTGCACGATTTGCTTGCACGGAAATGTTTTAGATTTCCGTGCGGTTGCCAAATATGTATACAAATTCGTTCGAAATATCGTGATTCTAATCATACTTGTCATATATTTATAAAGAACCCGAACGAAATGTTTAAATTTTGAAAGGCTGTCAAAACGCTCGTGAATATTTTTTATACGTAATTTTTAAAACAGTTTTATATATTCGGCTGCACGAACTCACGAAATGAACAAATTCGAGTAAGGAAAGCGGTGTATTGTCTACACCACGTAGATAATTAATATTTTACACGTGTAAACAATGTAAATAATCAATTAAGACAATGGTGTCGACCAGAATAAGCCGCACTAGTTGTTGCTGTGTTGTAAGAAGGATGCAATGAGATAATCTGCTATCTCATGAGTACCCAGAAGGCTTCAGGGATCTGGTACCTTCAATCGGAGACTCCATACCAGCCGGTATCGGTGTACAAGACGGACGATCGATTTATCGTCCTAATTTCACAGCGAAATCGCCATATTACAGAGGTTGCGGTACCCTCTCTAATCTTGGAACGAACTAGCGATTTTTTTCAATAGGTTATCATCTAAACAAACGAACGAATTTTGCATCCGTGCTACCTAAAATACCCTTAACCACCTTTCGTGTCCATCCATGATTAGGCTAAGTAAAGGTTGTAATTATCTAAAATGTTGATATTAAAATATATTCAGCCGATGACTAATCGTTTACGTGCTATCCTCCTCCCCATTTTTGTTATTAATTTTTTCGTATAAACAACAGATAGTTGGGACGATCAATAGATTAATTTTTATTGCCTATTTTTGGTCTCTACATCTTTTTTTTTTTCCTTTTTTCTACTATATATAAAATAAGAAGTCGAAATCGTTCGAGTGATTTTTTAAACATTAGGACAAATTTTTTAATTAAAATATTCAAAAATTTATTTTTTTGCGAAATAAAAAAACAAGTGTTAAGTAAAATGTGTTTATTAGGTGTTAGTGTATTTCGCCAAGTGCCTACGGCAAATAGTGTTAAAAGTATCTAAAATATGTTACGACTCTTGGTGGGGCCCAAACCTTATTTCCTTTGTAATTTTATTTTTAAACTTTGAATTTCGTTGCAATCAAATGATTGAGGCACAGGTGACATGAATTTACACAGGCGGGAAGAAGCCCAACGAAATTTACGGTTAAAGGTGGGAAGACGCCCATAATATCTACGGTTAAAGGTGGAAAACAACGTGGCCATCCACATTTCGGATAAAGGCCAGAAGACGCTCAACACATTTACGATTAAGGGCGGCCAACAACGCGGCCATCCAACAATTACGGTCAAAGGTGGGAAGACGCCCAACGGAAGTTTACGGTCAAAGGTGGAAAACGTCCAACGAAAGTTTACAGTTACGGGTGGCCATCGCAATTTTTCTTGGGATTAACGGTGAGAAGACGCAGCAATCAATTTCGGCGGGACCATTCTGAAAGTCAAAAAGGTATAATTTTTTGTTTTTTTTTATTATTTTTTTATTTTACATTCCTATTTTTTTTTTGATTTTCTATTTGTTTGGTTAAAGTAAATCCAAGTTTTTTCAATTTTCAATTTCCAAATTTTTATTTAATTATATTTGTAATCGAGCACCATAACGGTTGTTTGGCACAAGCAGAGGGAGGCACATTGGTTTTGATTTCAAAATTGTTCACGTTCAGCGACCATATTTGAGTTTGATTTCTTTTCTTTGACCATTTTTAATTTGATTTTTTCCTCTTTCGAACCTTCCGCCTCTGATCTCTCGAGAAAATAATCGGTTTGATAAGATTAATTACTAAATTTTTCAGATTGGTATGGTGGGAGGGGAAATTTCATTTTGTGTCGTGGCTGGGTAACGGCCTCTAGACTCTACCACCCATCAACCTCTAGAGTCTAGAGGTTGATGGGCAATCCGGAGGTTTCTTCAGCAGACAATGTACTACTTCAAATTTCGGAAAATACACTTTCAGAGTAATTTAATAATTTAGTTTCAGTTCTTTAGTTTTCTTTTGTTTTTAATGTGTTACACGGTGTATGATAGCAGCATGCAAGCCTCAACTTACTTCCCCACGATCCAAAACCATGCGATCTAGTCGGTAAAATCACCGTGCGATGCGTGTTTAGAAGAATCTGCGGAATACCATCCCGTAACAAATCTAGAACAGTAATTTAAAGATTTTTTAACCGTTTCGGAATTGTTTGCCACAAGTTCTTCAATAACAAAGGAAATATTTGATTAGCTTATGATACAAACGATTTTGTGCTGATTAGGCACCCATTTAAAACATGGAGGCCATTTTTTGTCAAACTTTTGTTTTTGTCAAATGCAAGTGCTTCACTGATATTTATTTTAAATTTTTTGATCATAATTACTCTTTGTAAAATTTTTTAAAATCAACACATCACTCCTTAATCAATTTCTTTTAGTTTTAATCAGATTTCTTTAGAATTAGGCTTTCATTTTGTAGAATGTTGAGTTTGTTCAGAATACAAACTGATGGCATTTAATTTTTTAACTAATATTTTAAAAGAATTGAGGAATACCAAAGTTGAGTTTGAGACATCTGTCGGGAAATAAAATAACTATATTTATTTTGATTTGGTTTAAAATAGCAAGTTCTAGTAAAATTATTTATAATAAATACTTAACTAAAATAAGTATTTTCTATTGAAAAATTATATTTTATGGAAAATTAAAATATTTTAAATTTACACAATAAATACGTATATACAATAAATTAAAGCGTTTAGCGAATTAAAGTATTTTCCGCTACTACTATTATTATTTTTAACCATTAATGATCTTTTATGGAAACTTTCAGAATATGAGAAAATGCGCAAATTATTTCCGGAGCGCCCAATTTTCTATGTGAAATCTTGTATTTAGCGGGCTATTTTTGGATATAATTAACTAGCTGACCCGGCGAAGTTTGTTTCGCTTCAAATTACTTCGTCCGAGCAAACACTTTTGACCTTCACGAAAATTGATTTTGACGATTGAGTGGCCATTCCATTCACTTTTTCATCGAATTCAACACTAAAGGTAGGTAAGCTTATGGTTGCGTTCGTTCGTTCGGTCATTTGTTCGACCAATCATCTTTTGTACAAAAATCCAGAAACGTCAATTTTGAGCAATATGATTGGTGGAAAAAATTGTCAGAATGAGCGAACGAACGCAACCATAAAGGCGGCATAATGTATTGAAAAGTGAATAAAAGGTCGATTCAAACTTAGGCAACTATCGAAAATTTAGTTGTTTTTTGCAAATTGACTTTGTGATTTGTTAATCGACATAGCGAACGCCAAAAAAACGGGGAACTGAATGCACTTGTTTTTATATATAGAGAAGATAAGATTGCCAAAATTCTACACAACTTATATTTATAGTAGTCCGCAACCAACACCATCTATTGAAAATAATCCGAAGTGGCTATTTAAATGAATGATCATTGTCGAAATACAATTTTCGTCGGTGATGTTAAGTGTATTTGCATACAAAATTCCTCTACAAAACACAATTTTCAATTTTCCGATTTTTTTTTTGATTTTTCGGTTTTGCTTTGGATTCCGATTTTTTTTCGAGTTTACGGATTTTCCTTTGAGTTTTTTCGAATTTTCTTTTTTTCTAAGCCGCCACTGTATTGAGATAGACAATGCACAAAAAAAATCATTCAAATTGGTCGTGTCGTTCTCGAGTTTTTGCGTGACTAACGCACGGTAATTGATTTTTATTTAGATAAATGGATAGAGAAAATAAATAGAGAAAATATATTGATTGGATAAAAAATAAAGTGGTAGTTTGGATGCAGCCTTCGGTGGGATTCGAATCCAGTACCTCCCAACCCAAGCGCCGAAGCTTTAACCACTGCACCACCTGTCTCATAAACAACGTACACACAAAATTCATATGAAAATGGCTTTTTATTCGATTTTTCGGGTTTTTCGACTTTTCCGGTGGATTTTTTCAAAAATTTCTTTCGTAAGAACCATCTCCTGGTAATTGCGAACACAACAGAAAAGATTGAGCCAAATCTGTTCAGCCGTTCTCAACTGATGCGCTATAGTCTACTTCCACGGTAGACCAAACCTTTTCTCAGTTACAAAATAATTTTAAAGATACAAACGAAAAATAAAACTGTAATTTAAATTTATAAATAATATTTAGAACATATCGTAAGCTGGATAGAATTAGTCGCTGCTTTTAATATTTTAATATATGATGTCATTTTATGTCGACAGTTCCAATTTTTGACTATAGATATGACTTTAGTTAATTAAGGGAAATATTTTTGATTGTATTTTTTTTTATTTCTGTTTTCGTGGTAAAGGAAGCAGTATATTTTGAATAAATTACAGTTAAAAATAATAATTCGAAACTATGTCAACAAATAATTTGTTATATTATTGCAAAAATCTTCGTTTAACATTTCATTAAACAACTACATCCATTCTTTTTCATCTTTCGAACCATACATACTCTTTTAAATTTTTGTTTTTAATATTTTTTCTGTCATTTCGTTTATTGAATTCCTTTTATGAACAGGACTGCCGTCTACAGTTCAAAAAGTAAACTGTTGACATAAATTGGATGGAATAACACGCAGTACTGCCTGGTATTCTAGGTGCACTGATAGAATGCACCCAACATGAAATGCCATCAAAAATGGCATACAAAAAAAAAACTAAAATATAAAGTTTAATGGTTCTATTCCACCTGAAAACAGAAAATTTTTACAAAAATTTTGCTCAGAATGTGTCATACATATGAAGAGGTTTTTTAGTACAAACAAAATTCTGCGAGTCGGAAGGAATTTTCCAACCGAAATGATAAAATCTCGACACCGTTCGACAACAACAAGACTGGTCCAGAAAATAATAGAACGAATCAAGTGCGTTGTTTCGCGTTTGTTAAATGTAATTCCCCAAATCACATCGCGTGAAACTGTAGAGGAGATATTCTTTATTTATTTTGTAAAGACATCGGAAAAGATCAGAATAAGAAACAAGTTAAACGTATTGAAAATAGTAAACTGAGTGACGAATACCATAAATAAGCAAAAATAAATGTGTAAACGTCATAGGGTTTTCATAGGGTTTTCGTCATATGGTTTACCACGAAGGAGTCTTTTCAATTTGAGGTTCGTTTTGGTTTCGCTCAAGCGAACTTCGCAAAATTGTTTGAAGCAACCACATATATAGTTGTCATCAAATCGTATAGTCAATTTTTAATTAAAACTTGTGAAAGTGATAACCTAGAACTTGTTTCGGCCACCGATAATAATAAACTAGAGGCAATAGATATTATAAAACACAACAAAGATAATTTGAACTTTATCGAAAAATGTAGCGATTACTTCAGTGTAAATAATGGTAGTAATAGTTGAGATTTAAGTGATATGAAAAGTTCAGATTCAGAAATTAGATAAAAAAAACAGTTGAAAGAATTTCGTAGACAGTACAGTAGTAAACCAACGAAATCAAATTTAGTTTTTAGGGATATTGATCGCATCGTTTAATCCGACGTTAAGCAACGTGTGAGGTTTGATTTAAGATTATAGAGAGCGACGAACCTGTGTTCTATCACATGCTCAAAAGGAAAATGTTTGCAGCAAAATTGAGGTAATATTAGAGTTAGACATTATTCGTCATTCATTAACGCGATGTGTGTCGACTATCGCACTAAGCTCACTAGCGCACTAATCAAAACATTAAGGATATGCACTCAATGGTTCGTATTGAAGATATTTTACAACGACTAGGTGGCAAGAGGTGTTTTACAGTATGTACTCGATCTCACATCATGGTATTACAAATCCATGTCTCAAAAACTTCGAAAAAATTAACGGCCTTCATAATCAAAATGGTCAGTTCGACTTTAATAGTATGCCAATTGGGCTAGCTAACGCACCTGCTGTTTGTTAGCCTATGATGAATGTTATTGTTCGTAAACTGGATAAGAAAATCCTCATTTCATTGGCTTAACTATTGAATTTGACGTTCATTTTCGAAAGCTAGTAGACAAAAGAAGAAAAAAGAAAAAAAGAAAAACCTATGAAATTTTTACTATTCTTTTCTCTTTTGTTTCTACGCTTGCAATAGAGAAACGATAACCATCGAAATGAGAGTCGAATTCAATGTAAGGCCTCAGAGTTCAATGACCAAAGAATTCCTAATGTTACTAGATACATTTTTAATAAAACTAATGTAGCATGGTCTTAAATTCAAAATCCAATAATGGAAAGCGCTGATGCAAAACGTAAAGTTCTTAGATCACGACTCATTGCTAATGGAATAAAACCGGGACAAGAAACGATCAAATATCCATTAAGTAAGACAATTTGTAGATCTTTCAAGCTATTTTAGACATTTCGTTCCGCATTTTCCAATACTACTAAAATCACGACTAAACTCACTCGTAAGAATTTGTGTTAGAATGGAGATGAACGATGACCAAGCATTTGATGCGACTAAAACGAAATTATGTGAGAGAGAGGTGTTACGCGCGTGCGAGTGCTGTTGGATTGGAAAAATGGAAAAACACAGAAGTGTAACAGAAATGTGTCACATTGACGCTTTAAACCGCTCACCGGTCGAGGGACCAGCGGAAGTAGAGCCAGCTATGCCGGACGTATTAAATGTCCATGTCATCAACGACGATTGGATTGTTTCTCTGCAGGAAGCCGATCTCGATATACTTGAAATTAAAAATTAATTAAATGGTTCGGCGAATCAAGAGTTAAAATTGATTATGAGGTTAAATACGGTAGATTTTATCGATGTTTGTATTAGCTAAGAGAGTTTGTAGTCATGTAGCTTTTGCATTGCATGATCGGATGAGACATTTCGGGTTAGAGAAAACCCATTTTGGGCGACAGTTTCACAAGAAATATCTGCCATCTTGCGTTGAATGCCTGTACCTTAAAGAAAAAGGGGTACCAAAGCAATCGCACTACATCCAATACATAAATTTATTAAATCATTTCACACCTGAGATCGATCAAAAGTTCGTTTGTGAAGAGTTATAGTAGAAATTGTTATATCTACACGTTATGATAGATGCATTCACAAAGTATGTCTTTATACGTGTCCATCAATTTTCCAGCCTATTTCCTTCCTATCATCCAACTGTCTTCCAAATGATTTAACAAAAGTGGTCCCACAGGAACTTTTATTTAAATTTGTACCAAAGCCACCAAATGGCGACAAATTAACTTTAGTATTGTTATACGTCGCGGGGGTTCAACTTCCAAATTTGCAACAACTTCGGGAGGAAACATAAACTCGTATTAATACAAATTAAGCCATACAAATATTAAGGTTTGTACAACGACATGCTACGCCGGATAGTGGTAAAAAGCCCAACGTTGGTTCAGAAGGTCTTTCAAGACCCTTGCAGCTGATCGCATGACATCGGCAATGAGTTAGAGGAACATCGAGGACAATCTATCATTCAGGAATGGCGGAATGTAAACAACGAAAAAACATGCATTTAGTTAATTTGATGGTATTTGGATCACTCTAATTATTTTATATAATTTTTTAAATATTTTGCGAGAGAGCGGTGGTGGTAATAAAGACATATTGTCTAACTAAATAAATAATTATAGAATAAAATAGGATAAACTAAATAGAAATGAGTTTCAAATTATAAAATATTTGCAAAGTATAATAAAAATACGATAAAGTTCCTCATGTTAGCTGACATTACCGGTGGGCCGGTATCCCCTAATTTCACTGGAACCTTCAAATTTATGAAAGGTATTTATAAGTATATACAGTTTCATCCAGAGTAATCTGGACTGAAAAGAGGATACAGACAGACACCACCCCAAACACCACTTTTCGAACTTCGGCGATATAACGAATGGTAAATCTGGAAAAATTTCGAGGTCGAAAACTTTTATGATTACTCTTCCTACTTTTACTCTCCCAATAATTCCTTTCTCGAGTTATACCTCCAAATCTCTAACTACTCATCTACCACACGAATCTGTTTGATTGTTGGTGTTGTGGCCAACCAAAACTATACCAGCACTAACAATGAATCCACGATTATGGCCTCACTTTCCAATTTAAAAGTCAAGGTTGGGTTGGCAAAATTATTCTTCGGCTTTTAGTAAAGTTTTCAAATTTATATTGGGTTATTTATATTGGATTATTTTTTATAAATGGTTAGACCTTGCATTCCTTTTAGGTGCAGGTTGAAGATTAACGGTTGAGTATCGACAATATTGATAGCGGAGAATTATGATCCAAAAATATCTGGTCACTTGTAAGCACATAGTGAAGATATTTATTGTCAAAAATAAATCGCGTTTATTCAAATGCTTTTGGTATTTGGCTTTAAACACTGCATTCTTTGTATAATATTTATTGGGCTACTTTGTATTCTGTTTGTGTTCCTAGTTCAAAAGTTCAAGAATGTATGATAAATTTTACAACTTTTATGAAGTTGTTTAAGCTGTAATTTTAAAAGTTCGACTCGTTCGATTTCATATCGACCTTTCATCATCTGTTTATATTATACACTTTCATATGGATATACAGACGTATATAGGTACTTACTGTGTAACACATTTCTTAAAAAAAAAGTATGATCCCATTAGAAAATAAAGGTCACAATAATCGTATAAAATATGATCGACTATAAAACAATTCAAATTAACACTTTTTTAATGAGAATCAGCATGACATCTGAAACATGGATACCGTCGTCATCACATACAATCCAAATATGGTGTGAACGATAAAATTTTCTTTCGAAACGATATAGAAAGGAAAATCTATGTATATTGAGACGAGAAAGCTCCTCCGCTACTTTAGGTCAAATATCTTGATATTTATTCATACTTCGAACTTATTTTTTTTTGCATTTTGCGAGACGGCATTGCAAAATATACAACAAATCATTAAAACTGTATCATCCCATTAAAATCAGACTGTATCGTATATAGTTAACGGTTTTGTTATGATATCAAAGACGCGGTACAATTTCTTACAAAATGTTCACAAGACATCACACAAAATAAAAATAAAAATTGGATTCTATCCGCCGATACAGACAAAATAAAGAATAATAAACTATCCAATTAAAATAAATAAAAAAAATGAACTAACTAAACGGAATTACTACACACAATGGCTCAATCATCTTAAAGATATAATATCGCTGTACTTTGTTGCTCTTTTGCAGTTGCAATTGCATTACATAATGCACCGTGTATTGTATATTTTAAGAAGCACAATATAAATTATTAAGATTTATTAAATTTCTTCCGTTTTTTGCATTTCTTATTTTTTTTTTTTTAATATGGTACAGTGGTTTTAATTTATTTAATCGGTTTGTTTGCTGGAAATATGGATTGGTGGTTTTTGTAAGAATCAAACAGCATTTCATCAATGAATTTATTTATTCCAATTTATATAGTTTTTTTTTACTTGATTTGATTTACTATATTTGGATGAATTGAAATAGATTTGTTTTGCTTGTGAGGTGGATGTTTTGCAAGCTGTTTAACATTATACGGTTTGTTTAATTTGCAATAAATAGGAAAGCAAGTAAAGTGGTCAATTACGTTTTTCCTTGACCTGTTAGTATTGAACATAATAATTGGATGCCATCATACGATATGGTGCTTAAGGAAGCAGATATCTGTTAATATAAATAATTTGGCGCCTAATCTGTTCTCGGTGATTTTTTTGTGGTTAGGATTTTCATGCATTAGTATTTGACAGATCACGCGGGATTTCAGACAAGGTGTCAAAGAGAAAGATGCTCAGTATGCTTTGACATTTCATAATGAATAGACTTACTAACGAGCAACGCTTGCAAATAATTGAATTATATTACAAAAATCAGTGTTCGGTTCGAAAAGTGTTTCGCGATTTACGTCCGATTTATGGTCTACATAATCGACCAAGTGAGCAAACAATTAATGCGATTGTGACCAAGTTTCGCACTCAGTTTACTTTATTGGACATTAAACCAACCACACGAATGCGTACAGTGCGTACAGAAGAGAATATTGCGTCTGTTTCTGAGAGTGTTGCTGAAGACCGTGAAATGTCGATTCGTCGCCGTTCGCAGCAATTGGGTTTGTGTTATTCGACGACATGGAAGATTTTACGCAAAGATCTTGGTGTAAAACCGTATAAAATACAGCTCCTGCAAGAACTGAAGCCGAACGATCTGCCACAACGTCGAATTTTCAGTGAATGGGCCCTAGAAAAGTTGGCAGAAAATCCGCTTTTTTATCGACAAATTTTGTTCAGCAATGAGGCTCATTTCTGGTTGAATGGCTACGTAAATAAGCAAAATTGCCGCATTTGGAGTGAAGAGCAACCAGAAGCCGTTCAAGAACTGCCCATGCATCCCGAAAAATGCACTGTTTGGTGTGGTTTGTACGCTGGTGGAATCATTGGACCGTATTTTTTCAAAGATGCTGTTGGACGCAACGTTACGGTGAATGGCGATCGCTATCGTTCGATGCTAACAAACTTTTTGTTGCCAAAAATGGAAGAACTGAACTTAGTTGACATGTGGTTTCAACAAGATGGCGCTACATGCCACACAGCTCGCGATTCTATGGCCATTTTGAGGGAAAACTTCGGAGAACAATTCATCTCAAGAAATGGCCCGGTAAGTTGGCCACCAAGATCATGCGATTTGACGCCTTTAGACTATTTTTTGTGGGGCTACGTCAAGTCTAAAGTCTACAGAAATAAGCCAGCAACTATTCCAGTTTTGGAAGACAACATTTCCGAAGAAATTCGGGCTATTCCGGCCGAAATGCTCGAAAAAGTTGCCCAAAATTGGACTTTCCGAATGGACCACCTAAGACGCAGCCGCGGTCAACATTTAAATGAAATTATCTTCAAAAAGTAAATGTCATGGACCAATCTAACGTTTCAAATAAAGAACCGATGAGATTTTGCAAATTTTATGCGTTTTTTTTTAAAAAAAAGTTCTCAAGCTCTTAAAAAATCACCCGTTATATAGTTTTTTTTTTACTTGATTTGATTTACTATATTTGGATGAATTGAAATAGATTTGTTTTGCTTGTGAGGTGGATGTTTTGCAAGCTGTTTAACATTATACGGTTTGTTTAATTTGCAATAAATAGGAAAGCAAGTAAAGTGGTCAATTACGTTTTTCCTTGACCTGTTAGTATTGAACATAATAATTGGATGCCATCATACGATATGGTGCTTAAGGAAGCAGATATCTGTTAATATAAATAATTTGGCGCCTAATCTGTTCTCGTATTGATAGTTAGTTGGCTTTGAGGTTACAGTTTAAAATTGATTGAATTGACCTACAATTCAAATGGATTGGAAATTTAAACTACATGTCACATGGATTGGAGATTACCAAAAGTTGGAAGGCAGAGTGCCTTCACATAAAAGAAGTGATTCTAAAGTTTCAGTCGAGCTGTGACGCAAATGATCATAATTGAGTGCAACTCGGATTACCAAAAACTATTAGAAAAATTCGGATATTCAATGGTGATAATTTCGATTTGTCCAACAGATTCTGAGGTGAGCCAATTATTATTTAACCCATTTGGACTAAGTTCCAAATTACCAAGATCACCAAGATCTACAACTGGAAATATATTTCAGCACTAGAAGAAAAATACCGAGCTCCGTGAACAACTAAGAGAAATAAAAGAATTGAGAACTGAATTGAAAGAAGAATTTACAATTTGAAGAAATCACAAAGCAGTTAAAACACGTGCAGAACTTGAAACAAAACCACCCCTGCAATCAATGATGAAATTAATCCATTCCACACGGATAAAGAAGAATTAGAAAGAGAAACAAATTGGACATTGAACCAGAATAAAGGCCAAGTAAGAAAAGGAAAACTCAACATTCACCAGAAATGGCAGAAATTTACCATCCACTTCAAAAGAGCTTTCTAGAAACCAGTTAATCATCAAGAAACAACTAGCTCTAGACCAAAACCAACTATACAAAAAGAGAAATCATATCCACCAATAAATATCGTAAGGATATCAAATTTCTCCACTATACAATCGATTATGAAATCGATTACAGTAGCCGAATACAAACTCATATCTCTAAATAATGGCGTCTGGAAAATTAACGTTGCAGACTCTGAAACCTTTTGAGCTCTGACTACAAAGCTTAATTCCGAGGGACATGAATGGTTTACCTATAAGGGTGAGAATGATCGCCCAATGGCTAGAGATCTTCACCCAACCTGCGCAAAAGAGGAAATTATTGAGGATCTCAAGCAAGAGGATTATTAAATAAAAATTGCTGTGAATATCATTAAGAAAGAAAAAATCGAAACTGTACAAGGAGTTCAAATGAACAAAGAGGGATTCCACTATTTATGCTCACTTTTAACAAAAACAAAAAGTGGAATATGTGTAAATATCAAGACTAACTTGAGAGTTAAAATAGAGCCATTGAAAAAAATGGCGGTTTAATACCGCAGTGCAAAAATCATACGCAGAAATATTCCCAACGAGGGACTAGATGCGTGAAATATGCCGGAAAGCATCATGCTCAAGTATGCCCGGTTAGTTAAACTAGTGCTGCAAAATGTGTTACTTGCAATAAGCGGCATTCGGCAAACTACCGGGGATGTGAAATAGCTAAGGAGCTGCAAAGAATAAGAAATAAAACTCGAAAACAAAATCCAGCAACACCGGGAAAAATTAAAATTTCACCAAAGAGCAACCAAAATCTCATTCTAGTAAAACGGGAGAAAAAAAACTAAATTCGGAAGTGGTCATGATAAAACCAGTTACTTGGACGGGCACTATCGAGGATACAACAGTGCTCCAAAAGATACTAAGAAGTATGGAAGCTCTTGATATTCGTCTAGCTAAACAGATATGCAAGACTCTCTAAATGAAATGAAATCGTTTATTCAAAATAGTCCAGAATTAGAAATTTTCCTAAATAGTGAAAAAAATAGATATATGCATAGTATCGGAAAATTTATGGATGCAGCTCTTACCACGCCATTTAGCCAGCAAGAAGGACAACAACAAAGAATATAGTGCATCGTCAATATATTGCCCCCAATATATAATTTAATTAAAGAGGACTTGCACATTAATTAAATCACTTGGATCGAGTTTCATAATCGGAGGTGATTTTAATGCAAAAAATGCCTTCTGGGGATCAAGAGTAACCTCCAGCAAAGGAAGAGAGGTGTTTGCAGCAGGAAGACTATGCAGTTGCGATTTTCATAGAAACAAAATACCTGATATCATTGACTCTGTTGTCACCAAATATATAGACGAAAACTACACATAGAAAGCGGAGAGGGGACTATGTCGGATCATACGCCTGTTATTATAACAATCAGTGCAACGATTGTTAAGAAAACTAGTCCACCGTCGCTAACTAGTAAAGAAACCTGCTGGAAGAAATTGCAGAAACCAGTTGAGTATAATATTGATCTTCGGGTGCCCATTAAAAATTCGTCACAGCTAGAAGAAGAAGTAGAACAACTCAACAACATTATACAAGAAGCGGCGTGGAGTAGTATCCCATCAAGTGCAAAGGAAATGCGCCGAAATGCTATTTACCCTCTGGAAGTTAGGGAACTGGTTGCAGCAAAAAAAGGCAAGAAAGGCCTGGCAAAGAAGTCGAGCGCGAGAATATAAAACAACTCTAAATTTTTTGTTCAATAAACTAAAGTTGCTAATTAAAGAAATCAAGAACGAATCCATTAATAAATACCTAAGTGCCCTTCCTGGGGCAAAAGATACCGAATACTCCCTTTGGAAAGCGACAAAAAGTTTAAAACGGCCTAAACTTCAAATTCCACTAGTAAAAAATGAAAATGGAACATGGGCTATAAGTGCAAAGCAAAAAAGCTCCGTTGTTTGCAACCCACCTCGAGAACACGTTCCAGCCTCTACCTACCAGTAAATAAAATGGTTAACTGCAATATATCTCCTATCATCGGTTGTTAATGAACTGGAGCGTTCAGTACACTCATCATCTTTAATGTCTTCACGGCCTTCTTGGAAACGCATATACCACTCATAAACCCTAGTATGAGACAAATAGCAGACAGACTCGCCGATTCTGTCAAAACCGATATAATCCAATATCGCTAACACGCACACATACGAAATTCCAGTTACTTTTAGAACACATCTCAATTTCGATTACTTTTTCAAATAAAAGCGAATCAATGACCTCAATTTCAGCTCGGTTTTCAAATTGTTGAATTGTTTGTAGATGATTAGCATACACCTTACCTTTCAAATAACCCCATAAAAAATAATCATGTTGTCTTGTTGAAACCAGAGGTCGTTGACACGCAACTCATTCAATTTGGGCCACATAAAATCAGTTTGTTGCTATAACATTCTCCATTCAGTGTAACGGCATTTTCCTGTTCATTACCACACCAAACGGTGATTCTTAGATGATAGGATGAACTTCCGCTTCATGAATAGGATTCTGCGCTCCGCTCCCCAAATTCAACAATTTTGCTTATTGACGTACCGATAAAGATGAAAATGAGTTTCATCGCTAAACATGATTTTTGATGCAAAACCATCATTCGTTGAAGCACCCGATTAACAAAACGACACCGATTTAAATAGTCTATGGTGGCTTCAATTTTTGAGTTAGTTGAATTTTGTTTGGAAAAGTGTTGCCAAACTGAATGAACCGGCTGATACGATCTACGACCTTTCAATGACCCAGTTTCTTTAAAACGATCGATAATTTTACCAATCGCACGCTTAGAAGGACGTCCATGTTCACCAAAACTATCACGTAATTTACGAAATATTGTTGTTTTTGAACGGTTATTTTCATAATAAATTTGGACAATCAAAAGCGTGTTTCTGTTGTTAGCGACTCCATGATTTGACTTCTCATATGTCAAAGAATTTTTTAGAACAGATAACATTAATTACTAAAATTCGTCAACTAATAAACGGACCAACAGATGGCTCACCCTGTATGAGTGAACTTTAATTAGGTAAATAAAGCATGATACGCTTTTCACAGATTATTTCGGGATCCGCACGAAATGAGATATGACAAAACGAGATATGGTACAAAACACCTCAATAGCAGCGAGATTTAGCAGCCTCGCTTTAGCATATGAGTGATACCTAGAACCTGGTTGGGGTACACGCTATTGGCTTACTATCGCTTAGGCCGGTTAATAACCCAATTCCGGTAGCCGCTAACAAAAATCGGCTGCTTTGCCTAAATATGTAATTTGCTTATTGGGTTTAATACTTTACGGATATTAATCACCCGGTAAATACTTCCACCATTATCACTCGCAAAATTACATCATTTTTATAATACCTCCTGATATATTAACCCCGATACATTACCATCACACTGACCAGGGGAGGGGTCTCCCCTCATTAGCCATTACTCTTCGGTAATTACTCCTGGTTGTTATCCCTCAATCATTATCTCCGATGATTACCCCCGGCCGTTTACCCCAGGGTATGACCGTCAAACAATGGACCAGGATTCCGTTTTTTTTCTCGGCTCAAACTACGTTGAGGCCAGGGCCCCTATTCTAGAAATCGGTGGAAATTTTCACATTCGATTATAATCGAATATTCGAATATTTCGTAGCCGGCAAAAAATTCGAAAAATATTAAGAATTTTAAAGTAAATTATATTAAAATGCGGACATTTTCACCGATTTCAAGAATAGGACAACAGATTACGGATTTTTCCCCCTTTAATATTTTTTCGGGTTATATGATTTTTATAAAAATTGGTGAAATAGGTTTTCGAATGTCAGGATACGATTACGATGGGTGTTTAATATGGGAAAATTAGTTCAGGGGTTCGTCTGATAGGGTTCGGGTCCCTTTCTTTAATTTTTTCTGTTCACACGATTTTTACAAAAAATAGTGAAGAGCGTTCTCGAGTACCGGAAATCGATTGTGATTGGTCCTGATTTCGGAAAATCCTTTTAGGGGGTCTTTTAGGATGTCTTTCATTTTTCGTCATGCACGGTTGGTAAAAATTGGTGGAGCAGAAATCAAGGGTCCAATTTTTAATTTTTTTTTCGACTCGATCGATTTTTTAAAAATTACGGTGATAAGGATTTTTTAATGACAGGAATGGATTGCTATGACCTCTAGTTTTGGGACAGGGTCCGTTGGTGGGACCCGGGGACTATTTTTTGAAAACAATTTCGGCTCTAACGAGTTTCATACATTGGTGAGGAGGGGGGGGGGGGGGGCGGGGAGTGGTTCTATTATGGGGTCAATGGTGGGGCTTGGAGCCTTATTTTAATTTATTATTTGGCTGAACGTTCTTGATAAAATTAAGCGGAACCTAGGTTTTGATTACATCACATGATTACATCATGTTGCATCATGTTGCGTGATGGTGCACCATGATGCATAACGTTGTACCACGCCACGTTGGATGCTGTTGCACAATGTTTTGGGATATTGCACTATGTTGTGGAATATTGCAATATGTTGTGGGTTCATGTTGCATCATGCTGGGAGATAGCTTGTGATGTCTCACTATGTTAGGTCATGTTACACAATGTTGCAAAATGTGTCACCATGTTGTGGGATATTACCAGATGTTACACTACGTTGCGCCAAGTATACCATTTTGCATGATATTGCACCATCTTGTGCAATTTTGTACTATATTGTTTCATCTTGGATCTTGTGTTTTGCGTTAATAAGATATCTGTATCGTTATGTTCTTTCATATTGCCGAATGTTGCATTATTTTATGGTTGCATTAATCGCGTCCTTTTGAAAATGTTGCTTGTTACGAGTAACAATATTAAATTATAGCATAAGCGATTTAATTAATGTTTTAGCCTTGGTTCATTTTCCACCCGCCTCAAACGAGAATTTAGCGGAAATCGGCCTACAGGGCTGGAGCATGTTCGTTTTTGACGTTTACATTCTAGAGCCCAAACTGGTTCAGTAATTGGCATACAACTTCAAACTTAAGGATTTCTAATGAATTTGCAGATTCTAGAGAAATTTGGTATAACGGAAGTGGCATCTTCCACAGGAACTTTTCCGTTTCCCGCCAATATTTTAAAAAGTATAACATTTCCAAATTAAAACAAATCGATTCTAAATTAAATTGGCAACAAACTTGGTCCAAGTATTTTTCCTAAAATTTAATCGTAATGACGATTTCTGATAAAAAAAAACTTTTTCTTTTACCAAAATCTGGCTAAGTTTTCATTTTATTTGCAGAAAAAATTGTTTTCAAAACTAACATTTTTTTTGTTATATTAGAGGGAACGCAACCACTTACGGTTTGAGAACAAAGAAATGACGCGATAACAAAAGTGTGGAAGTCAAAAGAATTTTAATATATGAGCTCATGAGAATCAAATTCCACAAGAAAATCGGGTGTTGGCTACAATATATATACACCCCTCAAAATAGAAAAAATCGTCAGATTAATTTTCTTGTGGGGTGTCTGGGACAACTAGTTTGAATATATTGCACATACAAGATTTGAAAATACATATCTCAAAATTGATGTATATGAAGTCAACCCGAAAAAGCCGCTCAGCCCGAAAAAAAAATTCAAATTGTGTCTCTGCTAAACATTAAGAGAATCTTAACTCTCAGCCCGAAAAATTCAAAAACTTGCGTTAAACGGAAATGCATCCCGAGATTTTCTAATAGGAAATTTATTGTTCCATTTAAATTTTTTTTTATGAATATTGAACTCATAGTAAACATATCTTTTCTAAAATCTACGAGTACGACGAATGTTATCAACTCAAATATCCATCCCGAAAAATTATAAAAAGAAAATAATAATAAAATCTAAAGTAAATTTATTTTGTTTATTGGTACGTAAGTTCTATTGGTAATAAGAACGGCTGGAATGTTGAACAGCTTATAAAAATTCACAGAGATTGATCTGTATATCGGGATATGGTTTAAACATGGTGAGTGTCATAGCTTCCTAAAACAACAATCCCTACATCAACGCGATGGCCAGAAGGGTGTTTTACAGGGTGACATATCTGCGATTGAACGTATTTAAGAAATGCTCATTTGTTGATCACCGTAAAAAAATTCACAGAGATTGATCTGTATATCGGAATATGGTTTAAACATGGTGAGTGCCATAGCTTCCTAAAACAACAATCCCTACATCAACGCGATGGCCAGAAGGGTGTTTTACAGGGTGACATATCTGCGATTGAACGTATTTAAGAAATGCTCATTTGTTGATCACCGTAAAAAAATTCACAGAGATTGATCTGTATATCGGAATATGGTTTAAACATGGTGAGTGCCATAGCTTCCTAAAACAACAATCCCTACATCAACGCGATGGCCAGAAGGGTGTTTTACAGGGTGACATATCTGCGATTGAACGTATTTAAGAAATGCTCATTTGTTGATCACCGTAAAAAAATTCACAGAGATTGATCTGTATATCGGAATATGGTTTAAACATGGTGAGTGCCATAGCTTCCTAAAACAACAATCCCTACATCAACGCGATGGCCAGAAGGGTGTTTTACAGGGTGACATATCTGCGATTGAACGTATTTAAGAAATGCTCATTTGTTGATCACCGTAAACAAATTCACAGAGATTGATCTGTATATCGGAATATGGTTTAAACATGGTGAGTGCCATAGCTTCCTAAAACAACAATCCCTACATCAGCGCGATGGCCAGAAGGGTGTTTTACAGAGTGGCATATCTGCAATTGAACGTGTTTAAGAAATGCTCATTTGTTGATCACCGTAAAAAAATTCACAGAGATTGATCTGTATATCGGAATATGGTTTAAACATGGTGAGTGCCATAGCTTCCTAAAACAACAATCCCTACATCAACGCGATGGCCAGAAGGGTGTTTTACAGGGTGACATATCTGCGATTGAACGTATTTAAGAAATGCTCATTTGTTGATCACCGTAAAAAAATTCACAGAGATTGATCTGTATATCGGAATATGGTTTAAACATGGTGAGTGCCATAGCTTCCTAAAACAACAATCCCTACATCAACGCGATGGCCAGAAGGGTGTTTTACAGGGTGACATATCTGCGATTGAACGTATTTAAGAAATGCTCATTTGTTGATCACCGTAAACAAATTCACAGAGATTGATCTGTATATCGGAATATGGTTTAAACATGGTGAGTGCCATAGCTTCCTAAAACAACAATCCCTACATCAGCGCGATGGCCAGAAGGGTGTTTTACAGGGTGACATATCTGCGATTGAACGTATTTAAGAAATGCTCATTTGTTGATCACCGTAAAAAAATTCACAGAGATTGATCTGTATATCGGAATATGGTTTAAACATGGTGAGTGCCATAGCTTCCTAAAACAACAATCCCTACATCAACGCGATGGCCAGAAGGGTGTTTTACAGGGTGACATATCTGCGATTGAACGTATTTAAGAAATGCTCATTTGTTGATCACCGTAAAAAAATTCACAGAGATTGATCTGTATATCGGAATATGGTTTAAACATGGTGAGTGCCATAGCTTCCTAAAACAACAATCCCTACATCAACGCGATGGCCAGAAGGGTGTTTTACAGGGTGACATATCTGCGATTGAACGTATTTAAGAAATGCTCATTTGTTGATCACCGTAAACAAATTCACAGAGATTGATCTGTATATCGGAATATGGTTTAAACATGGTGAGTGCCATAGCTTCCTAAAACAACAATCCCTACATCAGCGCGATGGCCAGAAGGGTGTTTTACAGAGTGGCATATCTGCAATTGAACGTGTTTAAGAAATGCTCATTTGTTGATCACCGTAAAAAATTTCACAGAGATTGATCTGTATATCGGAATATGGTTTGAACATGGTGAGTACCATAACTTCGTAAAACAACAATCCCTATATCAACGCGATGGCCAGAAGGGTGTTTTACAGGGTGACATATCTGCGATTGAACGAATTTAAGAAATGCTCATTTGTTGATCACCGTAAAAAAATTCACAGAGATTGATCTGTATATCGGGATATGGTTTAAACATGGTGAGTGCCATAGCTTCCTAAAACAACAATCCCTACATCAACGCGATGGCCAGAAGGGTGTTTTACAGGGTGACATATCTGCGATTGAACGTATTTAAGAAATGCTCATTTGTTGATCACCGTAAAAAAATTCACAGAGATTGATCTGTATATCGGAATATGGTTTAAACATGGTGAGTGCCATAGCTTCCTAAAACAACAATCCCTACATCAACGCGATGGCCAGAAGGGTGTTTTACAGAGTGGCATATCTGCAATTGAACGTGTTTAAGAAATGCTCATTTGTTGATCACCGTAAAAAATTTCACAGAGATTGATCTGTATATCGGAATATGATTTAAACATGGTGAGTGCCATAACTTCGTAAAACAACAATCCCCATATCAACGCGATGGCCAGAAGGGTGTTTTACAGGGTGACATATCTGCGATTGAACGAATTTAAGAAATGCTCATTTGTTGATCACCGTAAAAAAATTCACAGAGATTGATCTGTATATCGGGATATGGTTTAAACATGGTGAGTGCCATAGCTTCCTAAAACAACAATCCCTACATCAGCGCGATGGCCAGAAGGGTGTTTTACAGAGTGGCATATCTGCAATTGAACGTGTTTAAGAAATGCTCATTTGTTGATCACCGTAAAAAATTTCACAGAGATTGATCTGTATATCGGAATATGGTTTGAACATGGTGAGTACCATAACTTCGTAAAACAACAATCCCTATATCAACGCGATGGCCAGAAGGGTGTTTTACAGGGTGACATATCTGCGATTGAACGAATTTAAGAAATGCTCATTTGTTGATCACCGTAAAAAAATTCACAGAGATTGATCTGTATATCGGGATATGGTTTAAACATGGTGAGTGCCATAGCTTCCTAAAACAACAATCCCTACATCAACGCGATGGCCAGAAGGGTGTTTTACAGGGTGACATATCTGCGATTGAACGTATTTAAGAAATGCTCATTTGTTGATCACCGTAAACAAATTCACAGAGATTGATCTGTATATCGGAATATGGTTTAAACATGGTGAGTGCCATAGCTTCCTAAAACAACAATCCCTACATCAGCGCGATGGCCAGAAGGGTGTTTTACAGAGTGGCATATCTGCAATTGAACGTGTTTAAGAAATGCTCATTTGTTGATCACCGTAAAAAATTTCACAGAGATTGATCTGTATATCGGAATATGGTTTGAACATGGTGAGTGCCATAGCTTCCTAAAACAACAATCCCTACATCAACGCGATGGCCAGAAGGGTGTTTTACAGGGTGACATATCTGCGATTGAACGTATTTAAGAAATGCTCATTTGTTGATCACCGTAAAAAAATTCACAGAGATTGATCTGTATATCGGAATATGGTTTAAACATGGTGAGTGCCATAGCTTCCTAAAACAACAATCCCTACATCAACGCGATGGCCAGAAGGGTGTTTTACAGGGTGACATATCTGCGATTGAACGTATTTAAGAAATGCTCATTTGTTGATCACCGTAAAAAAATTCACAGAGATTGATCTGTATATCGGAATATGGTTTAAACATGGTGAGTGCCATAGCTTCCTAAAACAACAATCCCTACATCAACGCGATGGCCAGAAGGGTGTTTTACAGGGTGACATATCTGCGATTGAACGTATTTAAGAAATGCTCATTTGTTGATCACCGTAAAAAAATTCACAGAGATTGATCTGTATATCGGAATATGGTTTAAACATGGTGAGTGCCATAGCTTCCTAAAACAACAATCCCTACATCAACGCGATGGCCAGAAGGGTGTTTTACAGGGTGACATATCTGCGATTGAACGTATTTAAGAAATGCTCATTTGTTGATCACCGTAAACAAATTCACAGAGATTGATCTGTATATCGGAATATGGTTTAAACATGGTGAGTGCCATAGCTTCCTAAAACAACAATCCCTACATCAGCGCGATGGCCAGAAGGGTGTTTTACAGAGTGGCATATCTGCAATTGAACGTGTTTAAGAAATGCTCATTTGTTGATCACCGTAAAAAATTTCACAGAGATTGATCTGTATATCGGAATATGGTTTGAACATGGTGAGTACCATAACTTCGTAAAACAACAATCCCTATATCAACGCGATGGCCAGAAGGGTGTTTTACAGGGTGACATATCTGCGATTGAACGAATTTAAGAAATGCTCATTTGTTGATCACCGTAAAAAAATTCACAGAGATTGATCTGTATATCGGGATATGGTTTAAACATGGTGAGTGCCATAGCTTCCTAAAACAACAATCCCTACATCAACGCGATGGCCAGAAGGGTGTTTTACAGGGTGACATATCTGCGATTGAACGTATTTAAGAAATGCTCATTTGTTGATCACCGTAAAAAAATTCACAGAGATTGATCTGTATATCGGAATATGGTTTAAACATGGTGAGTGCCATAGCTTCCTAAAACAACAATCCCTACATCAACGCGATGGCCAGAAGGGTGTTTTACAGAGTGGCATATCTGCAATTGAACGTGTTTAAGAAATGCTCATTTGTTGATCACCGTAAAAAATTTCACAGAGATTGATCTGTATATCGGAATATGATTTAAACATGGTGAGTGCCATAACTTCGTAAAACAACAATCCCCATATCAACGCGATGGCCAGAAGGGTGTTTTACAGGGTGACATATCTGCGATTGAACGAATTTAAGAAATGCTCATTTGTTGATCACCGTAAAAAAATTCACAGAGATTGATCTGTATATCGGGATATGGTTTAAACATGGTGAGTGCCATAGCTTCCTAAAACAACAATCCCTACATCAGCGCGATGGCCAGAAGGGTGTTTTACAGAGTGGCATATCTGCAATTGAACGTGTTTAAGAAATGCTCATTTGTTGATCACCGTAAAAAATTTCACAGAGATTGATCTGTATATCGGAATATGGTTTGAACATGGTGAGTACCATAACTTCGTAAAACAACAATCCCTATATCAACGCGATGGCCAGAAGGGTGTTTTACAGGGTGACATATCTGCGATTGAACGAATTTAAGAAATGCTCATTTGTTGATCACCGTAAAAAAATTCACAGAGATTGATCTGTATATCGGGATATGGTTTAAACATGGTGAGTGCCATAGCTTCCTAAAACAACAATCCCTACATCAACGCGATGGCCAGAAGGGTGTTTTACAGGGTGACATATCTGCGATTGAACGTATTTAAGAAATGCTCATTTGTTGATCACCGTAAAAAAATTCACAGAGATTGATCTGTATATCGGAATATGGTTTAAACATGGTGAGTGCCATAGCTTCCTAAAACAACAATCCCTACATCAACGCGATGGCCAGAAGGGTGTTTTACAGAGTGGCATATCTGCAATTGAACGTGTTTAAGAAATGCTCATTTGTTGATCACCGTAAAAAATTTCACAGAGATTGATCTGTATATCGGAATATGATTTAAACATGGTGAGTGCCATAACTTCGTAAAACAACAATCCCTATATCAACGCGATGGCCAGAAGGGTGTTTTACAGGGTGACATATCTGCGATTGAACGAATTTAAGAAATGCTCATTTGTTGATCACCGTAAAAAAATTCACAGAGATTGATCTGTATATCGGGATATGGTTTAAACATAGTGAGTGCCATAGCTTCCTAAAACAACAATCCCTACATCAACGCGATGGCCAGAAGGGTGTTTTACAGGGTGGCATATCTGCGATTGAACGTATTTAAGAAATGCTCATTTGTTGATCACCGTAAAAAAATTCACAGAGATTGATCTGTATATCGGAATATGGTTTAAACATGGTGAGTGCCATAGCTTCCTAAAACAACAATCCCTACATCAACGCGATGGCCAGAAGGGTGTTTTACAGGGTGACATATCTGCGATTGAACGTATTTAAGAAATGCTCATTTGTTGATCACCGTAAAAAAATTCACAGAGATTGATCTGTATATCGGAATATGGTTTAAACATGGTGAGTGCCATAGCTTCCTAAAACAACAATCCCTACATCAACGCGATGGCCAGAAGGGTGTTTTACAGGGTGACATATCTGCGATTGAACGTATTTAAGAAATGCTCATTTGTTGATCACCGTAAAAAAATTCACAGAGATTGATCTGTATATCGGAATATGGTTTAAACATGGTGAGTGCCATAGCTTCCTAAAACAACAATCCCTACATCAACGCGATGGCCAGAAGGGTGTTTTACAGGGTGACATATCTGCGATTGAACGTATTTAAGAAATGCTCATTTGTTGATCACCGTAAAAAAATTCACAGAGATTGATCTGTATATCGGAATATGGTTTAAACATGGTGAGTGCCATAGCTTCCTAAAACAACAATCCCTACATCAACGCGATGGCCAGAAGGGTGTTTTACAGGGTGACATATCTGCGATTGAACGTATTTAAGAAATGCTCATTTGTTGATCACCGTAAACAAATTCACAGAGATTGATCTGTATATCGGAATATGGTTTAAACATGGTGAGTGCCATAGCTTCCTAAAACAACAATCCCTACATCAGCGCGATGGCCAGAAGGGTGTTTTACAGAGTGGCATATCTGCAATTGAACGTGTTTAAGAAATGCTCATTTGTTGATCACCGTAAAAAATTTCACAGAGATTGATCTGTATATCGGGATATGGTTTAAACATGGTGAGTGCCATAGCTTCCTAAAACAACAATCCCTATATCAACGCGATGGCCAGAAGGGTGTTTTACAGGGTGGCATATCTGCGATTGAACGTATTTAAGAAATGCTCATTTGTTGATCACCGTAAAAAAATTCACAGAGATTGATCTGTATATCAGAATATGGTTTAAACATGGTGAGTGCCATAGCTTCCTAAAACAACAATCCCTACATCAACGCGATGGCCAGAAGGGTGTTTTACAGGGTGGCATATCTGCGATTGAACGTATTTAAGAAATGCTCATTTGTTGATCACCGTAAAAAAATTCACAGAGATTGACCTGTATATCGGAATATGGTTTAAACATGGTGAGTGCCATAGCTTCCTAAAACAACAATCCCTACATCAACGCGATGGCCAGAAGGGTGTTTTACAGGGTGACATATCTGCGATTGAACGTATTTAAGAAATGCTCATTTGTTGATCACCGTAAAAAAATTCACAGAGATTGATCTGTATATCGGAATATGGTTTAAACATGGTGAGTGCCATAGCTTCCTAAAACAACAATCCCTACATCAACGCGATGGCCAGAAGGGTGTTTTACAGGGTGACATATCTGCGATTGAACGTATTTAAGAAATGCTCATTTGTTGATCACCGTAAAAAAATTCACAGAGATTGATCTGTATATCGGAATATGGTTTAAACATGGTGAGTGCCATAGCTTCCTAAAACAACAATCCCTACATCAACGCGATGGCCAGAAGGGTGTTTTACAGGGTGACATATCTGCGATTGAACGTATTTAAGAAATGCTCATTTGTTGATCACCGTAAAAAAATTCACAGAGATTGATCTGTATATCGGAATATGGTTTAAACATGGTGAGTGCCATAGCTTCCTAAAACAACAATCCCTACATCAACGCGATGGCCAGAAGGGTGTTTTACAGGGTGACATATCTGCGATTGAACGTATTTAAGAAATGCTCATTTGTTGATCACCGTAAACAAATTCACAGAGATTGATCTGTATATCGGAATATGGTTTAAACATGGTGAGTGCCATAGCTTCCTAAAACAACAATCCCTACATCAGCGCGATGGCCAGAAGGGTGTTTTACAGAGTGGCATATCTGCGATTGAACGTATTTAAGAAATGCTCATTTGTTGATCACCGTAAAAAAATTCACAGAGATTGATCTGTATATCGGAATATGGTTTAAACATGGTGAGTGCCATAGCTTCCTAAAACAACAATCCCTACATCAACGCGATGGCCAGAAGGGTGTTTTACAGGGTGACATATCTGCGATTGAACGTATTTAAGAAATGCTCATTTGTTGATCACCGTAAACAAATTCACAGAGATTGATCTGTATATCGGAATATGGTTTAAACATGGTGAGTGCCATAGCTTCCTAAAACAACAATCCCTACATCAGCGCGATGGCCAGAAGGGTGTTTTACAGAGTGGCATATCTGCAATTGAACGTGTTTAAGAAATGCTCATTTGTTGATCACCGTAAAAAATTTCACAGAGATTGATCTGTATATCGGGATATGGTTTAAACATGGTGAGTGCCATAGCTTCCTAAAACAACAATCCCTATATCAACGCGATGGCCAGAAGGGTGTTTTACAGGGTGACATATCTGCAATTGAACGTATTTAAGAAATGCTCATTTGTTGATCACCGTAAAAAAATTCACAGAGATTGATCTGTATATCGGAATATAGTTTAAACATGGTGAGTGCCATAGCTTCCTAAAACAACAATCCCTTCATCAACGCGATGGCCAGAAGGGTGTTTTACAAGGTGACATATCTGCAATTGAACGTATTTAAGAAATGCTCATTTGTTGATCACCGTAAAAAAATTCACAGAGATTGATCTGTATATCGGGATATGGTTTAAACATGGTGAGTGCCATAGCTTCCTAAAACAACAATCCCTATATCAACGCGATGGCCAGAAGGGTGTTTTACAGGGTGGCATATCTGCGATTGAACGTATTTAAGAAATGCTCATTTGTTGATCACCGTAAAAAAATTCACAGAGATTGATCTGTATATCAGAATATGGTTTAAACATGGTGAGTGCCATAGCTTCCTAAAACAACAATCCCTACATCAACGCGATGGCCAGAAGGGTGTTTTACAGGGTGACATATCTGCAATTGAACGTATTTAAGAAATGCTCATTTGTTGATCACCGTAAAAAATTTCACAGAGATTGATCTGTATATCGGAATATGATTTAAATATGGTGATTGCCATAACTTAGTACAACACCAATCCCTATATCAACGCGATGGCCAAAAGGGTGTTTTACAGGGTGACATATCTGCGATTGAACGAATTTATGAACTGTTATTTTGCTGATCAGTTTTGTATCAGCACGGTGGATGCTGTAGATCGCTAAAACTATAAACTTTATATCAACGATATGGTCAGACGCATGGGTTTCTAGGGTGGTATATATGCGATTAAAATGCTCATTTGTTGATCGCTGTTTAAAAATTGACAGAGATTGATCGTTAATGTTTATAAAAATACTATTTTAACTTTATGTTTAATTTAAATTTAGCACTTTTATCTCACTTGACATATTTATGTTAAAATAATTATTTTAAAAAATGGATGTGTGACTTATTTATTCAATGGATCTTGTATAAATTATCATTTGTGGGTTGACATCAACATTTTGCATATTTTTCACAGTAACAACATATTTATTTAAGTCATCATAGCGGCCCCACTTTCCTTTATATTTAGAATAACTTATATAATGGCCAGAAATGGATTGTTTCGAATTAGTATTATGGGGTTGTTCATAACTAACAATGCCCGTCAAATTATAGCGAATATTGTTAAAAAATAATGTTGTTTCAATATGACTTAGTTTGATTGATGACTGAATGCTTTCTGTATAAGCTTCGGTATAAATCGATACTATTGGGTGATAGTTTTTATTTTGAGGACTCATTTTATCTAAACACACTGGACAGCCTTGATTTGGAATTTCTTCTATACATTCATTTAACTTTGAAAACCCTGCTTCCTTCAATGTTAACAAATTAATTAATAGGAAATGTCGTTCTTCTTCAACTATAGTTTCACAGTTTTTGCATACGAATTGAACAGTTACGCTAGGGAGATTCTTAAGTATGTATCCCGAAACATCTTGAATATTACAGTCACAATTTTGTTGTAGTCCAAAAATTTCAAACAACATTTCTTTTCTCTGGACATAAGCAAGTTTCAACTCGTTCCCTAATATATTTTCGATCATACTCTTTACTCTTCCTTGTTGTAAACCGCTGTTCATTATTCCCAAAGTGATTACACCTGCAGCTAAAGTTTGAATTAATGAATCGAAACCACAAGTATTAGAATAATAGTTGCAGGTTGTGGTTCCATTCTGCAAAACTGGCAATTTAGTTTCTGTTTTGGCTGTTCGAAGTTGCAACACTTTCTGTACCACTTTATGTTTCCGTTTTGGAGTTCTGAACTCACTTTCATCCTTTGAATTTTGAGATAACAAGTTTAAAGTGACAATTGATTGCTCCTGTGGAGTTTGAGCTCCTAATTCTTTAATTTTGTTTAAATTAAAGGAAGACGACCGTTTACCTTGTGGCGTGGAAACATCTTTAGCTTTGCGTTTCCATATTGACTTACACAATTGAGAATCCTGAATTGTCATGTCTGTGTTATTAGTTCTATCACACAGCTCTAGTTGTTCATCAGTACTAATTATTTTACATGGTGTTTGTTTAGTAACAGTTTTCGGGATCCCAGCTACAAGTTGTCGATGAATAGCAATATTGCGATCATGAATACTTCTTGTGAAACGTCCAATTTTTGTAGGCATTTTCCCAATATTGGGTGCAGTTTTAAACCTGCGTTTTACAGTGGCGAAGTAATTCTCTACATGACTATTACTATGTCGCACACCATTATTTACAATGCCTGACCATAGTGGCAAATAAGCCATGTACTTTTTCAGAATTAAGTCTTGAAAACCTTTGTTGTAAAAACTATTAATTCCACCAACAATTGTAGAGGTGTTGTCAATTAAACAAACCTCGTCCATAATATTTTTCAAATCTTGAAAAAATGGGCTTTGAACATATATTGACCTCATATTATCATTGCGTTTTTCTGATAGTGGTATGGCAGGGATCAAATCAAAATTTACATCGCACTCTATTATTAATTTAGTTAAGCTAATTAATGATATTTGCACTTTCTGAGTAATGAATTGTGATCTTAATACTACAGTCAATTCCTTCCATATTTGTTTAACAGTATTATAGTTTGTTGTCATAAATAAGGAAGCAACAATTTCCTTTATTATTTTTGAATTTGACGGATATTTCGAATAATTATTATTTATATCCTGCGCCATTGTGTGAGATAAGTGACAGCAACATAAAAATACTTTTACAATTGACTCTCTGGGTTTGTTACAAGAAACATTGTTTACCCAATTATGTGTTGCTGTTAGATACTCAATAATATCCATGTTATTAAATGAATTAAGTACTGAATTCAATTCAGCAAACGAAAAGTCAATCACCACTGAGTTAAAAATTGGCCATTTTTTTAAATTTTTCTCAGTATATATCTTATAAGATCTAAGCCAGCCTCCAATAGAGTCAATATTATGACTTGAACTGACCATATCAGTGATAGGAAATGGTGATGCAGCATCTAACTCACTCGTTTGAGCAGCTACTATCATAGCGTAATAAAAAATACTTGCGCACGGTTTAAACGGAGCCCGAATTAAACTTCCTGTAGCGTCCAAATATACTGTCAAATCCTTATTTTTAGAAGCGTCCCTCATTATTTTTAGAACATTGTTCTGCATTCTACTGTAGGTGATTATAATAAATGGGCGACGCATAATTTTTTGAATATATTTGTCGTCACTTAATGATTCTTTTTTCCATTCCTTATCAATATCAGTGAAATCGTCAGGATCATTGTCATTGGATTGCAACGCCTCTGATCTGATTTTTCTCAAGACATCGTGCGACTTAGATTTCTGGATAGTATTGTTATTTTGCACAAAATCAACGTCCTCTTCTCTCATTAAGATTTCAGCAACTTTTTCGACATTATTTTCTATGAGTTGCTTTTTGTAGACATCTCGGGTATAACCTGATACATAGCTAAACTTTTTAGTAAGATGCATTATACGTTCATTGGTACTATGAATTTCGAATTTTCCATGGGATAGATTTTTATTAACAAGTTTATATTTTCGACAACTTGCGTTTAAATTTCCGTGACCACAATAGGTTCTTATCGTTAAATGTGTTTTTGAAATATCGTATCCTTTAATTTTTATCAAACATCCTGTAATTTTAGTTAAATGCTCGATAATTACGGATCTATACATATAGGAATCCAATGCACGCTCTACAGATAAAAAAATTTGCTGCCAAAGGGTATCTGATATGTCTAATGTGAAATCGCATTTTCTATACACAAGTTTTGCACTTGTTTTCTTATATATGTCTAGTTTCCCTTCACATTGAATATTATTGGTATTGTATGCTTCAGATAACGTAGTCCCTTCAGCAGACTGATTCAATTGCTCAAAACTTGCATTCAGTTCGTCTGAACAAAAATCATTCCTCTTTTCGATGCAGTTTAGTAAATTATCTACATCTGATTCGACGTTTACGCTCTGTCTATCATTTAACTCGATGTTATTAAATGAGTTTGAATCGAAATTATTTGAATTTGTATTAGTTAATGAGTTTAACTCATTTTCCTTTCGAATTTCAACTTCAGTTAGCATTGAATTGTTCTGATTCAGTTCCGTAGTATTGGATTCTAATTGTACCTCGTTGTTGAAAGCTACACGACTGTTATTTTTAATATGCCTATACCAAATATTATACAATTTAACCCGATTTGAAAAATTGTTTACTACTTTAACTAAATCACACAACAGGTCCATATCTTTACTCTTGTATTTAGATAATATAGGTTTAGGTAAGAGTTTTTCTATAGCATTTTTCACAGAATCCACGGTGATTGCACTCCGTTTCTTTTTAAAATTGTATTTAACAATTTTTTTCATTTTGAAATACAATCTAACTATAACTGTAATATAAAGAGTCGTCCTAAAGAATGCCGGTCAAAATTATGTAAGCGGTAAATAATTCAATAATAAAATTGAATCGATGGTTAAGAATGTCCTAATGAGAGAGCCGAGGTCAAGGTATAAAGCAAAACAACAAAATATTATGATCAGGTTTAAAGAGAGTCCAAGAGAAAGCGAAGGTCGTAGTTTAAAAAAAAACTTTTTATTTATAGCGAAACGAAAAAAAAATACACACAAGATAAACACAAGCTAAACACAATAAGGTACGAACAGCACAAAGTCTGAAACAATAGTGAAAAATAACATACAACGAAATTTCCTTTTATACTCTTTTAAACAAAATAAATAAAAAATAAAATAAAAATTGGAAAGAGTATAAAAGGAAATTTCTGGCCATCGCGTTGATATAGGGATTGTTGTTTTAGGAAGCTATGGCACTCACCATGTTTAAACCATATTCCGATATACAGATCAATCTCTGTGAATTTTTTTACGGTGATCAACAAATGAGCATTTCTTAAATACGTTCAATCGCAGATATGTCACCCTGTAAAACACCCTTCTGGCCATCGCGTTGATGTAGGGATTGTTGTTTTAGGAAGCTATGGCACTCACCATGTTTAAACCATATTCCGATATACAGATCAATCTCTGTGAATTTTTTTACGGTGATCAACAAATGAGCATTTCTTAAATTCGTTCAATCGCAGATATGTCACCCTGTAAAACACCCTTCTGGCCATCGCGTTGATATAGGGATTGTTGTTTTACGAAGTTATGGTACTCACCATGTTCAAACCATATTCCGATATACAGATCAATCTCTGTGAAATTTTTTACGGTGATCAACAAATGAGCATTTCTTAAACACGTTCAATCGCAGATATGTCACCCTGTAAAACACCCTTCTGGCCATCGCGTTGATGTAGGGATTGTTGTTTTAGGAAGCTATGGCACTCACCATGTTTAAACCATATTCCGATATACAGATCAATCTCTGTGAATTTTTTTACGGTGATCAACAAATGAGCATTTCTTAAATACGTTCAATCGCAGATATGTCACCCTGTAAAACACCCTTCTGGCCATCGCGTTGATGTAGGGATTGTTGTTTTAGGAAGCTATGGCACTCACCATGTTTAAACCATATCCCGATATACAGATCAATCTCTGTGAATTTTTTTACGGTGATCAACAAATGAGCATTTCTTAAATTCGTTCAATCGCAGATATGTCACCCTGTAAAACACCCTTCTGGCCATCGCGTTGATATAGGGATTGTTGTTTTACGAAGTTATGGTACTCACCATGTTCAAACCATATTCCGATATACAGATCAATCTCTGTGAAATTTTTTACGGTGATCAACAAATGAGCATTTCTTAAACACGTTCAATTGCAGATATGCCACTCTGTAAAACACCCTTCTGGCCATCGCGCTGATGTAGGGATTGTTGTTTTAGGAAGCTATGGCACTCACCATGTTTAAACCATATTCCGATATACAGATCAATCTCTGTGAATTTGTTTACGGTGATCAACAAATGAGCATTTCTTAAATACGTTCAATCGCAGATATGTCACCCTGTAAAACACCCTTCTGGCCATCGCGTTGATATAGGGATTGTTGTTTTACGAAGTTATGGTACTCACCATGTTCAAACCATATTCCGATATACAGATCAATCTCTGTGAAATTTTTTACGGTGATCAACAAATGAGCATTTCTTAAACACGTTCAATTGCACATATGCCACTCTGTAAAACACCCTTCTGGCCATCGCGTTGATGTAGGGATTGTTGTTTTAGGAAGCTATGGCACTCACCATGTTTAAACCATATTCCGATATACAGATCAATCTCTGTGAATTTTTTTACGGTGATCAACAAATGAGCATTTCTTAAATACGTTCAATCGCAGATATGTCACCCTGTAAAACACCCTTCTGGCCATCGCGTTGATGTAGGGATTGTTGTTTTAGGAAGCTATGGCACTCACCATGTTTAAACCATATCCCGATATACAGATCAATCTCTGTGAATTTTTTTACGGTGATCAACAAATGAGCATTTCTTAAATTCGTTCAATCGCAGATATGTCACCCTGTAAAACACCCTTCTGGCCATCGCGTTGATATAGGGATTGTTGTTTTACGAAGTTATGGTACTCACCATGTTCAAACCATATTCCGATATACAGATCAATCTCTGTGAAATTTTTTACGGTGATCAACAAATGAGCATTTCTTAAACACGTTCAATTGCAGATATGCCACTCTGTAAAACACCCTTCTGGCCATCGCGCTGATGTAGGGATTGTTGTTTTAGGAAGCTATGGCACTCACCATGTTTAAACCATATTCCGATATACAGATCAATCTCTGTGAATTTGTTTACGGTGATCAACAAATGAGCATTTCTTAAATACGTTCAATCGCAGATATGTCACCCTGTAAAACACCCTTCTGGCCATCGCGTTGATGTAGGGATTGTTGTTTTAGGAAGCTATGGCACTCACCATGTTTAAACCATATTCCGATATACAGATCAATCTCTGTGAATTTTTTTACGGTGATCAACAAATGAGCATTTCTTAAATACGTTCAATCGCAGATATGTCACCCTGTAAAACACCCTTCTGGCCATCGCGTTGATGTAGGGATTGTTGTTTTAGGAAGCTATGGCACTCACCATGTTTAAACCATATTCCGATATACAGATCAATCTCTGTGAATTTTTTTACGGTGATCAACAAATGAGCATTTCTTAAATACGTTCAATCGCAGATATGTCACCCTGTAAAACACCCTTCTGGCCATCGCGTTGATGTAGGGATTGTTGTTTTAGGAAGCTATGGCACTCACCATGTTCAAACCATATTCCGATATACAGATCAATCTCTGTGAAATTTTTTACGGTGATCAACAAATGAGCATTTCTTAAACACGTTCAATTGCAGATATGCCACTCTGTAAAACACCCTTCTGGCCATCGCGCTGATGTAGGGATTGTTGTTTTAGGAAGCTATGGCACTCACCATGTTTAAACCATATTCCGATATACAGATCAATCTCTGTGAATTTTTTTACGGTGATCAACAAATGAGCATTTCTTAAATACGTTCAATCGCAGATATGTCACCCTGTAAAACACCCTTCTGGCCATCGCGTTGATGTAGGGATTGTTGTTTTAGGAAGCTATGGCACTCACCATGTTTAAACCATATCCCGATATACAGATCAATCTCTGTGAATTTTTTTACGGTGATCAACAAATGAGCATTTCTTAAATTCGTTCAATCGCAGATATGTCACCCTGTAAAACACCCTTCTGGCCATCGCGTTGATATAGGGATTGTTGTTTTACGAAGTTATGGTACTCACCATGTTCAAACCATATTCCGATATACAGATCAATCTCTGTGAAATTTTTTACGGTGATCAACAAATGAGCATTTCTTAAACACGTTCAATTGCACATATGCCACTCTGTAAAACACCCTTCTGGCCATCGCGTTGATGTAGGGATTGTTGTTTTAGGAAGCTATGGCACTCACCATGTTTAAACCATATTCCGATATACAGATCAATCTCTGTGAATTTTTTTACGGTGATCAACAAATGAGCATTTCTTAAATACGTTCAATCGCAGATATGTCACCCTGTAAAACACCCTTCTGGCCATCGCGTTGATGTAGGGATTGTTGTTTTAGGAAGCTATGGCACTCACCATGTTTAAACCATATCCCGATATACAGATCAATCTCTGTGAATTTTTTTACGGTGATCAACAAATGAGCATTTCTTAAATTCGTTCAATCGCAGATATGTCACCCTGTAAAACACCCTTCTGGCCATCGCGTTGATATAGGGATTGTTGTTTTACGAAGTTATGGTACTCACCATGTTCAAACCATATTCCGATATACAGATCAATCTCTGTGAAATTTTTTACGGTGATCAACAAATGAGCATTTCTTAAACACGTTCAATTGCAGATATGCCACTCTGTAAAACACCCTTCTGGCCATCGCGCTGATGTAGGGATTGTTGTTTTAGGAAGCTATGGCACTCACCATGTTTAAACCATATTCCGATATACAGATCAATCTCTGTGAATTTGTTTACGGTGATCAACAAATGAGCATTTCTTAAATACGTTCAATCGCAGATATGTCACCCTGTAAAACACCCTTCTGGCCATCGCGTTGATGTAGGGATTGTTGTTTTAGGAAGCTATGGCACTCACCATGTTTAAACCATATTCCGATATACAGATCAATCTCTGTGAATTTGTTTCCGGTGATCAACAAATGAGCATTTCTTAAATACGTTCAATCGCAGATATGTCACCCTGTAAAACACCCTTCTGGCCATCGCGTTGATGTAGGGATTGTTGTTTTAGGAAGCTATGGCACTCACCATGTTTAAACCATATTCCGATATACAGATCAATCTCTGTGAATTTTTTTACGGTGATCAACAAATGAGCATTTCTTAAATACGTTCAATCGCAGATATGTCACCCTGTAAAACACCCTTCTGGCCATCGCGTTGATATAGGGATTGTTGTTTTACGAAGTTATGGTACTCACCATGTTCAAACCATATTCCGATATACAGATCAATCTCTGTGAAACTTTTTACGGTGATCAACAAATGAGCATTTCTTAAACACGTTCAATTGCAGATATGCCACTCTGTAAAACACCCTTCTGGCCATCGCGCTGATGTAGGGATTGTTGTTTTAGGAAGCTATGGCACTCACCATGTTTAAACCATATTCCGATATACAGATCAATCTCTGTGAATTTGTTTACGGTGATCAACAAATGAGCATTTCTTAAATACGTTCAATCGCAGATATGTCACCCTGTAAAACACCCTTCTGGCCATCGCGTTGATATAGGGATTGTTGTTTTACGAAGTTATGGTACTCACCATGTTCAAACCATATTCCGATATACAGATCAATCTCTGTGAAATTTTTTACGGTGATCAACAAATGAGCATTTCTTAAACACGTTCAATTGCAGATATGCCACTCTGTAAAACACCCTTCTGGCCATCGCGCTGATGTAGGGATTGTTGTTTTAGGAAGCTATGGCACTCACCATGTTTAAACCATATTCCGATATACAGATCAATCTCTGTGAATTTGTTTACGGTGATCAACAAATGAGCATTTCTTAAATACGTTCAATCGCAGATATGTCACCCTGTAAAACACCCTTCTGGCCATCGCGTTGATGTAGGGATTGTTGTTTTAGGAAGCTATGGCACTCACCATGTTTAAACCATATTCCGATATACAGATCAATCTCTGTGAATTTTTTTACGGTGATCAACAAATGAGCATTTCTTAAATACGTTCAATCGCAGATATGTCACCCTGTAAAACACCCTTCTGGCCATCGCGTTGATGTAGGGATTGTTGTTTTAGGAAGCTATGGCACTCACCATGTTTAAACTATATTCCGATATACAGATCAATATCTGTGAATTTTTTTACGGTGATCAACAAATGAGCATTTCTTAAATACGTTCAATTGCAGATATGTCACCCTGTAAAACACCCTTCTGGCCATCGCGTTGATATAGGGATTGTTGTTTTACGAAGTTATGGTACTCACCATGTTCAAACCATATTCCGATATACAGATCAATCTCTGTGAAATTTTTTACGGTGATCAACAAATGAGCATTTCTTAAACACGTTCAATTGCAGATATGCCACTCTGTAAAACACCCTTCTGGCCATCGCGCTGATGTAGGGATTGTTGTTTTAGGAAGCTATGGCACTCACCATGTTTAAACCATATTCCGATATACAGATCAATCTCTGTGAATTTGTTTACGGTGATCAACAAATGAGCATTTCTTAAATACGTTCAATCGCAGATATGTCACCCTGTAAAACACCCTTCTGGCCATCGCGTTGATGTAGGGATTGTTGTTTTAGGAAGCTATGGCACTCACCATGTTTAAACCATATTCCGATATACAGATCAATCTCTGTGAATTTTTTTACGGTGATCAACAAATGAGCATTTCTTAAATACGTTCAATCGCAGATATGTCACCCTGTAAAACACCCTTCTGGCCATCGCGTTGATGTAGGGATTGTTGTTTTAGGAAGCTATGGCACTCACCATGTTTAAACTATATTCCGATATACAGATCAATATCTGTGAATTTTTTTACGGTGATCAACAAATGAGCATTTCTTAAATACGTTCAATTGCAGATATGTCACCCTGTAAAACACCCTTCTGGCCATCGCGTTGATGTAGGGATTGTTGTTTTAGGAAGCTATGGCACTCACCATGTTTAAACCATATCCTGAACTTACGTACCAATAAACAAAATAAATTTATTTTAGATTTTATTATTATTTTCTTTTTATTATTTTCCGGGATGGTTATTTGAGTTGTTGACATTCGTCGTATATTTGCATTTAGCAATCTTTACTCATTATTTATTTAACCCTATCCGACAAGAAGGATTTTGAATTTTTTTGTTTCCTTAATTTGTAAATAAACATATTAAGTATTCGAGTACATTATAGTTCTCGTAAGTACGGGTATGTACCAAAAAAAATTATTTACAACACGTCTAAATTTTATTATTCATATTTATTATAATTGTACAAATTTTTTCGGGATGTATTTCCGTGTTACACAGTTTTTTTATTTTTCTCGTGCTCAGAGTTGAGACACGTGTTATATTTATATATTTAGCAAGGAAACATTTTGAAAAGGCATTTCTCGGGATGGATTTTCGGGTTGATTTCATATCCGTTCAAAATTGATCGTTTAAAGCGTCATGGCTGGAAAAGGATTCAAGTAGAAGGTTTTTTTTATGATTAGCTCTGGAAAAATTTAAGGTCAAATTTCTCAACCTCTTTAGTGATGCAATCGTAATTCGGGATCTGATCAGAATCAGAACGGTCTATAGATCCGAAGAACGCAGTTAGCACGGGACATCCGATGAAACAGTGAAAGTTTGAAAATGGGGCATACAATTTTTCGACCAAGAATTTTAGAAATCGTTTTGGTCTTAATCAATCCTAGAGTATATCGTAATATTCTATAGAAATTCATATAACTTATTTTATACAATAAATAATCTACATAATTGCGCGCGCACACAGAAGAAACCAATTTGCCTTTAATTTATAAAATTACTATGATCTACAATGACAAACGTTTATTATCCAATTCCACGATATACCAATCAAACTCAAACATATAAATACACAAACAAAAGGCAATGCAACTAATTGATTTGAAGTAGTATACAAATACAATTTTTTGCTCAGTTTGATTGAGTCTCTGATCTAAAATAATTGAAATGAAAAGCGAAATTACAGCGTTATTTTATTATTTATTTTATTTGAGATTTCGCGCGCGAGCGCTTTTAATAAATTGCATGCTAAATTTGCAATCATTAAACATAGAATCGCGCATACTTATATGTGTAATTCATCCAGCAATTCTTTATGCTGTATTTAATATCATAATTGAAGAGATTATTTTATTCTTTAATTTGGTTTATATTTCTTATTGGGATGGTAAATCTCAGTGAAAGCAATAAAGTAATTTTAAATGAAAATTTGTACGCGAGATTCTGACAGACATGTATGGGGGAAGGCCGAATAATTTTCAACACAATTGTTTGTTTACCTAGCACCTATGTAAAATAAAGTCGTAAATAATTTTATTTATAAATAATTAGTGCCAGAGTCAATTTGGTCGTATTTAATGTTGAAATAAGATGTATACAATACTGGAAATAATTATAAAAGGAACTGTAATAAGATCAACGGGTGTGATTTGATCGCAATGAATGATCAACTGGAGCACTATGTGTGGGGTTTTTGATACCTATATGGTAATTATGATCATACATACGTTTTTAAGATATTGCTTCGTTTGTCCTACATATGTATGGTTGCAGTCTTTGCACGCCACCTGATAAATTAATTTGATTGTAAAAATTTATCTGTTTTATCTTTCAATTTCGAGAAGCTATGTTTATATACTGTGTTGAAAGGTTTTGCAACTAAATTTATATTATGTACTTTAAACAATCGTTTGAGGGAATAAAAATGCGTTGCTCATATGGTACTGATACAAATTTGTTCGTGGTATCATCAATGTTTTGATAAATAGTAATCGGATGAACGAGTTTTCGTTTCTCGGCAATAATAATGTTTTCAATAGTTGTTTGTGGGTAGTTATTATTAATTAGCGTAGCTGTAAGAAGTTTAAAATTTTCTTGATGAAATTCTTGGTCGGATAGTAAAAGGATTCTCTCAGTAAGAATCGTGATGGTGTTTATTTTGTAGGTTAACGGTAAATAGGAATAATAATTGAGGTAACGGCCAGACCAAGTATCTTTATGGTACCAATCTGTACGTAAATGTCCAGTTACATTTTTTATTATTTTAAGATCTAAAAAGAGGATGCTCTTGTCTACTTCGTGTTCAATAGTAAATTGTAATTTGCTATGAGAACTATTGAAAGAACTATGAATGTGTTCTATATCTTTTCGTTTCGCAATACATAATATATCATCTACATATCTCAAATATAAGAGTGGTTTGTCTGTCAAGTTATTAATTACTATTTCTTCTAAATATTCCAAGACTAAATTAGCTAAAACCGGTGAGACAGGAGAACCCATTGGTGAGCCTGAAATTTGATGATATTGTTCATTGTTCCATTTCTTCTCAATCACTTCATCAACAAGTTCATTGGTGATGTTGATGAAAAGACTCTTAACATCAAGAGAGAATAAACTAAATTCATTTGGGACTGTTACATTTTTGATTTTAAGTTTTAAATCAAAAGAATCTTTAACAAAACTTTCAGTTTTTCCTACCACCTTGGATAAAATTTTTGTGTAGAATTTTGAAATATTATATGTTGCGGAGCCTATACTCGAAACAATTGGTCTAATTGGGTTGTAAGGTCTATGAATTTTAATTAACCCATACAACTTTGCAGGAATACTGTTATATTGCCTTAAAGATTTCGCTTCAATGTTTGTAATATAACCGATTCTTTCCCATGAACTGATCAAGCGATTGGCATTATTTTGTGTAACAGTGGTTTTGTCTTTATTTATCCGTTTGTACGTATTATGGTCCTCTAATAAATCATTCATTTTTTGATTGTAATCATTTTTTGTTAACAAAACAGTGAAATTACCTTTGTCAGCTGATACGACTAATATATCTTTATTGTTTTTTAGGAATTTGTTAGTCATTTTCAAATTATTAAGTAACCGTTGTTCAAAGAGAGGGGGTTTTCTTGAATTGAGTTAAAAATTCGATAATAAATTAATTGTATTATTTCTAATAGAATTTCTGTTATCTTCCGGGATATTATCGATTATTGCTTCAACACTAATCGAATTGATAATCGTTTTTTATCAATTGAAGGTAAATTAAATTTAGGCCCAAGTTGCAAGGTTGTCTGTATGGCATGTGGTATTTCTTTATTAGTTAAATTTACGAGCCAGTTATCTTGTATATTTACTACTTGTTCTGTGTTAGTGGCACTTGTTAAAATCTTAAACTTATGAATTAACTTATCTTTATAATACCTAAAATTAGTTTCATAGTGATGATCTGCAAGCTCGATGAAGTTGTTAAAGATGGTTTCTGGTATTTTAATATTTAAGCGGTTGATGTTGAAAAAAAAATTGTCGTTCTATACTCACTGCCTCTCTAAACATAACTTGTAATTGTGAATTCATTAGACCAGTTAAAAAGAGTTTTAGATCTTAAAATAATAAAAAAATGTAACTGGACATTTACGTACAGATTGGTACCATAAAGATACTTGGTCTGGCCGTTACCTCAATTATTATTCCTATTTATCGTTAACCTACAAAATAAACACCGTCACGATTCTTACTAAAAGAATCCTTTTACTATCCGACCAAGAATTTCATCAACAAAATTTTAAACTTCTTACAGCTACGCTAATTAATAATAACTACCCACAAAAAACTATTGAAAACATTATTATTGCCGAGAAACGAAAACTCGTTCATCCGATTACTATTGATCAAAACATTGATGATACCACGAACAAATTTGTATCAGTACCATATGAGCAACGCATTTGTTATTCCCTCAAACGATTGTTTAAAGTACATAATATAAATTTAGTTGCAAAACCTTTCAACACAGTATATAAACATAGCTTCTCGAAATTGAAAGATAAAACAGATAAATTTTTACAATCAAATTAATTTATAAGGTGGCGTGCAAAGACTGCAACCATACATATGTAGGACAAACGAAGCAATATCTTAAAAACGTATGTATGATCATAATTACCATATAGGTATCAAAAACCCCACACATAGTGCTCCAGTTGATCATTCATTGCGATTGAATCATTCACCAAATTTTGATCAAGTTAAAATTTTGGATAAAGAAAATAATTGGAAAAAACGTAATATCCTAGAAATGATCCATATAAAGTCTTTTCCGAATGTTATGAACCGTCAAACCGATAGTCAATGTTTACCGGTAAGCTACCTTAATATTATCGATTAACTCTGACAATACTAGGTATATGTTGACAGATTTAATTTTTGCAACAATTTTTTGTACTGTACCCGCGAAAACCTCTATTTATTTTATGTGAAAATGTTTTTTTGACATTTGAATACCAGTTTTTTTTTTGTTGGTAATAAGTTTAATTGTTCCTTATTATTGAGAAAAAAATATGTGATAATTGTTTGTGATAAACATATTTACAATTAATTTTAAGTAAGTGATTTATAAATTAATTTATTTTATAATAACCTTTGTGTTATATTTTTGTATATCTGTGATTACTGTTGTTTTTTTTCTCTTGTAATTTTTAGTCACCTTGAAAATGAAATGGATAACATTTCGAAACGTCGGTAATTAATTAATAATAAAATTGTAAATGAAAATTATGTTTTATTAACTTGAAGTGAGACAAAAGTGGGTTCAACGCCGTGAAAACATTACAATATATACCACACCATGCCGTATAAGTTGACCGTAAATTTAGGGTTGTTTTTGATGATTCGGCCAAGACCACAAATAGTAGGTCACCTAGTCTCTAGAAGGATTTAGTGGATATAATTATCAAATTTCGAGCTAGAAAAATTACCAACTCTCGTTAGGGTTTGCAGATTATTTTATGGAGAGCGGTGGGTTGGTGGTTTTGAATTGGCCAAGTGGAGATCAAATTGTTTGAAGATTTTTGAAGGTGAAATGACAGCGAAAGTTGTAGAAATGCAAAGCGGCACCGCAGTATACTGGACGTATTTTGGGACTATGTAGAAGATGAATTCCAGTTTCGGGGACACGATAGTGACCAACCCGAAGATATCAATAAACGATTTATTACCAGTGAAGCAACAGAAATATTCGATCCTCAACGATGGGTATCTCTATCACAGCAAAAATATTTATTCAGGAATTGTGGCGTCGGGGTAGTGGTTGGGATGAACCATTGTTGTTGTCCATACAGCAGGAATGGAGAGATTATTATAAGGAATTAAAATCGATTAACGGGTTAAGTATACCAAGATGGTTAAAACATCCGAGAATCAAAAGACTCAACATTTTTGCTGATGTCTCAAATATAGCGTATTGGGGTCAGCAGCAATTAGTATTTGTACATTCAGAAATAGGTTGCATTGGTTGAAAAAACTGATTAATGAATTGAGACCATTTGTAGCTAACCGGGTTAGTAGAATGCTGAGAGGTACATCATTGAAGCAGTTTTGATATATCAAGATGTGGTGGGAAGGTCTAGATGTTAAGAGAGTGTATTGAGGATTGGCCTATATGGAATCCCAAATTATCCAATAAAAGAATTGTTTTCCAAATTTCAGGAAAAAATAAACAAAAAATAGATTTAATGACCAAGATATCGTCATATGAATCTGTGTGTCGTATTACGGCTTTTGTGATTCGATTTTGTAAATTGGGTTTTGAGTCAGTTAGGAGACGGAGAATAAATAGTGGTGGGAAAAGCGCGAATATTCTGTTGGAATCCCAGAAACAAGAAAGATGTGGTAATTGTTGAGATAGCAGGTATGAGGGGGGCATTAATTTCAAGAGCGTCAGTCAGTGAAATTTACAATGCAATGTAAATCAGTCGACTTTGGATGTTGACACCGTGGATGGACGAAGCGATATTATTAAGAATAAGAGAAAGGTTAGACAAGGTGAAATTGCCATTGAATCAGCGCAGACTAATAATTTTGGGTTATGAAAGCGTATTGGCCCGGAAGATAGCAGAGAAACCTCACGTGTATTTGTGTTATGTGGGAGTGCAACTTTGTATACCCAGTATTTGGGAAGCAAGTATTGGATTCTGCAGTCTAATACAGTTAAAGCAAAGTCGTATTGTAACAGTGAAGGGTTACATTGCGGTGTTCGTTTGCATGGTTTACAAAGCTGTCCATTTGGAGTTAGTTAGCGGATTGGCTGCCATTTCATTTATAGCTGCATTGACTCGATTTGTGAATTTGCGAGCCGGTCCGGTTCATCATATGTATAGTAACAATGGAATTAGTTTCATTGGAGCTGACCGGATTCTTCGTGAAGCGGTCGAGTTATGGAAAGACTCGACGATAATAGGTTAACTCCAGGCCCATTCTATCCATCCGTCAAATCGGCTAAGCATCATTTGAGAAAGATAGGAGGGCGCAGTTTTATACATTTGAGGAGTTGGTTACGTTGTTGGCGAAGATTGCGGCATGTTTGAATTCGAGGCCATTGACACCAATAAGCAATGACCCAACAGACTTATCGACATTAACACAGCAAGAAGTTTTTGGAGGGATGGTCGCAAGAATGTATCACCGAATGACCGAACAGCAACGTCGTAATAAATGGGCGAATGAGGAAAGATCGTTAAAAATTGGAGATATGGTGATAGAAAGAAGAATTATTGAAGTATTTCCGGACAAGATGAAAAAATAAGATTGTGGAAGGTGAGGACAGAAAAGAGTGAATTAGTACGTCTAAGCACCCAATTATGTTTGTTTCCAATGTACAATGAGGAGGTAACCATCCGATGCTGCTTTTCCTTAGGGATTGTTAAAATAAGTTGTTCCTGAGGTTTTTAAAGTATCCTTAGAGCAAATGCTAGATGTTTCTGTCAAAATTTGTATTTGTAGCACAAGGAAGTTGATTGTATGCGGTCAAGGCAGTTCACAAGCTGACCAGGATATTACGACCACTGTAATGAATATCAACGGAATTTTATATTAGTTAGTTAATAATATTAGTAAATAAGCAAGCGAGTGATAATTGAAAAAAAGGATGAATTTTTTTATTTTAGTACAGAAGAAAATCGTGTACTGAACGGAAGGAAAAATATAAAATAATATCTTTGGAGAAAAGGACTTTATGGCTAAGTTATCAGCCAAAAGTCTTTTCAGCACGAAAAGGCTTTCGATTTTTGTGTCTTAGCTATACAAAAAATCGAAAGAAATTACAACAAAAAATTAAAAAACATTACTTAAATACTAAAGAATAAATATTAATTTGTAAAATTATATTTATACAATTTTCGTAAATATTATTGGTATTCATATTTACACATTTAAAAACAAAATCTTCTTTACAAGGAAGAATTGTTTAAATGCCTCAATTATACATTTTAAAAATTTCTTGTCCCGATCCCATAAATATATGTGGAAAATATTTCTAGAATAAACTGCCATTCAAATAACAAGGGGATTATTAGGATTAAACCGTAAGGACCGATTTGTTTTTGGTATCAATGGTACTGCGAGATCGTTTCCAAACAGATAGAATTGTCGCTGGTCGATTGGCACAGGTACGTGGTGTCAATATTTCAGTTAGCACAGCATCGCGAAGATTAAATGAACATGGATTTCAATCTAGGAGGGCTGCTACAGGGCCAGAGCTTCTCCCAGCTCATCGAAGAAACCGTTTGATTTTTGCTCGTAACCACGTTAGTTGGACTACGGACAACTGGAAGTCCGTATTGTTCACTGATGAATCAAGGTTCAGTCTGCGATCACCGGATGGACGGGAAAGAGTATGGCGGAGATCCGGAGAGCGATATTCACATTGTGCCATATCCCCGAGAGTCCCATGTCATGGCCACTCACTAGTGGTGTGGGCAGGCATTTCTATAGACGCCCGTACGGACCTTGTATCTCTAGGTGGCGGCACTATAACTGCCCAAAGGTATATCGTGGAATGTCTAGAAGAATTTGGATGAGGTGGGAATTGATCAAATTGTTTGGCCCGCTCGCAGCCCTGACCTTAATCCCATTGACCACATGTGGGATATGCTAGGGTGTCGTTTAAGACAAAGGGAAGTCGTTCCAGAAACCTTGGATCATCTTCAATCAGCTCTGTACGAAGAATGGGAAATGACCTCAGGAGTACGTTGCAAACATTGTTGCACAGTATCTAAAAAGAATGCTAGATGTGATCAGAGCTCGTGGCGGAAATACTTGATACTAGAGTATTGCCCACTTAGATTGATTGTTGGTTTTTATTTGAATAAAGATGAAGATATATCAATATCCGTTTTTCGGTAATTTTGTTATTTCAAATGTTTTGATCCTGTGGTTACTTTTATTAAACGAAAACTTGATCCGTTAGTGCCTTTTGGCACACATTATATTTTTTCGTACAACGCGAATAATGCGAATAGTTACCGTTAACACAAATATTTACTGAAAAAATGTAGTGTCCGGGTTTTTTCTACGAGCAGTGTATTTCAGTTAATGTAACAACCATCAAAATTGTATATTTTATTATTTATTTATCTATGATCCTATTTAGGATTTGGCCGCCTCAAATGAGGTTACAATATCATGTTGATATGTTGATCTCAGATTAATGATTGATAAGTTCATTAAATCCTAGCCGGACTCCAAGGCAGTTGGAAGGGACAGACTGCTGCTGGATGATACATAATTGCCTGGATGATACATAATTGCATACTGGCATTACGGGGTGGGGGAGGGGTATGATCTCGGTTTCTCCTTCCATTTTTCCACCAATTGCTTATGTGATGCTTCCATGCGGCCGTCTTAATTTGTACTAAGGCAAAGAATATTTTGTTCATGTGTATGGTGAAGTGGTTCTCCCATTGTATAGACTTCTCATCAAAATTAAACAATCGGTTCTTAAAATACTGGTAGTCGTACCGATCATGCAAATGGTACAAAAGAATACAACTTAAACTCTTGCGTGTTCACTGATTGGGACTTTACGTAAAGCTAATTCATAAACAACGATTTTGCGGATGCGGATGAGTGCGGATGCGGATTTTAAAATTTTTCGGATACGAAAAAACGTATCCGTGCAGGGCGTCTTCCAAAACTTCTTGTATCAACCAGTACGATACAATGATTTGAAACGGTTGCTCCCATTTGGGGTAGTTTTCTTTATGTTAAATTATGCCATAATTTTCTATATCAATGCCATTGTAAAAAGATTCCAATACTACCCCAGCACTATATACAACCAAAATTCACAGAAATGCAAAAGGCGTGGTGTGACGAAAAATAAGGTTTTTAAAAATTGCACCCCGTAGGGGAACCTTTTGGGGGAGGGGGGGGGGGGGTATTGATCTATGCCAATATGTTGTAATTAATTTGTGAAAATTGCAGTACCACCCCCTAGTACGATACAATAAGTATTATCAGAAATGCGATAAGGAAGTTGTAACGAAAAATATGGTTTTTGAAGAATTGTACCCTAGGGGTAGTTTTTTGGGGGTTTAACTATGTCGATATGTTGTAAATAATTTGTAAAAAACTCCAGTACCACCCCCACTACGATACAATAAATATTAACAAAAATACGAAAAGTGTGGTGTAGCTTTGTCTAACGCCAGCCCACACACGAATTACAGGATAACGGGACCTGTAAAACATTTTCTAACTGTATAACAAATTTGTAATTAATTTGTAAAAAATTCCAGTACCATTTTCATTAGATTGTGCTACAAGTGCTGGTACAAGCATTAGGGTCATGCCAACTATCAACTTTCTACATATTACCCTTCTTGAGTTGAAAAAAGCAACGGACATTTGTGCATTATTAATAAGATTTATATAAACTTGGAATTTTCCAGCTCCGATCTCAGAATTGTTTGGACCAAATGGGTTCTAAATCATTAGATAATACGACAACAAAATCTACTGGGGAATACTGCTAGAAATAATTTATATTTTCTGATAATTTCTAATTTATCGGTTTTTGATAAGTTACTAGTATCAGGTAATTTCTCACCGCCGGTCGGACACCCCACCCGATCGCATTTAGTTACTAGACATCATTTAGTTTATTGGTTTTTGATAAGCTAAGCTGTTGGTAGTTTTATTGCCGATCAAGCAAAATTTTCTGATCATTTCTAATTTTTCAACAATTCTGAGATTGGAACTGGAAAATTCCAAATTTACAGAAATTCATAATCATTGTGTAAAATCGGATGACAGAATAATTCAAAAAAATATTTCTACCAGTATTCCCCATGATATCGTAATTGGATGACGGTATCTTTATCGTAAACAATTTATCGTGTTTCAATTTAAGGTGAACATTTAACTGTAGAACAATTTATCGTGGGGCAGATTTATCGTATGCCAGTTTATCGTAGTTTGTAAATTTGCACGTATAACAAAATGATTTGTAAATAAAAATTAAAGTGTCTTCGGTTTATAAAATTTTTATTGAATTCAGACATTCCCATTTTAATTGATTAACAAATTAAGATGGAATTTTGGATGAAAATGAGATTTTTAATGGATTTGTGTAAGAAGTTCTGGAATATGGCCACCTGGGACGAAACTCGGTAATTTCTTAACCGCGATTATGATGGGATTGGGTATGTTGAATGGAATTGGAATTCTTAAATGATTTTTGGAAGAAGTTCTCGAATATGGCCACCTGTGGCACTATTCTGGTAATTCCCTGAGAATAGGGAATTGGGGAAAGATTTTATATGTAATTTTAGTTCAATAATTTTTTGTCCGGCCTATGGGCCTACCGAGGAGAAAAGTTTGATGTAAATATTTATAAATTGGGAATAATTTATCCATATCTAAATTGGCAGGGAAAATTATTTCCAATTTTATTTTGTTTTCATAATAAGAATAACCTTATACGGGAGTGTGGGGACGTATATTAAGTTGGCCCGAAAACCATCCCGAAAAAAACTTTTTAATATAAATGTTGCGTTCTCACTTAAATAGCCTTTCAGCAAGAAAAATAATACAAAATGATAGAAAAGTAGAATCCATCCCGAAAAAATATGTTTAAAGTTTTGCTCCGCATCTCAAAAGTTTGATCTTCTAATTTTCAAACTAAGTAGGTAGTATGTGGATTAATAAAAATTCTAGAATTGCTAAATAACATCCTTCATGTGTGGACAATAAGGTATCTCAGTTTACATATAGGTCTATAGATATCACAAATGAGGCAGACGTTTTAAAAGGCTAGCAGTAAAACACATCCGCAAGGCCATTACCATACGATGGGGATAAGGGTCATATACAAGCCATTTGCTATCCAAAGACAACTGTATATGTCATTTAAATGTGCTGACCATCAATATTAAGCACACAGATACTCTTTACCATACAATGGGGATAAAGGGTCCACCCCAGCTGATTGAATACTCGCAGGTGTAACTGTATATGGCATTTAAATGTTCTGAGCACACAGTAAAAATCTTTGGATATCAAATGGCTTGTATATGAGCCTTATCCCCATCGTATGGTAATGGTCTCGCGGGTGTGTTTTACTGCTAGTCTTTTAAAACATCGGCCTCATTTGTGTTATCTATAGGCCTATGTAAACTGAGATACATTATTGTCGAAACATGAAGGATGTTTTTATTTTGGAATTTATTTAGCAATTCTAGAATTTTTATTAATCCACATACTACATACTTAGTTTGAAAATTAGCAGATCAAACTTTTGAGATCCGGAACAAAACTTTAAATATATTTTTTCGGGTGGATTCTACTTTTCTCTTATTTTGTATTATTTTTCGGGCTGAAAGGCTTTTTTAATTAAGCGAGGAAGCAAAATTTGTATTAAAAGGTTTTTTTTGGAATGGTTTTCGGGCCAACTTCATATATGTACGTAGTGTGGGGTGTGTAACGAAATCTACACGGTAAAAATTCGGACGTCTTTCCTATTTCGGGGGTTAAAAGAATGATAGTGAAACAGTATGCAAAAAAAAGTTAGACGTTATTTTTAACATTCTTCGAGTATACGATGCGATAATATTCTTTCTTAGTCAAATTCGTAAAATAAAGTTTTATCATGATAGCTTTTCACTACCGAAAAATATTTAGTTATTAACATATTAATTTAAATTACGTTAATTACATTACTAAAATGTTATCTAGATCAACGTAAACACACGGTTTTAATTTAACTAAAATAGTGGGTTAAATTAACGACCCAGTAAAATCAAGGATGTTAAATTTGAGTATGTATAAATATAAAATTTTTATTTTAACGATCAAGGGACGTCATTTTTATTGTCATTTTAAAATCATTTGTCTCTCTATGAGTAATTTTCTAGATTCTCTTGGTTTTTTTGTTTTACTTTTTTCAGTTACTAGATTAAATGTTGTTAGTTGCAGTTGGAATTTTAAAGTAAAAATAGCTAAAGTTGGTGCTAAAATTTATTTATAATTTAATTAGTTAAAAAAATTTCTAGTGCATGTTTGGTACGTGTTTTTTAATTTTATTTTATTTTTCGATTGTGTATAGGTGATAAAAGAATAAAAAAAATTGGGATGATATTTTGATATATAAAATAATGAGGCATGCTCCACGAAATTTTAGTTTCTGGAATCAAACTAAGTCGTAATAGATTTTTATTGTTAATTTAAAGCTTTATTTCAAATTAAAACACCAAATTTTTTTGTATTATTTTATTCTGTTCTCTCGAAAATAAAATTTAAACAAAAATCTACATCTCAAAAATGTCCTTTAATTTTTTTATTTTCATTTCTATATTTTCATTTCGGATTCATGAACAAAAGTTGTGTGATATAAAATTTTTGTCCGTGAATCCGAAATGAAAATAAAAAAATTTAAGGACATTTTTGAGATATATATTTTTGTTTAAATTTTATTTTCGAGAGAACAGAATAAAACAATACAAAAAAATTTGGTGTTTTAATTTGAAATAAAGCTTTAAATTAACAATAAAAATCTATTACGACTTAGTTTGAATCCAGAAACTAAAATTTCGTGTAGCATGCCTCAATGGTTTCAAAGCAGTGGTAAAAAAAATTCCAGTTGTAAAATGATCCGTTTTGCTTCACGCTTCAAACTAAGTCGTAATAGATTTTTTATTGCTAATTTAAAACCTAATTTTATATTTAAACACAAATATTTTTTGTATTATTTTATTCTGCTCTCTCGACAATAAAATTTAAACTAAAATCTACATACATCTCAAAAATTTTCCTTAAATTGAAGTCGTATTCATACGACGGATGAAAATCCGGGATTTTTCTATCCCATTGTTTTAACCAATCACATCATGTAAATTATACAACACACACGCCTCTTTTCATACAAAAAAGTTGAAAAAAATTTAAAAAAAATCTGAGATAGAAAAATCCAAGATTTTCATCCGTCGTATGAATACGACTTGAAGCTGATTGGAATACCCACGTTTTTTGGACACGTATCAACTAGTAAGAACTTACAAAATGATTTAACAACTTTTAATTCATATTTCTTTAATAATCTCGTTCTTAGATTCACAACGATATTGAGATATTGTACCCAAATACTTGTAATAACCTTAAAACTAAGTTTAAGGATGAGTTTTGTCAACTTATAGTGACAATCTCGGAACAAATAGGCAAACGCAAACCTATTATTGAATTCTTTAAAGGTAGAATTGGATTATTTAAAATTTACCCTTCCAATTAATTTAATACACTTGTGGTTTTTAACATTTCAGATTGGCGTCCAGATACTTTAATTATATTTAGTTTAGTAACTCTTCTTCCAGCTACACAAAAGGGTCGCGGAGCCAAAAATAGAGCAGATATTAAGTCAGCTGGTGCTAAACTATTCAAATTTATTGGTGCAAATGGCGACATTACGGCTGAACAACAACTAATTATTTTTGCTCAAGATGAAAGCAAGTCGAGTATATCAAAATTTTACGACTCTTTGGATCAAAAGCTTATCCCAACAAATAATACTATAATAGATGCGTTAGATTTGCTTTTTAAATGTCATTATGTATTTAACGTAAAATACGATGAAAATTTGGAAAACTTTTTTAAATATATTGAACATTATATTTTTGGCATCCCAGTTCAAAAACTACCTACTACGGTAAAATATTGTAATACTAAATCCTGATATATAAATTTGCAATTATGTTTTCGTGGAAATCAATTAGTTTTTTTTATATAAAACGATAAAATTTTTATTGTTCCTAGCATTTTTTAAGAATAAATAGTTTTCTTTAATAATTTTAATATAATACTATATATAATTTTAATAATAATATATAAAATTGATGTTTTATTTAACTTTTAAATAATTTGGTTTTGACGGAAAATAAAAGTACTTTTTTGTATTTTATTACTCTAAGGGAGTTAATTTTGTCTTTAACCAAGTACCTCAATTCGTTGGTCAATAGTTTTCTTATTTTGGGTAGTTAATTTTGGTTGGATTTTCATTCCAAATTTTACAATTTTTAGACAGTAATTTTAGCAATAAAAAATAGCTAAATTATTTTTCACGTCCCATATTCGTTACAAACTACCCTCCATGAAAAGAGTCTTAAATTTTAATAACTTTAACGTCTCTAGGTGAAGTTCGCGCTGGTGTAAGCTAATAGACGTTAAAAATCACGTCTAATTTCTAACCGTGTAGGTTTTAAAAATCTTGGTTTTCAAAATCTTGGTTTTCAAAATCCCTGTTTTCAAAATCCCGGTTTTCAAAATTTCGGTTTTCAAAATCTCGGTTTTGTATAAGAAATCCCGGTTTGAATTTTAAAAATTTGGTTGTGGGAAAATAGGACTTAAATGATTTTTTGACAAAATTCAAAAATAAGTTCTAGAAAATGGCTAATATGGATGAATTTTAGATGGAGGGCTCAGTGCCCGTGAGAGTTTTCGAAGCCTATACAATTATTGCATTTCAAAATGTTGCATTAACAAAATATTGCTTTTTTGATTAATCTTGCAACTACAAAATGTTGCAATTACAAAAGTTTATTAATTAATTTGTGCAATTAGAACTAGAAGAAAAGAAACCCAGGTTTTTGAAAACCGGGATTTTGAAAACCGAGTACACTCCTTTAAAACTTCAATTGGAATTAGCAGAATTCCAATTAGATTTGTATACGAATATGGTCATAATCTTTTAAAAAAAACTTTGGAATATTTCACGGGCCCTTAAGATCAAGGCAAAAAATAAACAAAACTTATAGAAAAAATTAAAATCAGCTGCTAAAGGTAATCAGTCGTTTTTGGACCGTCGACCAAACCGCGAAGTATAAATTGTTTAACGGATAACTCACTAGGCCCGGAAAAACTTATATTGCAACACAGTGACTTATTTGAGTTGGTTGCATCCAATTACTTCACTAATGATATAATGATTTTACTATTTGTTTGGTATATAATATGAATTTTCTTCATAACGCATAATTTGACAGAATAAGATAAGTCAGAACGCCCGAGGAAAAACTAGGATGGCCATTAAAATTTCATTTTAATTCTATTTAATACAACATTAGTATTGTTTGTCAATTTATTTAAGAAATTCTAGACTACCGCCACTCACTCACCATATTTATATTTATTATTATTTAATTATTCACCGTTACGTACGTCGTACACGTATTGTTTATTAACAATAAGAAACATTTCTGAGTCGCACAACTTAAAGATGTTGTTGACATCTCGTGTACATATACACAAAAGATCTAAACAATTTTTTTTTTTGTATACAATTATAAAATTAAAAGTAGTTTACATATCACTCTAATTATGTTATTACTATGCTCATTACTATTATTGTTATACATCAACGGTAGTTTTCTTTTCTTATAATGTCATTGTATATGATCTTAGATCATACATTAACAATATCTTTGTGGAGTTTACGTACGTGGAGTCTTAAATAGAATTTAAACAAAAATAATAAAGTGAAATTTCGTGAGAAATTTTGAGTTAATCCATTGTTAATAATTTTTTTGTTGTTCAGTTTAAATTTTGGGAGGTATCAATCAATCATGTGACGCGTAAATAATGGAGGTGGGGAATATTTCAAAATTTCAAATAATACATAGTATGGTAAATTGGAGTAAATAGTGTCAGAGGTACGTCACGCGAATATGAAACCCAACTTAAGCGTGAGCGACGCTTCCAGGAAAAAAACGAGTCAAACTTGGAACACATAATTAGTCTGGCATTTGAAAAATAGTAAATGTAGAATTCACTGAAATCGAGTTTCTATATCAGAATGTCTTTAAATCAGATTCTTCGCTGACCACTGCCGTTTTGAGCGGGAAAATATTCTGAATTTTCTGAGGTTTCCGAATTAAAATTTCGTATCACTAGAGGGAAGTAGGAATTAAGTAATTGTTATAACTTCACTCATATCAATTTCGATCAGTTTCGTTACTTTTCTAATGTATAAATAACTGCTGAGTCAATTGCAAAAAACCATTATTGGCATTCTCGCGAGCTGTGTTGTGTAATTAAAATATTAATAAAATATTTAATTACCAATATAATAGTGGCGACGAAGATATAAGAATAGGCAATATTACCAGAGAGGACTCCAAAGAATTTGCTATTCTCGAATAACAAACCAAAATAAAATTTTGGATCAGTTGGCGTTAGCAACGACAACAAAACACGTGCAGCAATTTTTCCCTTTCGGGAAATCTTCATGGGACACGTATCGGATGCAGCTCAATCAGCACTTTTTGGTAAATGGCGTGGAGGACGACGACAAAAATAAAGCGTTTTTTGTGCGTTTACTTGTTGTATATATTAAACAAACTGTTCGATAGTCTGGTAAGTAAGACGTTTTCAGAGCTTAAATGGTAAATTTGTTTGCTCAAAAAGCGCTTGTGCTCAATCATATATGTAAATTTTCTAATCCGCGACGTTATCGTTATTTTAACTAATCACGAACAGGTACTAAACATGTGCCTATAGAAAACAAATTCAACGCTTGAGGATGTACTCGAAATAGCAAAAACGTATGAAACAACGGTGCGAACAAATGCAACGTTTATAGGTGAAACTTTATCGGCATCGCAAGTATTCAAGGTGGTCATCATCCAAGAAGAAATCATCATCCCGCAATATGAAGTAGATCACGATCGTATAAAATGTCCGTATTACACATTATCAATCATAAAGACAACAACGTGGTAACAATAGAGGTCATCGTCAAGGTCGTTTAAATTTTCGACAACGCTCTCAGTCTCGCAACAGCTCGTACTCACCACAACGTAATAATCGCAAGCCTCAAACAACGCATATGGTGAATGAAGTTGATGTTTTAACAATTTTTCAAATCAGTAGTAGTGCTATGAGTTGCTTTACAATGAACTGTGTCCACCTATTCTTCGTTGAAATAGAGTGCGGATAAATGAGATATAATAGAGCCAGTTTCGCTCGGAGAGTTACAATCAGAACAAGGCGAAAATCGCTAACTTTTAATCAACGTCGGTTTCGCGTGATCGTACTGTACTATCTGCTAATCAATAATTAATTGTTTCTTAATGGCGGTTTTGAAAGATCTCTCAGTTGTTAAGTAATCGATACTATCGTGTCGACATAACTCTTGAACATCTATCTATGCCTCGGCTTCGTGACAATTGGCCAAGTTTTGAACACCTTTCGCGGATTGCAACCTCCTAGTATGTTCGAAATTTATCGACTGTGGTTTCGATTTCCGGTGTGTCCGGTGTGCAACAGGGGCAAAATTTTATTCCGGGGACTGAGGAGACCAATTGGATTGAAGGTAGAAATGTTATTTCGTCTTCATTGAAGTTTCTAAAAATCTCGATTTTGGACAAAGTCTGTCCATCCATTCTTCACATAGAACTGGACACCATTAGAACGGAATTTCTAGCTCTTTCTGCAGCAATTTATTTACTGTCTAGAGGAAACTTTCCAAATTTCGTGATATTCTTCGTCAGTTTGGCACGTCAACTCATCACGACCAAATCTTACATCCAGACTAACGGACAGTCATGATCAACGTTCCCGCAAAGCTTGGCACACGGGCGGCCGCCCAGATATATATTGTATTTTGCCCATCATAATTTTTAGTGTGCCCATCTACAATATTGGTAACATTCTTTTTCGATTTAGACACAAAGTTTAAATATTAGTAAACCCAAACGGTTCAAAAATTTTAATATGATATGCAGCTCGATTCTGATTTTCCTATAGGAAAATGAATTAGGAAAAATATTTACATAGCGTTTTTGTCAAAAATATCATTTTCTGGCCTACTACGAAATCATGTTTGATCTAAAATTTTAGAATTTAGGAAAAATTTTTTCCGTATCGAAATTGAATAGGAAAAATATTCCCAATTTAATTTTGATTTTGAAAAAATTTACATCAACTCTTTACCATAGTATGCCAGAAAAAAAGTTTTTGTGACAAAAATACTATGAAAATATTTTTCCTAATTCCTTTTTCATATAGGAAAGCCAGAACCGACCTGCTGTGGCCTTATTCTGGTGATTCTCTGGGAATAGGGAATTGGGGAAAGAATTTAGATATCTTTTATCTATAAATCTGTTTTTTTCTGGCCTACTGAGGAAAAAAGTTTGATGTAAATTTTTACAAATTGGGAATAATATTTCCATAGCGAAACTGGCAGGGAAAATTATTCCCAATTATATTTTGTTTTCAAAAAAATTATCACTTAAAATGATTTAAATAGGATTTATATGTAAATTCTTTCTCCAATTCCCTATTATCGGAGAATTGCCAGAATAGGGCCACTGATGATGTTTTATAAGATATGATATTTTTTAAACAATTTATAAACACTTTTACTGTAATGACAAAACGAAAATTGAATGTAAAGTCAAGCTCCACAAACCAGACAACTTCAAAATTTACAGTAGTAGAATGGTGAAACAGAATGAAACAGAAATCCCGCCATCACCAATTAAACAAAAATTTAAATTAGGTGAAATTTTTAGTTACCAAATTGAAACAATTGAACTTTGTAAAATATGCATTGAAGCAAAAGCTGACAGTGATTTTTATAAAGGGGAAACATGGGATAATTGGAAATTATATCCCTTAAAGTTTGTTTTTGTTTATTTTCTGATATTAAAAAAATTATTGAATTGTAATTTTGTTAAATTTTGCTCGAAATTTTGGTAAATTTAAAATACTTGCCCAAAATACAGTTATGCCGCGCATGATTTTGAATAATTAGAGGGAACGTTGGTCATGATCTGTCGAAAGAATAAATTCTCTGCCATAGAGATATTGGTGAAACGTTTTACAGCCACAGAGATCGAAAATATTTCTTTCGCAATCTGACTATATTTCTTGTAATGATTATCAAGCGCCTTCTATGAAAAAGCTGCCTGATATTCCTTTCCATCAATGTAAAAGTATGGAAAATCGAGAAACACTTACGTAATACATGAAGAGCTGCATGCTTCGCAAAAATGTTTATAAAACGGTTATAATAATTAGCCTTACCAATGCAAGCCGGCAAATTTTCAAGTTTGTTGGCCGGAACATTTTTTTGTTCGTTCGAACCCTTTAGGGCGAAGGTCGGTTCCAGATTCATTCAAAGCATCCCCTACATAAACGCAAAAGAGCTAAAAAGCACCCCATAAATAATCTACTTTTGAAGAGTTTGCACTTGATCATACATACATTTCAAGTTGGTAGCAGCAAGTTGTTTAAAAATGTGAGATAATCTTCTTCTGTTTGGCCATAATTGTAACTATGACGTCTAAGTAACTTGCAACAAATCTTCGCATTCATTTTCATCTGCTCAATGAATCGCAGAAATAATAGTAACATAATTACGGTGACTCAAATCGAAATAGCAGACAAATACTGTTTCTCAAATATTACCATAGGTGCTCAAACTTGTCGTCACGATCGTGACTTTAGACTGGTTTAATTCTTACAACAACGCTCCATCGAATGTGACTGTTGAGCAAATTCTTCTTTTTATTTGGATTCTAAACTTGCAAATTCATACAATACCAGTGGTTCTCTTCAAGCTCGACCACATTATCACTCAAACGGATATTTGCCACGGAAATTTTCAAAACTTTGCATGACATACAGGTCACTATTTCTCGATATGCACTTACCGATTCAATACGACCAACTTTAAAACATTACCGACATATCCCGGACATGACTTTAAATCATTTTTATTTGAAACCCTTTGATTGCGTCGGCACCACTGTGCACGATTTTGTCCAACTCGAGAGTTCAACTCATTCACGTTTGAACGAATTTCACTTTATATACCTTCGTGATGTACCTTCGTGAGTTTGCGTAATTAAAATAACGTCATCCCAGCTGGGGTTACCTATTTGTTAGACCGGTGTTCGTAGTAGCTTGACATCCAATGTATTTGAACTCACACGATGAACTTGAATTAGCGATTCAGTTTGCATACTTATCTGCACTACTCATTTTCAACTGCAAGAACTTGAACGGAGATGAAAAATTGACAACACATAGATAGATTGATCCTGTCAATATTTTCTTGATGCCATCTAACGGTTTATTCTCGAAACTTTCCTCACCGTACAATTTCATAATGGTATGATACGTTCGACCTTATGCCGCAATCGATGCCGCAATTCTTTTTTACTTTTATTGATGACCAAATTTTCCATCTGTTTCATCAAACCTGTTTGACTGGCAAACCAGCTGTGTAACCATGACTTTTATATTTTGACCCGTTTTGACAGAAAACGAAAACAAATTTTTTCACCCGGCCCACAAATCTGAGAATTCCTCATTTTTTATCCTCGTCGCCAAAATATTCCGTTCAGGCATGCGTTTCCTCTTACTTGTCACATAACAAAAATCTTTTCTAAAATAATTGAGGTATATGGAAGCGCTCTTTAAAAATCTAGGCTGTCCGCTTTTGACGACGATCATTGCATAATTCTATTCAAAAACTATAATTTCAAAACTTCACGAATTCCACAAACTATTCCGAAATATTTTTAAGGGTGCCACAAGGGGACTTTTGGGAATAGCAGCTCATACAAAATATTACATTAAACTACGAAAATGATCGAGTATGTTTGTTTCGTAGGTTCGGTCGGTTAGACACTACACCTCTATAATTTGTAGAGTGCGGTGCATTGAGTCAGATAAGTTGTGTTTTTACTTTAGGTAAAACATCATTAGCATAGTTCTGAGGTGACAAAACACCTCTCGGGGGCAATTTTGTAGACTTTAACGGAGGCTAAAGGACAATCGTGCTCGACCTCAGCAATGCGCAACTTGAGCATGAATCCAACCCATGCAACGACGGTTTGGTCATTACCAAAATTAATACAGGCCTCGTTAATGGTACAAAATGAGCTGCTATCAACTGCATCTGCAATATCCAGGAACGTCCTCGAAGTTTATGTTGAGCAGTTTCACACGATTTGCCAACTTTCTGTAAGCATGCTGCATATGGTACAGAGTGTAAAATTAGATAGTGGCAAAATCTATTAAATCTATCAAAAATTCTCTCAAGAACTTTGAGAAAGGTTGAGGGAAGACTAATAGTCATAAATGCTTTAGGGTCATCAAGACCACCTGCCTTATACAGTGAAAAGGATACAATTTTCCAGCGCAAGATTAGAGAGTGACTAACATGTGAGCTAAGTCCCAGTCAAGGTTGAGAAACGTTGGGTGGTCCGACTCACCAGACTCAGATTTAATAAAGTCGCAACCGAGAGTCGCAAACATTCGTAATTGCAATTTCCCGTCTGCAATCAGGGAGTCGTCGAGACAGAGATCTATAAGTCTGCCAATGCGGAACAGACTGTTAATTTTTTTACAGAAGTTAATCCAAGAAACACAAGAATTGATTCCAATATGGCCATTTAATATGCCTTAATGTCTGCTAACTCTATCCTTAATGTGAAGTAATTCTGGTGGGGCTTCGGGGGTGTAATTTGACAAAATTTCGGTAGCCTGGAATACTAGAATAAATACTCTATATACCTAAGGTTAACCTTAACCGCATTGTTGTCACTATTACAACTTGCTAGGCCTTTTTAAGTTATTCCAGTTGTGAAGACATTCTGATGTAGCTACGCATTTTTTGTAAGTTCATTGAAAGATTCGGCGCTCTAGGTCAACCTTGTTCCGCATTGAAGCCACCATGGTAAATTGCTAGGTTTTAATATTTATGAGCAATGGGTTATACTAAATTGGCATTGATGCCACTATGCCCGTCTGTAGATCTTAATGCCTTTTAACTCTCTACTTCAATAGTGAAAAAATTCTGATGGAGCTAAGGGGTGTCATTTGACCAGATTTCGACGGGCAATTTATTGCAAATTCATGTTCTAAGTTAAACTTACTCCGCATTGATGCCAATATGGCCATTTTAAAGGTCTTAATACTTGTTAGCTCTAGCTTGATTGTGAAGCAATTCTGAAAGGGCTATGTGGGTGCGTAATAAAATTTTAATTTTTTGCAAATTCGTTACCAAGCCATTCGATACTCACTCCCGTAGTCCTATCAGAAATTCTTCACAATTGGGCTGAAGTAGACAAGGATTAATATTTATCAAATGATCATATTGGCATCACTGCGTATCTAGAGTAACTTACAGCGCTGAACCCTACAACGAATTTGTAAAAAATTGAAGTATCGAAATTTAGTCAAATTACATCCCCGATGTATGTCAAATTACATGTCCCCTGATGGGACTAATCAGAATTTCTTCACAACTGGACTAATGTTAGGCATTGGCCCTATCAAATGGCCTTAATTGCAATTGTAGGAAATAGTAGTTGTACATCCCTGGATTACAACCATTTAGAAAGTATCTTTTATTGTATTGACCAAATAAAATATGTAATATGAATTTATTACTCTTAAATAATAAAACTGTAAATTGGCTAAAAAATCATAAAAAGATCAGTCTGTTGTGTACCTCGAAATATTAACTTTAAAACAATAAAAATTATGAAATAATTATAAAAATATATTGCAGTTTGATTAAAATAATAAAGTCCAGATAACCACATTAACATAAAACCCAGCCTTGACCGTGAGGCACGCAACAGTGGTGGCAGCGGCGAGATAGTTTTTTTTAAACAGTTTTCTAAAAAAAAATCTGTTGCATTCATTCGTGATACGATTCATTCGTGAAAAAAAAAATTAAAGTGATTAAAAAAAACGATTCTAAATCACATTCAATCATGAAGTGATGAAAGTGTTAATTGCGGAAATCAAAATCATAAGATATTAAATAGTGAGTGCATAAAAACAATTTTTTTTTTTCCTAAAAACGTGTAAACGAAACTATAAACAGAAGTACCGTGTGCATTAAACCTAACAAAAGTTCTGTGATAAATTAAACCGTAGTTAGATACGTACGGTCGTACAAACACAATAAACTTCATAATACGTTAACATCATAAAATCTAATAATAAAATTCTGTGATTATGAACTGAATTAGCTAGAACAAAATAAAAATTATAATAATCAATAATGTGCAATATTACTCGTACGTATGCATAAGAGATACCGTTGAGGTTCGAACTGTGCTAAAATTCGTTAAAATCTTTAAAGCATAATAAAATAAAATTGTTCTTAAAAATAAATAAATAATTGGTGCTGAATGAATAGTAACGAATTTAAACAAAACTAAGCCAATAAATCTTCTGCTAAGACTTTAAAGCAAAATTTAACGTTACTGATCAAAATTAAGGCGAAATGTGCAGAAACGTTCTACGATGACGTCAAGGTCGCAACATACAAACGGATTAATTTATACAATGCATGGATTACGGATTACACCTACTAACTACAAGGATGAGATTCAACGTTAACCATGGTTTAAACTGGTAAATTAATTTTCATAAAATTTCGAAATATTTATAGATCTAAATGAAAAAAAAAATATTATTTAAACTAATTTCTTAATCCTAATTAATTTTATAAATGTTAAAAAAAAAGATAAAACCTTTAAATAAGTAATTGAAACTTAAAATTAGAAAATTGATAAAATTATTAAAATTAAATTTATTGAATTAAATACATTTTCATAATTAGTACATACTCGTACGATTATATATTATGCTCGCACTTATGAAAACCCTGTAGACTAAGATAATAATTTTTACACTTAGACAATAAGTTTTTTTTTTCAAAATTACGTAACGTACTAAAATTCATAATTCCTTCTTTGAAAAAAATTAACATTATAATAATAGATACTTATATTATATTTTTATACCTACATTAAATTACAATTTAACAATATTTCACATACTTGTAAAATATGTACATACATATATCCATATACATATTTCACATCATTTAATCAAATTAATGCTTAATAATATAATTCACGTACGTTATTTGGTAAAAAAAAAAAACAAAAAAAAAAAATTGTTGATATTGATATGTCAGGAAGCGAATCACCACAAGAAGATACTGATGATTCAACAAGTTTTTTAGAATTACGTAATGTTCAGATAGAGGTTTCGCGACCCAAACCTGCCAAATCTAATCCGTTAAAATTACAAACACCTAATCCTAATCAATCCCTTGAAATTCATATAAAAACTGAACCGAGCTCAGACGACGAAGTTTTAGATCTTAATACAATAAGTCCAACTGAAACAGTTAATAATCTAGAAATAATGACTTCATCCTTAGATCCAAAGTATGTACTCAGGTTAGTACCTAGTTTTTCTGAAAATTCTAATGAACTGCATAAATTTATTTCATCGTGCGAATTTATTCATAAAACCCTTCCTCAACAAGATCATGGTCAATTTAGAATTAATTAGACTTAAGCTTGATGGAAAAGCTTATCATTTAATGAAGTACAAAAAACATTTGATACATGGTCAAATTTTAAAAAACTTCTCGAAAATGAGTTTTCTGACACCAGATCTATTGGGCATCTTCAGATGGAGCTTTCCTCTAATCGGCAAATGAAAAATGAAAGTGTCAAAACATATGCGCATCGTGTCGAATCCTTACTTCATGACTTAAATGAAGCTTGCTTGTATTGCTTCTGTAGGGACTAATGAAGCCGAAACCATAAAAAAACTTAATGCCAACATAGCTTAGAAATCATTCCAAGAAGGCCTTGATGGTTCTATTAAGTTAATAGTTAAAGCATGTCGTTTTACAAAAATTTCTGAAGCGATCAATAGAGCAGTGGAAGAAGAGGCTACTCTCAACCAAACATTCAAATTTTCCAATGATAGATTTGATATCCGAAAAAAATCAGAATTTTGTAAAATTTGCAGAAGATCTGGCCACTCAATAGAAAAATGTTTTAAAAATGTTGCTATCAGCCCAAATCATAACAATGCATCAACATCAACCTTAAACGTTAGGTCTATTAATTCAGTTTCATCTATTCCTTGTGCTTATTGCAAAAAATACGGTCATCACATTAAAGAATGTTTCCTTAAAAAGCGAAGTGACGAAATGAAAGATCGTTCAAATTCTCTATCATCATCAAGCGCATCATTAAATCGGGAAACGCTGTAGGATTTTCGAGCCTAGAAAGGGGCACTCCTTCGAAAGTCCGAGATCTAACGAGTGCCTCCAGATCAAATATCAATCAGCAATAAATGAAACACAAACTGCAAATCCTTCATTAACCTCTTCCGAAAATAAACTTTCGACAGTAGAATTGAACAAAACCACTAATCATTCTAATACTTTTAATAAATATATTCATTTAAATCTCGACATTTGCAAGTTCAAAAATGTTCCTTTTATGGTAGATACTGGAGCTGAAATATGTCTCATAAAGAAGTCAGTCCTGTACGAAGATACAACAGTCTATAAGGAATCTAAATGCAAATTGAAGGGTATATCAAACGAAACGCATGAAACTCTTGCTGGATGCGATGTGATAATCAAATTACCTAATGACAGTGAAATAAAAATGAATTTTCAAATCGTAGATGATACGTTTCCAATTAGCGCTTGCGGTATAATTGGACAAAACTTCCTAAATCATTACAAATGCAACATAAATTTCCAAAATCTAAGAGTCGAAATTCCTATTAATCGTGAATTAGTACCTTTACCTTTATCTTCTGATATGGAAGTTGAGGTTTTACAAATTATAGAAATTTTTCCTCAGTGTGAACAACACATTTCAATCCCAATTAACCTCCCTAATGAATTTGAATTTGTTTGTCCTGCACAAGAGCCAGCTTCGTGTATATTTATAGCAAGTTCAATTCACAAAGTTCATAATAACTACATCACTCTACCTATTTTGAACTTATCAGATGATATTTTTAAAACCGAACGACTTAAATTTAAAATAGAAACAATCAATAATTATGAAGTTTTTACTTTTAAAAAAATTGATAACGGTAATCATAATCGAATGAATATACTTCAATCCGTTATCGATTTTCATCACCTAAATTCAGAAGAAAATGAAACTTTAAAAGAAATTCTTAATGAATATAACGATGTATTCTTTGTAGATGGTGATATACTTAGTACAACAGACCTTGTGCAACACGAAATTCGTACCATTGCAAATCCATTGCCTATTCATGTTCGTCCCTTTAGACAATCTCATTCAACTAAAGAGGAGATTCAAAGGCAAGTTAACGACATGATCTCTCAAGGAATAGTCCAAGATAGTATGAGTCCCTGGAATTCCCCTCTTTTAGTTGTGCCAAAAAGATCCAAAACGTCAGAAAGAAAATGGAGAGTTGTTGTGGATTATCGGAAACTAAATCAAATTTCTATTAATGATACCTACTCTTTACCTAACATTTCCGATACCCTCGACAAATTAGGCAAGGCTCAATATTTTTCAACCCTGGATTTACAGAGTGGTTATCACCAGATTAAATTGATACCTCATGACCGGCCCAAAACTGCTTTCAGCACGGACGAAGGCCATTATGAATTCGTGTGTATGCCATTCAAATACTGCTCTTTGTGGATTGATTAAATAATATTAAATGTCTTGCTTACCTCGACGACATTGTTGTTTATGGCGCCTCACTAAATGAACATAACAACGATCTTAAAGAAGTTTTCAAACGTCTTCGTCGGTTTAATTTAAAATTAAACCCTAGCAAGTGTCAATTTTTAAAACAAGAAATTAGGTATCTTGGACATATTGTAACACCAAACGGTATTAAACCTGACGAGATTAAAATTTCAGCCGTTAAAAATTTCCTGTACCTCACAACCCAACGGAAATAAAATCATTTTTAGGGTTAGCCGGATATTACCGAAAATTTATCCCCCAATTCTCAGGAATAGCAAAACCTATGACAAATCTCTTAAAGAAAAACGCTCCTTTCACATGGACTTCAGAGTGTCAAGAGTCTTTTGATTCGCTTAAGAAATCACTTACTACTCCTCCTATTCTTCAAATGCCTAATTTTAGTAAGCCGTTTATTTTGACTTGTGATGCTAGCGATATTGCAATTGGTTCTGTTTTGTCCCAAGAAGTTAATGATTCTGAACTCCCAATCGCGTACGCTAGTCGCGTTCTAAATAAAGCGGAATCTAATTATTCCCCGACTAATAAAGAATTGTTGGCAGTAATATGGTCAATGTCGCATTTTCGACCATACTTATATGGCCATAAATTCCGTTTTGTAACTGATCACAGAGCACTTATATGTCGTGAAATTCGTTGGCAAATTTGTCTTGAAGATTATGATTTTACAATTGAACATAGGCCTGGCAGACTTATACAAAACGCGGATTCTCTAAGACGAATAAAATTGCCTACTGAGCCAACATCATCCATTAATAATTGTGATATTTTTACCCGATCGATGTCATCAAAACCTAATTCTGATAATGACAATATCGATACGTTAAATTTACTTTCAAGCAAACGAGAGTCAAATGATCAGCGTGAATTTGAAAGTGAAGATACTTCTCCGGAAATTACATTTGAAAACAAAAATAATGATATATCTTAATAAACCAGGAAAATAGTAAAATTAAATATATAACAGACGAATCTGAAGTTAATCAACTGATTAACGAATTTCATACATCACCTCTTGGTGGACACCAAGGAGTGTATCGCACTTTTATTCGAATGCGGCAATATTATAATTTCCCCAATATGCACTCGAAAATAAAAAAATTTATATTAAAATTGCAAACTTTGCCAAATTAATAAACATAGCAGACCTACTAAAGAAGCTCTAAAAATAACAACAACGTCCTCCAAATCCTTCCAAAAAATTTTCCTAGACATCGTTGGCCCTATGTCATCTTCATATAAAAATAATAAATATATACTTACTCTTGAAGATGACCTTACAAAATACTCCCTTGCCTTTCCTATCCCTTCACAAGACGCAAATATTGTAGCTCAGACATTTGTTGAACAATTCATATGTGTGTATGGTATACCTGATGAGATCTTAACTGATCAGGGTACCAATTTCATGAGAAAATTGTTCACACAAGTTTGCAAGTTACTGAAAATAAAAAAAATTGCTACAACAGCTTACTAGAAGATTTCACAGAACTCTTGGTGAGTACTTGCGTAACTTTTCTCAAACTGATGTTTTGAATTGGGACTTGTGGTTACCTTACTTTACATTTTCGTATAACACTACACCACACAGTTCAACTGGATTTATGACCTATGAGCTAGTATTCGGATTTAAACCCAATATTCCTTCGTCAATTTCCAAAGAACCTGATCCTGTTTATACTTTTGATGATTATTATCATGACCTTAAATATCGTCTGCAAACTTCCTTTACAACTGCAAAACAGAACTTAGTAGAAAAGAAGTTAAAAGCTAAATCCTATTATGATCATACTATTAACCCTGTTCAATTTCAAAAGGGAAATTACATATTACTAAAAAACGAGAGCATCCAAAGTAAATTATCTCCTCTGTGGCTTGGTCCTTTCGAGATAGACGAAATAATATCTCCAGAAAATTCCTCTATTAAAATTTGAAAATCATCGAAGGTAGTTCATAACAACAGATTAAAAATTTTCCGAAACGAGTAAAACATTTATATTAATTATTTAAGGATTGAATAAAATAATTGATTGAAATATGTATATATGCATAAATGTAATCTTTCATGAAAAAAAAAAATAATAAAAAATATATAAAAAATAATAATAATAATAAATTTGAAATAATGTATAAGTAAATAATATGAATCTAAGCAAAAATGTACAAATCTTTAAATGAAGTATATCAAAGAAATGATATGCATTCGAATTTATTTATTATTAAATTTTAGAAAAATGCATAGCTAATTATTATTAACTATTATTATCATAGTTATGCATTTGTAAGTCTATCAAAAGATTTTCCTTAGGATAACTTTTGATTTAAGCAGGCAGTTGTAGGAAATAGTAGTTGTACATCCCTGGATTACAACCATTTAGAAAGTATCTTTTATTGTATTAACCAAATAAAATATGTAATATGAATTTATTACTCTTAAATAATAAAATTGTAAATTGGCTAAAAATCATAAAAAGATCAGTCTGTTGTGTACCTCGAAATATTAACTTTAAAACAATAAAAATTATGAAATAATTATAAAAATATATTGCAGTTTGATTAAAATAATAAAGTCCAGATAACCACATTAACATAAAACCCAGCCTTGACCGTGAGGCACGCAACACAATAATGCGGATTTAGTTTAACCTATAGAGCGCCATAATATCCATTGAATTTTCATCAAATTGAACTATCAAAATCTTGTCTAATTAGACCCAGTATGAGCCCATTAAAATTCCTTCACAATTGGGCTATAGTTAAGAGGCATTAAGACCATTAGAGAGCAAATTCATTCAATGAATTTGCAAGAATATAAATATCGAAATTATGGCAAGTTAGGCCCACGTAGCCCAATCAGAATTTATTCATAATGGAACTAAATTTTACAGGCATTAAGGCATATCAAATGGTCGTAATCGAATCAATTCGAATTTAGGTTACTTTAAGCGCCAGATCATTCAATGAATTTGCAAAAACTTGAACTTTTAAAATCTTGTCAAATTGCAACCCGAAGCCCAGTCAGAGAGTGCTATAGACCATTCAGGAATTTGCAAGAAATTCCCATCAGAATTTCTTCACGTTTGAATTAAAGTTGTTCCTCCTCCTTTTTAAAAAAAATGCTTAAACATGAATCGATATTATTGCAATAAACGTTTACGCTCAAATCGAATCTGGAATGAATACTTTCCATTTTCAATTAAAATTCTTGGCGAGTTCGCTGTGCTGCAATGAACATGAACATACAAATAGTTGCATTTTAAACATTTTCTAAAAGCAAATATCACAAATATAGAGTATAGCAAATATAAGAAATAAAAAATCATCTAAACAAATATATAAATTTAAATAATTAATTAAATTTAAATTTCATGGATGACCATAACGAGCGTATCCAAATGTATATTTTATATTGAAATGAAAATTGGCATTTCCTTTTTACATTCCGCTCTATCGTACTTAAATAAAAAAAAAATCATTACTTTTTAATTACACGAATGCGCGGTACATACACTAGAAGATATAAGTATGTAGAAATCGAATCCATGTAAAGAAATATCGAATGTTGTAAATGTTGAACTGATTTGACTTGCAAAGTGCGGTATGCTCGCATTTTTTTTCGAAATGTTATGGTTTTACATATTTGGCGTATATTGCGCAATTTGGCAGTATTTCAAAAATATGTAATGATAAATTTCCCACAAACGCGATTATGTTACGTTGTAACACCTGGAAGCTTTTGTAATATAATTTCTTTAAACATGACATTTATGATGTGCAAAGTAAAATTTTCGTATTATTTTATGCGTCTGAGGTATTCCAGCGTTCATTTCAAAATAATTAGTTTGTGTCTGAACTATTTCTGTTTTAACCTTCACGTCTGCGGTGATAGTTAACCGCATGCACTTGTTTTAGAATTAATAATATTTTGGTATTGTTGTCTAAGACAATAGATCTATTGTATTTTGCAAATTTACCAATAATTCACCAGTCAAAGCTCCAATTGTATATATTGAAAATTTATACACAAAATTTGCATGTTAATTTGCTGTGGAATTTTGCATTCATCTTGGACAATTTTTAATTTGTAAATATATTAGTGACCAGAGATGCGTAAGGTTGGCGCTTACAATATTATTGCGATATTTTATTTATGTCACGTAAATGTAATTCCAAATTTATCATTTATCACGAGCAAAATTTATGGATATTATATATCTTAAAGATATCATGAACATCTTATGATTGTTAAACTTTCATTTTTCATAAAAAGCATATACGTTAGAAAACTAATAATCAATTAATGTCTTGGAGATTGGTGTGCAAAATCTCATCCCCGTTGGTTGCAGTTAATATTTACAAAAAAAAAACCTAAGGTGCAATAATTTATAGTTCAAATTAGACCATATAACGTTTAGATGCGCGCGCACGTTACTTAATTAATAGGGAAGATGTTTTCGTAAATTCTTTCACTGTATAAATGCCAAGTATATATACAGAGATGAAAGTGATCATGATTTGTTATGTACGCGATCATGACAGCGAATATTTAAATCTATTATAATATCGTGGTTTATAATTCATATTTTTGTTAATTTCCGTGATTTGCAAAAAAAAATTCATATTTTTTTTTCTCTATATATTCAAAGCATAAAGTCATATATCATAACGTATTTTATCGGTTTTCACACATCATTAAAATAATAAAAATAAGAAGAAAGTTTGCGCGGATAATTTGAAATTCTATAATATGAAAATATGGATATTGTCCAACAAAGTCAGCAGTTTATGTATGTATGTAACGTGTGTATGTTTATGAAGGAGGAAGTCTTCAAAAAAAAAAATCGTGAGAATCTCTAGCGGCGTTCTTCATTTTTAATTTTTGTATCGTTTAAATGTCGATATTTTAAATTGATATTTAAGTATGCGAATTTGACCTTAGATATAAACTAAACGATGCGGAAATTTTTGTGCGCAATTTACATAACAAATTTAATAAATTTTACAGTTGCCCAATTGTTTACATTATTTTTATGTCAACGGCGTCTAATTCGCTTCATATGATATGATCATTATTTGCCCTACTTTTTCCTCATTCCTTGGCCGTGTGGCACTCTATACATTGATGATAGTTTATTCATTAGACCACAAAATGTATAAAATGTCCCGGAATGTTCAAACATATATGAAAGGCATTGAATAAGTGTCTGACCTTAGGTTGACTTTGAAAGAATTTTTTAAAACTGTGTCCTTTAGTTTTAGTCAAAACAACCAATTTTCTAGAAATTTCTCGGTAATATGTTGGTGTTAATCTTTATTGATTTTTATTGGAAATTAAGGGACATTGGTTCCGGTTAATAATGAAAATAATGTCGTTCGAGTGACCTCGTCTGCTAGCTCGTCAGGCTGTCAAACTTTTGCCAAAATTTTGAATAACTTTCTCGCATAATAATGATTCAATTAGTGATATTTTCTCGATGATGTTGTCTTTGAGGTTACAGTTTGAGGATTATCCGCATAAACTTTACTCTTCAAGAAATCCAATAAGAAGAAGTAAAATGGCGTTAAATCGTATGATATTGGTGGCCAATTTACGTCTGTTCTTCAAGAAATTATTCGATTATTAAACTTCTCTTTCAAAAGATCGAATGATTTATTTGCTGTGTGGCATGTTGCACCGTTAAAACCACATGCTCTGCACATCAATTGACTCCACAAACAGTTTATAATCATCTCTCAATATCGAGCTCCATTCACAGTAATTGCATTGCCATTTTGATTTTCGAAAAAATATGAGCAAATAACGCCACCACACCAAAATCACAACCATACAGTAACTTTTATTGGTTTCATTGTCTTTTCAAACAATTCTCTAGAATTTTCTTTAGCCCAAGTGTGGCAGTTTTGTATGTTGACATAGCCGCAAATTTCAAAGTGAAGATAATTTTCTTGAAAAAAGATGGCCCAATTAACGAATTGCCGACGTAATGCGTGATCATTTGACTTTAATTCTTGTATTAACTGTATTTTGTAAGCCCTTATATGAAGATCTTTGTGCAAAATCTTGAACAAAGTTTTTGGTTTGTGGTTTAATTGCTGTGAACGACGATAAATTGATGACCTTGGCTGTTAAGCAACACTTGAGCTAACAGCTGCAATATTTTAACTTGAATGATCACTACGATGATAAATTATGCTTCTCTGATCTTGAACTGAACCAGTTTCTTAAAATTTATCAATGATAAGTTTAATAGCACGGTTTGTCGCAGCATTTGCTCTACCATAATTTAAACGAAATTTTCTTCCAAATTCTGAATAACTTTCACCATATTTAAAATAAATTTTAATAATGAAAACACGTTGTTCAATCATATATCTTTTCATTTTCACAAAACCAAAATATTTGTACTTGTCATCTGTCAAATAATATATATACTCTAGTACGAAAAATATAAATGGAGGAATATTTAATAGATATACCTCAAATTTTAAACACCCTTTAGATGGAAAATCCGGAAGAATCACAACAATCAGTTTCGAACCGATGAGATTATCATCGTCTCTATTATCGTGGGTGAGTTTTTTAAGCTGAAACTTTCAAATATCTCGGAAAATAAACAGTCTACGAAAAAAATGTCCATTATCAAAATTTAATCATTCCGGAAGGGACATTCATTAGTGCTAAGCTTAGTACCTCTCCTCCCCTCTTTTAAGGTGAGGCGGGAGGCCCCTATTTTTAATTGCAGATTCGGATTCTACGGCTTAAAGTACGTAGGATTTCTTTGAAACCTTTTTTCGATTCATGAAAGGGGCGCTGTAATAATGATATTAAATTAACATATTCATACGGTTCTGCAAAACGTTTGAATTAAAATTAACACGTTTTCAATGACAATTCTCTAAATTAGTCTTAAACAAATTGTAATTGTTTCATAAATAAGGGGGGGGGGGGGGGGGGGGAAATAAAAAAAAATTAAATACATTTTTTTTAAATGTTTCAAAGAAATCCTATACGTACTTTAAGCCGTAGAATCCGTTTTAGTTTCTGTTTTAATTTCAAAGTTACCCGCCGGCCGACCTACAAGAAGGGGAGGGGTTCTAGTTTTAGCACCAATGTATGTCCCTCCCGGAAAGATTAAATTTTGATAATGAACATTTTTTTCGTATAATGCTTATTTTCCGAGATATTTGAAAGTTTCAGTGGTTAGCATGCTTGCTCCAGCGCACGGAGGTCCCGGGTTCGATACCCGGTGGTAACAAGGAAAAATTGCATGGCTGCTTTAGGATCAATGAATTCATCATTCATTATCCGAAATGAAAATATGATTATGAAACCTCATTTGAGACGGCCAAAACCCTCGATGGGATATAGTGCCAGAGAGAGAGAGAGAAAGCTTAAAAAAATCATCCGTAAGTATATAGAATTATACGATGTATTTCCAGTACTAGCGAATTATTTCGTAGCTTACGAAATCGATTCTTTCTAAATTTTTTTATGTAAGCATCAAATTGGAGTTCCAAAACGAAGTTTATCAATATTTGAGATTTATAAATTCGTGGTTCCCCAACTGTGAGGACGGATGTTTCAAGTAGCTTTAAAAAACAAGATTTCCAAAGAGAGCTGGGGAAGGAATTACATGATTATAGGATATTTATTATGCATTTTGTCAGAGTCATAATAGTCCCTGTTAGCAAGCTTTAAAGTTAAATTCCGGTTTAAAGGTTAAGGTGACCTACACGGTAGCTGGTAGTTCAGGGAAAACTGAGAGTGGCTGGTTTCCTGAAGTATATTTTATATTCGGCGATCCTTCTTTCAAGTGTTGCCGCTTCTTTTTGTGCGCTTGCGCTACATCCGATGAAGGTATTTAGCCAACTCAACATTGCTCTTCCAGATAACTCGATCAATAAGAAAACGCCAGATACAATGACCAAGAGTTTGAATGTCCCGTTCTACGTCGCTTGTATATCGTATAGGGAGTATCTCGTGAGGTCTTATCTTTGTTACGACTGTACGGTAATAACAATGCTCCACACTCTTTATATTATGTCTTTGTAATCGGTTGGTTTGTGTCCTTGCTTCATTTCATTATAATCGGGTGATTGTTGATTTTGTTTTTTTTTGTACACCCTTTTGTTTGATGGTGCGACAGAAAAGATGATGGAGCGGGACTAATGTGCACCTGGGGATCGATTTGTTTCCAAAATTCGACAAGTTGACGAAATAACCGCATGTATATTAGTAGTGGTACGTGTATTTGGATTAGTACGAATGTGTGACATTTAATTTTTTGGATATGACATGTCTAGATATCATTTCCTATTATCATTTAAAATTTGTAAATGCAAATAAATATGCTTTAAATAAAACTAAATTTATTTAATTTTAGTTTTAAAATAATTTCTAATTCTGTGTTTCTGTGAAAACAAAACATTTATTCGACATCACATTGAAAAAAAAATTGAAATGTGTAGCTAAAATATTTTTTCCTTAACACATTGAGGCACACTTTCTAAATGTGTGTGCTACTCATGAACACATTTGATAACTTTTGTGATTGCAATGATATTTCGTCGCGGAAAGGAATATATTGTGAAAACTGAAAAATATGTCGAGTTATTCCTTAAAATGTGTTAAAAACGTGTTAAAAAACGAAAAAGTTGTATGACCGCTATAGCAGTAATTAACACGAACGTGTTAACTCACCACTCAAATACTTGGTGAGATTTCAAAAAACTGAGACGACGAAAGGACATAAGCACCAAAAAACTGAACCGATTTGTACCGATTCATAATTTTTGATGCTTACGTTCGCAGAAAACAAACAAATATAAACACAGAAAAATTACACACACTAATATAAAATTGTATACTATACTCCTTATACGTATACGAAAACGTCATTCGTCGTTCGTCGAATTTTGGAAAAAATCGACCCCCTGGTGTGTGTGTGTGTGTGCAATAGCACGACCGTATAAGGGTTTTTTGTTGTTGTTTTCTTTTTTTGTTGATATACGCGACGAAGAGGAAAGCAACTGCAAAGGAACTTTCTAGAAGTTTTGTTTGGTGAGCGAATTTTTTTTTTGGTTAGTTATAGCAAGTTCATTCGGAATTACAACAAAAAGTTACCCGGGTTTTATGTAAATGAACACGAAAAATTTTACCCGACTTTTGTAGTAGTATTGGTGAAAAGAAAGACAAAAAATTGTTTATTGTTAAAAATGTCAGACATTTCAACTTGTTAGCATCGGTATATAATTATTATAAAGCAAAATACATACTATTAAAATATTCAATAGTGTCTTCCGTATTTCAATTTTAATAATTTATTTATTACTCAATACCAATAATTTTGAATTAATAATATAAGAAATTATATAATTTCGCACATAAAAGAAATGTTGTTGAGTTTGCTAAATCACAAATCGAATGAATGAGTGATAAATTGATGAAAAGTTTTGAAGGTGCCCGTAACAATCCGTTTCAATTTCGACATTTGCAGTTGTGTCACAATTTGGCGGATTTAAGTAAAGTTCCGAGCCCAAAGGTCATGTTAGCTCCGATATTGAAAGTGGATACGCACGTGATTTGTTTGTACAATGAGCTTCAAATTCTAACAACAGTATTATTCTAACGAATCGTCCGCGCCTGGGACTTTTGCTCGCGATTTAATAGAAAACAGTTTGAATGGGCGTAAAATTATTATACGAACAATATGCGATAGTATAAATATAAAATAAAATATGTATTTTATTTTTCATAAAATAAAGACAAAAATGGAAAAAAAAATTTGATGTAATTCAGTCTTGTCCGATCTAGCCAATCCAATTATTTATTACTCTACCCTTCACTCTTCAGCTTATTGTGGTAAGGGATTACAATTTACGCCGTGCATCGGTGTGATCATTTTACGGTGGTTACTAAATTCATTTGTACCAGCTGGTCGCCTATATTTGCACCTTTCGAATCCATTAGTAGTGCGTCCAAATCGCTTAAATTATTGCTGTAATATTCATTCAAAAGTTAAATGGAGATAATTTAGTGATTTAAACAAACGATCTACTCACATGACTACAGCCGTCAAACGCTTATTTAAAATTAGTTTTCAAGCACATCTAATTTACGTTTATGATTATCTTGTTTTACTGTAATATTAGCGATGTGGCACAGAATCGCTTGAAATGGTAAGATGATCGCATCGGCTGTCCCATTTCCGAATTTTATTCAATGTAATAAATCCGTAATTACACAACATTTAGTACACAAGATAATTGGAAAATACGTCGCACAAAATTACAAATTGTTCTCACAATTTTAATACATCTATTAAATATTAAAATTAATTCGAAATTAAATTGTACAAATGGCGCGGTGTCTTTGTTTTGATATTTATGTTGTGACGTTTACTTTTGTATATACGTATACAAAATACGTATATGTATGCGTAAAAATCTGACAAAAAATCGCGATTTTTTAAAGTTAACCCGGGTAACTAATCCGGGTAAGTTTTTTTTTGTAAATGAACGTGTTATGTCAAAATGTTACCCTGACAGCTCAACCCGTGTAAGTTTTTTTACCCTGACAGCTAAACCCGGGTAAGTTTTTTTTGCCTGACGTTTCGAATGAACTCACTATTAGTCTAGTTCGGGATTTTGTATAAAACAATCGAGTTTTGATTTTCTTTAATTATGTTGAATTTTGGTTTTCAACCATTTTTTGCTTTAATTGAAATTAAAATTAAAGTAAAATATTTTATTTTTGTTTTAAGTTCTTCAGTCGAAAATTGTATACCTAAAAATAACTAAAATATATAAATAAAGTTGTAAAATCAGCTTTGCGGTAAAGAATTTTTCTTTTTCTTTTGGTTTTGACATTAAAAGTGTTAGTTCGCTACTTATGTATCCCGTCTGGTGCATTTTGACGGTTGTAATGTGATAGCATCAAAGGATTTGGGAATAAATTTATTGTAGTGCTTTGAATCAAGTTGGCTTAAAGTAAATTTATTTCGGCGTGAACGCCGTAACCCATAAAGGTTGCCTGACGGAGCCGTTACAATTTGTCGTGTCTGTTGTGTTACAGTTAATTTTATTAGACTGCCAGTACGTGGTCTTAAGATAATATATTGAGATACCAGTACAGTAGTTAAGTAGTATCAGCATTCAAGCTCCAGTATCAGTGGATGGACGCCGCCATATTTTACAGGTGCCCAACAATATGGCTATTCTTAATTTTTGAATTCGGTTTTAGGACGTCGAACGGGAACTGGTGGTCGAACGGGGCATTTAATTGACAACAATCTTCGGGCACAGCACCAGCTTTGATATCGGTGGGAAGACACCGCAACGGTCCGGTGGGGTTTGAGTGAAAGACACTGCAACGGTCCGAGTGGGGTATATCACCTGTGGCGTGACGGCTACAAGGCCGCAACAGGGTGACCAAGAACAGGTAAAACTTTTAGAATTTTTTTTTTATTATTTTATTTGATTTATTTTGATTTTTTCTTACTAATTTAAAATAAGGTTAAAATTTAAGTTAATTCTGAATTATTCCATTTTTTTCAATAATTTTTCATATTTTTATTTTTGTTGATATATTAGTGTAATCACGTGCCATAGCTGTTGCTTGGCGAACATTTGGTGTACATTGGTTTCGACACATAGTGTGCTCATATTCCTCGCTCATTTTATTATTATTTTTCGGTTCAATCTATTTCGCCCGTTACCTTCAATTTAGTTGTGAGTTTAACGCTTCCCCAATTATTTCCGGTTTAGCGACTTATCCTTTTTGTTTTATTCTACCATAAAATGAGGGAGAGGAGACTTCATTCTGTGTCGGTGATCTTTTTCGGCCCCTCGGTGCCCGCATCCAGTTTCGGAACCAACGCTTGCGCTGGTTGACGGTTATAATTAAGCCGTTCAGTTCCTCAAATCTCGGCCGACGAATTACGGCGGAACATCCGGGTTTTGTTTTTATTTACCCCCCGATTCTGACGATAAGACTACTAAGACCATCTTAGCTAAAACTTTATTGTGAAGACCTTTTTTTAAAGACTAAAGTCTTCATTGATATTCTGAAGGCAGTAGTCTTAAATAATACATTATAAACTCTCCAAACACTTTTGTAGAGCTGCCAAACCAAATTTACACCATATTGTTTCAAATTTATGAACGAAAAGCGACAGTTCGATTCGAAATAAATATAATTATTGTTTCTTTTTAATGTCAAAACTATGACTCCTAAGACCACCTATTTTGCTGATATTAACGAATACAATTTTTTAAGACTACTGACAGATAAGACTAAGTGCAGAATACGAATTGAAAGTTTATAGTCTTCGCTAAGACAAAAGTATTTGTTAAGACTGAAAATACGTCTGTGACTGTACGTTAGAATCGAGGGGTTAATTTGCGTTTTTTTAAATTTTGAACTATCTGTAATCACGGTGTAGGCCAGGAGCCACGCTAGCCTCAAACCCCACGACCCATTGCATTTCTCCATTTAGCCGGCAAAATCACCGTGTGAGGCCTCTGCGTGGTTCAGATGACATCTGCGGAATGGTGTTGAACCATTCCGTAAGATCTTCATTGATGCCGACTCGAGGCTGTTTTAGGGTACGATTTTGGGAACGTAGAATGCATTCGTGCAATACCTTAGAGTATTGTTAGCGCATCCAAAAACTCACTATTAATAGTTGATAGTAAGTCTCAAAACCTGACTTTTGCTCCTTTACTATCGATCCCAGAAATTTAAACTCATGTTAAAAATTCTCCAAGAAGGTGTATATGTCGTCCGCGTAAGCTAATATTTTTCTTGAATTATAATATAAACAGCTGCGCTGTGTTATGTTGAGCTGGCCAATGACATATTCTAAAAAAATCTGAATGGGATTTGGGCTATTGGGCCCTCTTGCCGTACTCCGAAACTTATTTCGATAACCTCCGACAGTTTGACTTCGACTATCACCTAGCTCTTTAATATTTTGCATATGTGGTTATCAATTTTGGAGGAATGCTCAACTGTGAAAAGACACTTTGCAATGTGTTCCTCTGGATGCTATCATATGCTTCTTGAAAATCTATAAATATAATAAACACAGGGATCTCTTTCTCGTATAGCACATTTCTAACACAATCCTCAGAGAAAAAGTTTGATCGGTTGTTCATTTGCCTGGAGAGAAAACTTCAACGTGAGCAACTACGGTAGCCGAAACCAACGTACTAGTTACAGTTCAGTCGGTTTCTCGTTTTATATAGTTGACAAATTAGAGCTATTTTCTACCCTTCTGAGGGGAGGGGGGAGGGGTAACTTTCGAACTTTACCATATGCAAACAATAACCGAGTTCCATGGCATTAGCAAATTATTTGCTAGTACTTGTGAGTACATGTTCAATGAAAGTTGGCAACCATCGTGTTTGCGCAATCATTTTGAGAGTGTAAGGTGACGATGGAAAGCGCAATCCTGTAAAAATGTGTGACGAAATATCTAGCATGTTTGATTTTTTTTCTTGTCTTCTCTTCTCTTATTCTTTGCTCGTGATGTCTTGATTTAGAGAGTATTGCTCTGCCTATCAATCTAACGAGTATATGATAGCTGCTTAAATTAAACTCATACAAGATAGCCGGCAATATAAAAAAATTTATTTTTAGTTTTTGAAGCTAAATAGAAATTTCCCAGCATTGTGGCAAGTAATAAGTGATGACTACAACAATAAGAATAAAAAGACGAATGTTATTCCGCTTTAGTCGTAAAACTAAAAACGATTAAACGTCGTGCAGCGAATTAAAGAAGGTGTTCTGGAATTTTGATGATCTGTCATTTCTTCAAGATCATGAAATACAACACGAGAACACTTCTACAATGGACGAGGAAACTCAAGATGTGCACTTGCAACTTAAAACAGACTTAACAAATGTTTTTTTTAATATTTATTAATGTCTCATAAGAGTTGACATTTTGTTTTCTATTATTTTATTACACTGTCTTGCTATGGAACTGCACCTGCATTAATGAAATACTCGCAGAATCTATCCCGTGATAATTTGGCCGACGATTAAGAATTTCGGTTTATTGAACGTTTGAAACCCAAAATTTTGGACTATCTACTCCTGATGATGACCTAACAAATAGAAATCGATCGAGTGGTTTTTTAAATTTTTTGAACAAATTTTTTAATTAAAATATTCAAAAATCTATTTTTTTGCGAAATAGAAAATATTCAGTTTTAAGTATCTTTCGCCAAGTGCCTACGTCAAGTAGTGTAAAATGTATTAAAGAATTAAATTTTTTAATAACTTTAATAATTTTTACCGAAAACTTATTCTTTTCTCGTAGCACTGTTAGGCATTGAGATCTAGCTGTTTTCAATTTGAGGTATTATAACACTATCCTGTTGCAAAAAATTGTAGTGTGGCGGATAACCTTTCAGCTGAATTTCTTCGAGAAAAAAAAATTCGTGAATACTTTGGGACCCAGGTTGGGGATCATAAATAGACTCATCGGATGAGCAATTTAGTTAGCTATTAGACGGAGTATCGGAATCTTACTGAGGAAGGATAGTGAAGCTATTGTTTATCATATTAAATCGATGAACGATGTCAACTATATTGAACAAACATTGTATTGTTTACATATGAAATGTCATTTACAGATGTTTCAGATCTTTTTGTAGTAATTTTTGGTGTTGTTCACGTCGAATTTAATTGATCTAATTTTTTCATATATTTGACATTGTTTTATCATCTGGAAAATTTTATACGATTTAAAATTCTATTTTCAATTTCTTTGGTTCATTCATTATTGAATTTCATTAAATTGGTATTTGTAAACTTTTACGGTTTGGTATTGTTTACGTTTTCAACTAATGTTATTAATGACTGGATCTTATTGTTTATTTCATTTTATTGGCTATGAGTAAGCTCAGTAGTATTTTAAACCAATATTGTCATGATGAGTATTTTGATAATGTTGATGATTTTAAAATGAATTCAAACGGTGACTTTGGTAGTAACACTCAACGATTAATAACTCTCCAAATTAATATTCGTGGGATGAATGACATTAATAAATTTGACAACCTGTTAGAGTTCATTGATAATTTACAATCTGATATTCATATTTTAGTTATTTCGGAAACTTTTATTCAGAGTCACAATATGATGTCGTACACTATCAACAATTGTAGTAGTATATTTTCATGTAGAGATGATAGATCTGGGGGAGGTCTTGCATTATATATCAGAAATGACATTGAATATTGTTCATTGAAAAATGATAATGGTTTATACCCATTTCACTTCATTCAAATTAAGCTTCCTCGATTTGTTGGTACTAATGTTTGTGCCATTTATCGCCCACCTAGTTCTGATGTTGATTGTTTTTTTAACTTTTTAGATAGTTTTCTCTCTGATAGCTGCAGCTCAGATAATATTCTACTTTTAGCTTTAAATATTCCCATCAACAAAACAGATGATTATGTAACTGATTATATAAATCTGCTAATGAGCCATGGTTTGATAACTACTAATACGAATATTACTCGTTCTGCTAGTGGCAATATATTAGATCATGCCGTATCTATCTTTCTAAACATTAAAAATGTTTACAATTGTACCATCTATTCAAACATTAGCGACCACAATTTTCTTTACACAAAATTTTGCTACGCAGCTAAGTACATTGGGAAAATTTTGAGTAAAAAAATTGTGAACTTTGATAAATTAAATGAAGAGTTTAATAACTTTCTGATTTCAATGCCCCTTGATATTCATGATCCTAACAGCACTTTACAATTAATTGTAAAGAAATACAATGACCTTAATAATTAATATACTAATACAATAAGTGTCAAAGTTAAATTAAAAAATACTTTATGCCCTTGGATTACCTATGATATTTGGCAAGTAATTCGTGAGAAAAACAAAGTGTTAAAAAAATGTAAACTGAATCCCAATAACACTGATCTTGAAGCGGAACTAGAACGCCTAAGTAAGTTACTAAAATCAAAAAAATATTTCGCTAAGAAACGATCTATGGAAAAATATTAATTTGTTTCCTAATAAAAATCACAAAACAGCTCAGTTTGATTCAATTTTATGTAACGGACGAATTTATAATGATACTGGTGATATAGTTAACCTTTTCAATGACTATTTTGTTAAGGTAGGTAGTTTAATTAATCAATCTATCAACTTTGACAGAAATATTCATAAATTCGGTACCATTTATTGGAACTGTGATTCTATGTATTTTTCATCAGTTACAGCTATTGAAGTTTACAATATTATTCATTCACTTAATGATAGTAAGGGTTGTGGGCCGGACAAAATTAATAACTATGTGGTTAAAGGTAGAGCAGATTTTTTCTCAAAACTTTTGTCAGAAATGTTTAATGAATGTTTATTAACTGGTATTTATCCTGATTGCTTAAAGGTTGCGAAAGATATTCCCGTTTTTAAAAATGGTGACAGTTTATCAATTAATAATTATAGACCTATCTCAACTTTATCAGTATTTGACAAGATTTTTGAAAAAATACTCTTCTCCCGATTGGTAAATTTTCTTGATTCAAATAACTTTTTCTACTCATATCAATATGGTTTTAGAAAGGGAGCTGGTACGGAATTAGCTCTTGTTGAAATTTAAAATATGATCTTTACAGCTTTTGACAACAAAAAGTATGTTGGAGCGCTTTTCTTAGACTTACAGAAAGCTTTTGATTGTATTGATCATGAATTGTTACTTAGCAAATTAAATATTTTGCGTATACGGGGTGTTCCTTATAGCTTGCTGAGTAGCTATTTATCAAATAGGAAACAGTATGTCATGGTCAATGAAGTTAGAAGTAATATGTTGGATATCAAATGTGGTGTTCCACAAGGCAGTGTTCTGGGACCACTTTTATTCTTAATCTTCATTAATGATATTTCTTATTTACCATTAAAGGGCAAAATTAGATTTTTTGCTGATGATACGGCGTTATTCTATGAAACCTTAGATGCCAGTGGGATAATGGATGATATGAATCACGATCTCAATATATTATTAGAATACTTTAAATCCAATTTAATTTCACTTAATATATCTAAAACTAAACATATGATATTTCATTCCCCATATAAATCAATGGTTACGTTACCTCCATTTAAAGTGAACAACATTATGATTGAAAGAGTTAATTCATTTAAATATTTAGGAGTAACTTTTGATGCTCGTATGTTTTGGCAGGATCATATTAATTACATTAGTAAAAAAATAGCTCCACTTGTAGGTCTTCTTAGGAAATTATCTTTTTTCGTTCCTAGACGGGTGTTGTTAATGATTTGTTACTCGTTCATTCATTCACGAATCAGCTACGGTCTACTTACATATGGAACAGCCGCTGCAACTACGCTAAATAAAATTCAAGTAATGCAGAACAAAAGTTTAAAATCAGTCTATAGGTTGCCATTTCTGTTTCCAACTAAAGAATTATACTGTAGTGGGAATAATTTAGTGTTACCCATTAACGTGTTACATAAATTTCAAATAACGCTATATATGTATAAAGCGCTACATGTATCTTCAGTGTTATCTAATATTCAATTTGATTGTATTCATCATATTTATGGAACAAGAAATTGCAAAAGAATTAATTACTATCATATAAAGACTGAATTTGGAAGAAAGTCGATTACCTTCTTAGGACCAGTTATATATAATCAAATACCTGATCATTTAAAAATATCTGAAACATTTTTGAATTTTAAAAATAGTATTAAAAAGTATTTTAAGTCCAATATTGAATTGTATTTTTAATTATAGGCAATTTATGTATTACATTTATCATTATTGTATTTTTTTTTCATTATTGTTTTTTTTTCTTTGATATTGTTATTTTCTTATTACTTTTCATAATAATTTATTTTGCTGTACATACTTACTCAGATTATTCTTCAAAGGACAATAAATCCACTGAATAATCTGATAGTTGTATTTTAAACTGAGAATATAAATAAAATAAAAAATAAAATAAAAAAAATAAAAACCTCAGTCAAGATCTCTGGTTAGAAGTGTTAATGGCCATTTTAAGTTCCACGACAAATTTGATTTTCTTCGAAAAAAATTGGTGAACATTTAGGACCTGGGTTGGAGGATGATATATGGGCTCATCGGATGACGAATTTAATTAACTATTAGACTATTATATTCTGAACTTGAGTCAAGATCTCTGGTACTGAGTGTTAATCGCCATTTTCGGTTCCAAGACAATTTTGATTTTCTTTCAAAATAAATTCGTGAACACTTTGGAACCCGGGTTGGGGATCATATATAGGCTCCTCGGAAGAGGAATTTAATTATCTATTAGACGCACTATCGGAACCTGAGTCAAGATCTATACTAGAGACTCTAGGTTAATGAAGGCTCGAAAATCGCGTCGAAAATACCTTCAGTAGTATGAATCCATATGTTTTTACTTTTGTGAGACTTCGATCGCGCCAAGTGAATATTGGTTGGTTTCAGTGAGGCCATTTTTGGCCCATTTTGATACCACGCATTCACGCCACATCATTAACCCATTCACTTATTCATCTACTCACACAACTACAGTATACCGCACCTGCACATTGCAAGCTCCAAGTCAACCTGTACATTGACATGGACGGTGGGTCGGCGTTGAATTCTGCACTCCATCAGAGGGTCTTAGTTGTGTTTATTAACATCACCGATTGTAATCGATGATGAAAACTCGATTTGCATCTAGCCTCTGATGGGATTCTAACCCAGTACCTCCCGGTCCAAGTGCCGAAGCTTTAACCACTGCACCACTTGTCCGGTTTGAAGTAAATATTAGGCGTTAAGAGAAGCGGCCGCGTATAGATATGGCGGACTCATGAAAGTTTTTCTGCCTTCTGGATTTACAAGCTGCATATAAATATTAAGCTATTTGAGTTGCTTTAACATTTTATTGCGTAGGCATTTCTACGAAATTGTACTAACACAACTAAAGTATAATATGTAAAAAATATCCATTTTTGCCTACCATTCCGTTTTCCGAGCAAAGCATCATATTATTCACATTTTTCAAATGTGGGGTAGGAATAAACTCCATGAAGCCGAAATGGTTAACAAAACAATCATCGATTGAGAACAGAAACAACAATTTTCTACATTGTGCACATTCTCTACACTGTCGATGACCACTTTTTGATTCTCTACATACCTTCTCTAAAATGGAATAATTGGCACAACGCTGCTTCATCGAATAAGATGGAGCGGGTGAAGCTGTCATTGCTACATTGATATCATATTGATGCGATGATGTTGGCTTGTTTTTTTGATTGAAGATTTTGGTGGTTAGATTATAATGTTGAATCAAGCGGAGCAATTTATAAATGAAATACACTGTTTGAGTAGATTATCCTTAAAATTTTAAAATCTATATCTGCGGGTCACAAATTGAAGTAAAATCATGTTCTACCAATTTTAAAATGTCTAAGTAAAATAGTCTTAATACAAGCAATTTAAATCAGTTGTTTTCTATATAAAAGTAATAAAATGCAAAATATATATTAAGTAAATGTTACATCGTCCAAACAATTCAATCAGCAAGTACCCCACACCAATTTTTACATGCCTTCCAATTTTTGAAAAAAAAAAAAAAACAAATTCTGAAAACACTTTCCAACATTCCATCCGCACATAGCGCAATGAAAGTAAAATGTGATTGTAAATTATTTTTCAAATGGCTTTGTTAATTGAAATAATGATAGGACCAGCAATTTATTGTTGTACAGAGACAATGTCATGTATATACATTACGTATACAAAATGTCAATTAAACTAAAGTTGTAGATTTCTAGAAAGTCGATATCAAATATTTATTTTTGTCAATTTGTATGTCCACAAAAAGTATAAAGAATCGCAAATTAATGTGTACATTTTCCTTTAATTACTGACCTACAAACAGAACTTTTATGTACAAATAATTCTCCCATAAGAAATTGTGTTTAATGATTGATCGTATAATCGATCGACACTAATCAAAAGGCAAAAAAAAAAACTTTTGTTTAGAATCACGATTGTGATCTTTGTCCGAAAAGAATAAACTTTTTTTTAGAGAAATGTAATCTAACAATTATTGATATTGTAGAGTGCGACTTACCAACAGAATGGATGATATAGGTGGCTGGTGGTTTAAGTACACTTCGGGCATATGCACCGCGCAGCACTTCGAGCGCACACTGATCTGCCGTCACCAATAGTAAACCGGGCGCAACATGTCCCGCATATTTAAGTGCTCGTGTCGCTGCCGTTAACGGTGCATTCCACCAGCATTGTGAATTTGCAGCTAAAAAATTCTGAAAATAAATAAAAAGAAAATTGTATACCATTAATAATAATACAGAATAAAACTGATCCATTAATCATATCGAATGTCACGAGATCATCTTAAAGTTCAATATGGAAGTAACACAAAAATAAAATTTTATATTTTATTCCAATTTAATTCGTGATATTTGATTAAATGAAATATGATAAATGATTTACTTTTCTATATATAAAACGGTTCAAGTTGTTAAGACAATAAAACATTTTATGGTAACAATGACAATATGGAATGCATTTTGTGTGCCCTTCTTTATGCCTACACACATAGTTAGTTGTATAACGATCCGATTTTCTATTTTGCATCTCGTACATGGAAAATTTGTCATTGCTATAATGTGCGCTCTCTCGATTGCTAAATTCCGGATCTATATTTTTTGTTGTACCGAATCGTGCACATGAAAAATTTCGTTTTCAATTTGTCACAAGCACACAAAAAAAAAAAGATGAAAGTGAAATTATTTTGCCATTTCGACTATTCAACGTACCCGCGTATCGTATATTCGTATGTAGGTACAGTACAAATTTATGGTTTTGCCTGTCGCATTTGATAAATTATTTATTAATAACTAACTATATGTGAATGGCGAATTTGGGGAAATAAAAATTATAAGGGGTGAAAATTTGTGGAAATGTATTAAAAGCATTTTTGCGTTGTTGTATATTAAATTTTCTTTTTGTTTTTCATCTTACAATAAAAATGTATAGGGGGCACAATTAACAAAAAGAGGGAGCCGTTCAGAACGGCTTAATTTAAAATGGCATTTTTCAAAACGATATGTTTCAAAACGGCATTTTTCCGAATGGCATTTTTCATATCTGCATATTTCAAAACGACATTTTCTAAAACTGCACAAAGTAGAATGAAGTCTTTTAGAATATGACCAACAGATATAGTTGATTATTAACGTAACACGATGAAATTTGACATGAATGACATTTTTGAACGATTCTTGGAGTAAATTCTAGGATCATGCCAAATGAAGAGGAACTTGTCTATTTCTTACTCGATTAATATCAGATTTCACATGATCCTATGGAAGGGGTAATTTACAAATGATTTGAAATAAAAACTGATGAAATGAAATTGATTACGACAATATATACATATTATCTACCTTCTTCTATATATATAAAAATGGTGTAAAAAATGTATGTGCGCGCATCACTTGAGAACGGCTGAACCGATTTGGCTCAATCTTTTTTATTGTGTTCGCAATTGTCAGGAGATGGTTCTTACGAAAGAAAATTTTGAAAAAATCCACCGAAAAAGTCTAAAACCCGAAAAATCGAATAAAAAGCCATTTTCATATGAATTTTGTGTGTACATTTTTTCGAGACAGGTGGTGCAGTGGTTAAAGCTTCGGCGCTTGGGTTGGGAGGTACTGGATTCGAATCCCACCGAAGGCTACATCCAAACTGCTACTTTGTTTGTTATCCAATCTATTTATTTTATCTATTTATTTTCTCTATCTATTTATCTAAATAAAAGTCAATTGCCGTGCCGCGTGCGTTAGTCTTGCAAAGGCTTTTTGTGCATTGTCCGTCTCAATACAGTGGTGGTTTAGAAAAAAAGAAAATTCGTAAAAACTCAAAGAGTAAACTCCGTAAACTCGAAAAAAATCGGAACCCAAAGGAAAACCGAAAAATCAAAAAAAAAATCGGAAAATCGAAAACTGCGTTTTGTAGAGGAATCTATCAAATAAAAAACCTCTTAACGAGGTAAATGTTCGAGTGACGAAAGCCGAATTCAATTCACAAAATTTCTGATATCAAATTTGTGCCGAAAAAAACAATTGCATTCGATTTGTCAACGATTTTTCGGAATGTTAGTGCATTCAGCGCGTTGTTGTTGAACATTCCGAAAAATCGTTGGCAAGTTGTTGTTTTTGACAGCTAGAAAGAAAAATGTAAACAAACGCGCCGAATGCACTAACATTCCGAAAAATCGTTGACAAATCGAATGCAATTGTTTTTTTCGGCACAAATTTGATATCAGAAATTTTGTGAATTGAATTCGGCTTTCGTCACTCGAACATTTACCTCGTTAAGAGGTTTTTTATTTGATATCAATGATTTTGGCACGGCAAATTGAAAATGAATTGAATTGCGATTCGTTTTATTGTTTGTCAGTCAAAACAGTTCACACACACACTCGATAGCACACAATTGGCCGCTACGTGTTATTGTGGCTTAAGTCGTATTCATACGCGGGATAAAAATCCGGGAGTTTTCTATTCCATCGTTTTAACCAATTACATCACGTAAATTATACAACAGACACGCTATTTTCATACAAAAAGTTGAAAAAAAATCTGGGATAGAAAAATCTGAGATTTTTATCGGACGTATGAATACGACTTCTTACACAGACGCGCGGCATTGAAATTACGAATAGCCAGAGGCGAAGAACGAATTACCCATACTTTCACGCAGCTGTCGGCTGTATGTTACGGGTTGTGCATGATTCGTTTTTCTTCTCTCGATATTCGTCACTCCAGTGGCGTGCGTCTGTGTATGAGGCACAATGCTCTATTCCACACTTGATCTCACAGAAATTATAACTTTCTTCTATTCTTTCCCCGTTTACCTATGATACTGGTTTTAATTGCGACTGAAACAAATTTTCAGTGAAATCACACTAACACAAACATAAATGAAATAAAAAAGACGGGAAAGGTTCGGAACCGAACTTTATAAGCATTTTTGTTGCCTATATAGTATTAACAGTATTATTATTTCGTGTCTAAGAAAAAGAGGTTCTATGCAGTGTGGTTTGTGTATTTCAAATATCACAAACACCCGTATCCACCCACACCCACCTAACTCCATCTACACCCAGCCCAACCGACCCCAATCAATCGCAAATCATGCCTCCTAAACATTACTACCTTCCCGACCCACTATCTAATTTAAACGCTTAAAACCCATCTCACCCGCACCACCCTACACCGAACTACCCATGTTGAAAAGTAGTAGGATCAGGTCTCATCATTAGGTTCAGATATGTATTTTTTCATTATGTTCAGGACGATAGCCTACGATCTGGTGTACTGTTTCTGGTGTGTGGTAGACGATTCTATTTCTTTATTTTGCATGCATTTTTTCAATCTTCATTTTGTAGTATTTTAGTAGATTTTATTTCAGAATCCTTTACCACATGCCACAAACAGGTCATGCCGGGTGTGATCTTATTACACACCCAATTCTCGTAGGCTATCGGCTGAACATTTGTAGTTTAGTTTTTAGTGCATGTTACAGAGTAGTAAAAATTTAGATCAGATGCATGTGTTTTTGGTAGAAATTCGATTGAGTAATTCAACAATTTTTTTTGCATGTTTCTTGCTGTTTTGTCACTAACCGCATGCAGCTACCATTCATTTTTGATTCCTTAAACAATACAATAAAATATTCTTATTTTAATATGTTAGTTGGAAACAAAAATTAATGGTAGCTACCCTCTCGCTGATATTCCATCTTCATGCAATGGGAGGTTAGATAAGATCTGTTTTTTTAAAGAAATCATCATAAAGATTAAAAAAGTATCGATTTAATGCAAGGAGACTGTGAAATGTTCAACGTTTTTAGTGATTTTTTCGATCACATCAATTTGTCAGTTTTTTAATTTTTTTGTTATGAAAACAGGGTCACTGGTAAAAATTATCTTAGCAATGATAATAATATGATGTATTTATATTTGTTTCAGTGTAATACGTTGATTCACTATCATTATGAACCGCAACGGACCGATATTAGGGTGCATTTGAGCCAAAAAATGAAATTTTGCAAAAAATTAGGGTGGCTTTTAAGTTATGGAGGCCAATATCTAAAACATACGAGTTTTCTGGGACAAACGGTTGATGTCATATTGTAGGTGAGGTTTGTGGCTAATAATCCTGAAAATATGAACCAAAAGTCTTGGGCTCATTTTTTAGCAATTTGGCCGAATGTGGCCGGCCGATTTCGCATTTTTCAGTTTTTTGGCCTAAATGCCCCTCCACCCTAATTTTTTGAATTTTTTTTATGCTATTTGATAGCTGGCGTCAATACCTTTCCAACGATATGCATATGTCCAGGGTATGTCGAATAGGTTCAGCGCTGTGGGCGTGACAAAATGGCCAAAAATGGCCGTTCAGAGGCTGGCCGCGGCCAACATGGCAGTCAAATCAAAAAGTTGTAGAACAAAAGTTGCTTATTTTTTCAAGTACTACAAACCCTGAAAATATGAGATCAAATGAAAGAGGTACGGACAAACAAACAAACAAACAAACATATATACCAAAGCAAGATTAAATGGTGACGTCATAGAAAAATTTAAAAATGTCATAACTTTGGTTAAAATCATCCGTTTACGACGTTTGAGGTGTCGTTGAATTGGTATTGAGGTCTACAATCATAATTTGCTAGTTAAAAAATAATTGGGGCACTTTTTGGGGCAGTTATACCCGAAAAACTGATTTTTTGGGGCAATTTTCGGAAGGTCATATCTACACTCAATGTTGGAAGAAATTTATGTTTTTATACATTATTTGGGATTATTTTTCAAGACCTTTCCAATGGTATATAACATGACCCTGGCGGCCTCAAAGGGAAAAAGTTCGAAACTTGCTGTATATATACTTCGTTCGACTTCCAGCACAGTAGGTGCTTTCGTCACTCGTTTGGACTGCCGTCCAAAGTGATTCGTTCGACTTCCAGCACAGTAGGTGCTTTCGTCACTCGTTTGGACTGCCGTCCAAAGTGATTATATTAATACGCTTAATTTTTTCAAACTCAACCCTAAAATGACCCTTAAACATGGTCCGATCCGTTTAAATTTTTCAGGGTAGGTCGACATAAATATTGCGGTGTGCATAGGTTAGAAAAATCGGGAAAATTTCACCGGGAAGTACCCGAAACAGGTACCGCAGGTGGTTTTAGAAAATTTCCAAGATTTGACGCTATGTGAGTTTGCCATGAGTTTGCTTTATTAAAACCCTGAATTTCTTATTGGCGATTTTCATCGAATGTAGTTAGCTTTGGTTTCTACGTCTACAAAAGGGATGATAATCGTCAAATTCATTGTTATGACAATTTTAATTCCCCTTGCTTCATAGCAAACTACGATTTACATTTTGATCACCCAGCTACTTATGATGCCTCTTTCTGTCCACCTATACCGAATCAACAAATAGTTACATTCGAAGCAGGTAATGAAGATGAAGCATTGCTTGCAGCACAAACTGGCCGAACGAAGCTTGAGTCATGGTTTCAGCTCAACTTCAATGATTAAAACTCACGTCTTGGTAAATGGCAACTTCGTCAAAGAGTTAGAGAGAAGGTTGTTGCACGAATGTATACAGTAAGCTTGAGAGATGAGGAGCGTTTCTTCCTGCGGCTGCTTTTGTTACATATTCGAGGTTCCACCAGCAACAAACATTCAATGTTTTTATTTACAACACCTTCAAAGAAGCTTAAGCTGCACGGGGTCTGGTAAACGATGATGAATGGGATCACTGCTTAACAGAAACAACAGTCTTTCAAATGTCAAGACAGCTTCGAGAGACTTTCGCTTATATTTGTTACTTTTCTCAACCTTCAAAACCTCTTGATCTCTGGATGAAGTATGCAGATGACATGACTCTTGATTACAGCCGACACCATATTGAAAATGTATAGCAAAAAAATTGGCTCTCCACGATATCAATATAATTTTTATACAGCACGGACTTTCTTGTGCTATGATCGGCTTACCAACTCCATCGAGAAATCATTTATTTAAATAGTCACTTCGGATTATTTTCAATAGATGGCGTTGGTTGTGGACTACTATAAATATACATAAGTTGTGTAAAATTTTGGCAATCTTATCTTCTATATATATAAAAACAAGTGCATTCAGTTCCCCTTTCTTTTGGCGTTCGCTATGACAATTAACAAATCACAAAGTCAATTTGCAAAAAAAACTACATTTTCGATAGATGCCTAAGGTTGAATCGACCTTTTATTCACTTTTCAATACATTATGCCGCCTTTATGGTTGCGTTCGTTCGCTCATTCTGACATTTTTTTCCACCAATCATATTGCTCAAAATTGACGATTCTGTATATTTGTACAAAAGATGATTGGTCGAACAAATGACCGAACCATAAACCTACCTTTAGTGTTGAATTCGATGAAAAAGTAAATGGAATGGCCACTCAATCGTCTAACTCAAACGTCTATTAAGAATTGAGTTGAGTTGTTTGATTTTTCTCTCATCAAAATCAATTTTCGTGAAGGTCAAAAGTGTTTGCTCGGACAAAGTAATTTTGGGCGAGACAAAGTTCGCCGGGTCAGCTAGTTTTATATAAAATTTCAGTAAATATGCAAAACAAAAATATGTAAAAATATGCCATTTTGTGAAATGACGTTTTGAAAAATGCCGTTACGTACCTATGTCGTTTCGAAATACGAAATTTTAAAAAATGTCGTTTTACATCTATGTCGTTTTGTACCTTATGCCGTTTTAAAATATGCCATTTCGAGCGGGACCCACAAAAGACTATCTGAGTAGCTGCCACAATCCGTATTATGGATGGCAGCAAAACGTTGGCTGTTAAACTAGTTTTTCTAGCACTTTTCGATTTTTCTCACCTAAGCTGATGTGATCAAAACACCATTCGTATTTATTCCCCAGAGGATTTAAGTAATTTGATAATAGGTAACGCGATTGGCATTTTTAAGCACGTATGGAATGTTTCAAGTACCAGCAACTAACGTTATAAAAATCATCTAGGGTGATATCAGCTTTTTAGCAGCGATATAATCCCTAAGCCTCTCTTTATTTCATGTAGTACATTTTTGAGATGATTGTGTTGCATTGGCGCTTCAAGCCGTTCGACGTTCTTGTTTTTGATACTCTAAATTATTTTTCTATTTATTTAAATAAATTTTCACCAATTCGTTTATATTCAAATCAACGCCAAGGCATTAGCATACGAGTACAGTACCAACAGTTTCAAAGCAAGCTAACCCGGTTAGCTTCGTAAGCTAAGCGGTTCGTAAAGCAGCTTGATTAATTTAGTATACTATGTGATATCGAAATTCTTCATCTTATTACATTTGGGGCATTCAATCCGCCAAAAACTTCTACGATATGCTCATCTATGTTAGTCATTCCTTTTATGACCACGCAACGCACATTTCTGGCAGTTTTTTCATTTATTTGAAGGAATAACGGGACAATAATTTGAAATTATTTCAACATTGCTTCTACTTTCCCGCGTAAATTTGATATCGTCTTATTTGATTTCGTAACATCATCATCTTTAACCTACATGAATTCAGCTTATTTTTTACATACTTTTAAATTAAATCGAATTCAAAAATTAAAATTTGTTGGTAGATTTTCGGCAACACATTAATACTCATTACGTCCACATAAATAAATACAACTCGGCCGGCCTTGGATTAGAAGCAAACTTATTAAAAATTGGTTGTTGTATACGTTTGGTTGCTGGCCCTCACTTCGACCAAAGTCTATAGACTGTTTTAGTGATCAAGCAGGAGTGGGAACCGAAGCGGATTGCAATTTTGAAAAGTTAGACCACATGAAAATATCACCCACTGATTCAAATAGGTGTCCTGTCGTATACTCATCAAATTCATCAGAAATAGAAATTAGTAAATCACTACATTTCTGTAGACTACATTTTTTAAATCTGTAATCGTGTTCGGTTTTATCTTAACGCCATTTATGATTCTTATGTTGCTCATGTCTCTAGATTATGATCTCAACTACCATAAAAACATAAACTGAGGGTAGTTACAGGGGTTTTTCTAACACTTTTATTAAAAAACTGAAAACATTTCACATTAAAATGACTTTAAAAATTTGTGGAGCGCTATTGACGCAGGCGATTTTTTTTGTTTTTAAAGAAAAATTAACTTTTTTCTTTTCAAAACGTAAAACAAATTTTTTGGTGGTTTCAAAAAATATCAACAGAAAAAAATTCGTTTTTGTGATAGTGATGCCTCTAGCAATGAATAGCCAAAACACATTTTTCTGTTATAAATCAATTAAAAAGTCAAAGAATTGTGCTGAATTGAACAAAAACAGTATTTCCTGACTTTATTTACATTCTCTACATTGTTGACACCATTTATTAAAATCATCTTTGCATTATTTTGCATAACCTCATTGATACTCATACTAATACAAGATTATTAACCCTTCCATGCATATTGTATCATATATGATACAACCATTTCATATTACAAAAAAGTACATGTATACATATAAATTTCCTATTTGCTTCATATAAGAATATTCTTCTACACATTTTGAACACCTATACCAACACAAAATTTAGTTTTCCGCGTAATTTTATGGAATAATGCCGGTTGAGTGTCGCTGGCTCTGGTAATTAGTTTGTCACAACCAACGTAGATTTTTGGTGGTTTTTTTCTAGGGTATTTATAAACTATTTCACATAATAAAAATATTTTATTAAATATTTGAAAATATATTATGTGTTTCAACCATTTTGACATATATATGTCTATATTATCATTGTAAATATTGAAAAACATGGGTTGTATCATATATGATACGTCATGCAATTAGAGCACAATTCTTGGTTGTATCAAATCTGATACAACCGTATAAATTGAAGATAAGGTGGAACTCTTCTTTAATAACAAATTTTATTTAACATTTTTGGTAGTTAAAAATGACTGATCAACGCTAGATTTTAAATGCTATAGAAATCGAGGAGTTTATTAATATGTACTTCTATTGACAGTGATGAGAAAGAAGACAGTGGTGGCGATGATTTTTATAATTAAAATGCAACAAAGTGCCACTTCCGAATTGAACGACCATCTGAAATGGCTGACGACGTACCATTAGACATTCAAAATATACCTGTGATACTGCTAAATAGTGATAATATTGTGATTGAATTACAAGATCCTGATATTGGAAACGCAATTGAGGTGACAAGTGAAACGAGGGAGGTCAAGGAATTAAAAAAGTTGTATTATAATACTATTTGGAAAATAAAATTTGAATGTTTCATCAGATAAATATAAATTTAACGGTGATGAATAACCACAAGAACTTCTCGAATTACAAACGCCTCTTGACATTTTCAATTCTAATTAAAATGGTGATAGCGTTAGAGAATCGAATAACTATGCAATGGAAACTAACATCAAAAATACGTTTTCAATAAACGGGAAGGATTTGGAAAAATTTCTCGAGGTGTGTATTTTAACTTTCATGTACCAACTAACAAGCTTGCGCTGATACTGGTACCATAAAGTGGAACAATATAATATGGAAAAGCATTTCGAAAAAATTCGTCAGTTTCTTCATTGCAATCGCAATGAGAACAATATGCCGCACGCAAGTCCAAATCACGATCGCCCGTTCAAAATACGACCGGTAATAGATGCTCTCATTAAAAACTTCCTGAAGATTCCAATCGAGCAATATCTATTGATGAACAGATGTGCTCTACTAAAGGTAGAAGTTACTTGAAGTGGTACACGCCAATGAAGCCGCATAAATAGGGCTACAAGTTTTTTCTTCTCAGTGAAAATTCAGGATTTACGTACAATTTTGAACAATTTTCGGGGCAAGAAAATGATAAACGTATTTCATCAGAAAAAGATTTGGGAAGCTCATCAAATTTGGTCATTCGACTACTATGAAATGTACCAAGAAATGCGAACCACCACGATTACTTCGATTATTATTACACGAGCTTACCATTGGTTTTCGAACTAAATAAAGTAGGTGTTCAATCAATTGGCACAGTACGTCGTAACAGACTATTTTCAAGCAAGTTACCAACCGAACGTGCTCTAAAGGATAAATAGGTCACCACAAAAACGCTCCAAGAAATGGTGCATACGAATATTTACCATCTTTAAGATATCACGGTGGTAAATTCATGGCTACTTTCTAAAAGAATCGGTGGTGATTTAGGAAAGGAACATTTCGCTCTAATAAATTTTAGAATTCAACTTGCTGAAAGCCTATGCAGAGTCAATGATAATTACAACTATTTAAAACGAGCCCGACCGACCATCAACCAATAGTATTAGTCTTGAGATAGACGTTAAACGAAAAAAGCCCTACGCAAGTCACATAGGTGCAATAGACGTCTGTCAGTGTATCGCATTTTCTCAACTGGACATCGGAAGAACAGCGGTGTAAGTTACCTGGAAGTTCCAAACTCACTTTTATAATGTGTGAAAAATGTAACATACATCTTTGTTGCAACAAAGACAGAAATTGTGTTATGTCCTTTATTATTTTAATTTTTTTTATTAAATAGTTTTGTTAAATTAGGCTGTGAAAAACTATATAACATTTTTAGTTATTTAAAAAATTAAAAAAAAAAAAAAAAAATTTTGTTTGTTTCTTACTCGTAAATGCATGCCGTATCATATATGATACAACCACGAAAATCAATTTTCCGAGGAAACTACAAATAATTAGAAATTCTTATTTTAATATTATAAATAAGGATTGCAGAAACTATAATGTGGAATTTTTTCAACAAAATAGAAAAAATCATGCATTGAAGGGTTAAATTGTAATATTGACATGAACCCCATGGGTTCTGGGTAAGTTTAAAATTTTACTTTAATTTCAGCAGAACCCATCATCTTTATGATAATGGATGGAACGTAAAATTGTATAATGGGGCATTTAATTAGCCGGACGGGTTATGTCAACATTAGGAACGTTTATCGTTAGCTAATATTTCAAAATTTTAACGTATCAAAAAGTAACAACCTTCTCATCTCACATGAAATAAGTTGGCAATTCCTTTAAGGTGTCGAAATATTTGTAAATGTGAGGGATTTATCTTGAACCACAGCGATATTTTTGAAAATTGAATATAATTGACAATTTGATTTCTTAAGAAGTTTACGTGGATATCTGGAAATCAAACTTTCTCTGAAATCAATACCGATTGACGTGTATAATCAATCATATATGCTATATTTTCAAATATACCAAGTGTAATAATGAATAGATAACTTACAAAAATACGTTAATGATGTAAAAAGTGTAAATAACTTGTAAACAATGTCGAAAACCCCGTTTACGATTTATTGTTTTTAATTGCAACATTTTTAAATATAAGTACACAGAAAATATCCATTCTTTATTCCGGTCAGGCCACTAAGCCCAAGTCTAAGCCATGTTATGGGGAATCCTGGTTGGTGGAGTTTGAAAAATTGGACTTTCTTTTTATGGCAAAATTTAATAACAAAATTTGAACGCGATCTTGAACGTATTTCACTAAGAAATAATTTTGGTTTAAAATAACGTTTAACAAATAGCCGATAATCGTATCATTGAGAAGTTCAGTTGGCCGAATAACTATGTAACCATCATCCAAACTGATTGGCCTCCTATATCTTTATGTTCACCTTAACGGTTAAAAATGACAAAATATTTTATTTTTTATTTGTTTACATACATTCTCATGTAAACAAATAAAAAATTGACGTCGACTATGTAAAGAATGTAGACACGGTCAAAAATTGCTGTTTTTGTTATCAAACAGTAAAGTTCAATGATTTATTTCTTAACGTTAACATTTCGGCTTCATGAAGTTTTCAAATTTCAAAAATTTGAAGTCAAGTATGGGCAATAACATGCTCCTATATGCATATAACACGTGATGCTTTGACGGAAAACGAAATGATTTGAGAAAAAAATATGGATTTTTGTGGTAATACAATTTTGTAAAAAATTCGAAAACGGTTAAAAACCTATGTTAAAAAGTAGAAATTAACTTCTTTGGGCGACGGCACTCCAATTTGCAAAATCATCATTATACGCAATAAAATATTAAAGCACCAGTACATGAAATAATAAATAACAGCTATCACATAGTACAAATTTTATTCCGTTAAAACCACTTTTATGGAGCTTGTAAATCCAGCAGGGAGAAAAATTTTGATTGTGTACAAAAGCCATTTCGGTTGTGGGATCACAACTCCCTCCCCCCCCCGCCCGTCCCCAAAAAAATTACACAGTGATCCACGAAAATTTCAAACAATATTTAGCGCTTAAATTGCTCGCCGCTTAGTCTAGCCCTATCAGGACAAAAGATAGCCTCGTTTCTTTCCATTATTTAAATATAGCCCTAAAGACTTTTCGACTATAAGTCTTGTCGTACGTAATTCACTTTTATCGCCTGATACTAATACACTGTTATTGGCTGGGTCTTAATCATCCATCTTTCTTTATGAAATTTGCTGCATAAAAATCATGCTAAACTAGGAGAAAAAATTGCGAAAGGACGAATAAAAAATAATTAATTTTTTTTCCTAACACTAGGCTGATATACGTTCATTCCTTTCTACTCCTCTATACTTCACCTTGCGTGAAGTCACAAATTATATCATATTGCCGCACTGTCAAAATTATACATAAAACCACGGTCCAACTATCTTTGGATTTTTTTTATATTTATTAATATCGCTAGTTGCCGCTAGATGTCTCTACTACTAATAAGCAACTGTTGCTGTGTTTTAATATTGGAGCACTATCCGGAGCCAAATGGCAATTTTCTATTGAAACTGCAGCTATTATTCACTGGTGTCGCTGTACTATAAAAATTAAAACTAAATTCATCAATAAAACAAACATTTATCACCTGAAATATATTAATTGACATTTATTTTGACATGACGTTATAAACAAAAATTCATTTTGCTGCGTTTTAATTTTTTATTGTAAGATTTAGTTTCTAATGGTTTCAGGGGTTTACAAAATTAAAAGCCTTTTCAAATTTCTCATTGAAATGGATAGCGCTCCCGATAGCGGCTCCCGATAAATAAGTGAGCCGAGATATTTTTTTATCGATTTTTAATTAAAAAGTTGAATGAAAAATCTTAGTTTAGAGTTAAATAAATTAATTATATGCAATAATAGCGCGCTAAATATAAGTTTTGACATAGAAAATTGGCTGCTCCGGATACAGCTATCGGGCGCTAATAAAAAAACACAGCATGTGTTGTTATTTTTCAGTTGTATCGTAGTAAATTTTGTCGCTTTTGTGATTTTTTTATTTCTTTTAGTACTACCATTTTTTGGAAAAATAATCAGAATCCCAACGTTCGTTACAACCGGTTTCTACTGTAACTACTGATTTTCTGACATATTAGATCGATATCATCGTTCAAATAAAATTGTCTACGAACTTGATGTTCTGAACTAATTTACCAAAGATGATAATGACAATATCAATCTCATTTTGGTGTACCTAATCCTTCATGTTATTTAAGGTACTTGATGCGATTTCTGCTATGCTTCTGAACTTTCCTTTGATAAAACAATTTTGGCAATCAATAAACCATGTTAGTTTGGGTTCCATACTAAATTAAATAAATTTGAAGTCTCATTTGTATGCTAAAGTAATAAACATTGGAAATAATTGTATTGGTTTCTGTGATAATACAGTAATTTACATCAGAAGAAGGCACTAGACCGAGTAGTCTGTCGTACTTGCAATAACACAGAATGTATACACAAATCAGTTCAGAAAGGTTAAAATTGCCAACCACGAAATTTTTCTTAAAAGCTTAGGTTTCAAAAATCAACCATATTCAAAACACACATGACAATTTGTCCTCCATGACTAGTTGACCCCGAATCTGTATTAACATTATCATCTTTAAAAATCTTTCCAGGGTCTCGCACATTTTGATTATTTTGAGACAAGCAATTTATAGTTATTTAACGTTGAACTGATATGATTTTGACAGAAGCAGTATGCACCTTCTAGCAACCCGGAAGCCTGGTTAGGATCCAATAAACCAATCACACGTTAATCCGAAATGAAAAAACTGACTACTTAACCGCAATGATTATTCTGGTTTTCCACGAATTTGTTTTTGAAATATATGGACTGCTCCTTTCTTAAAGAATGTTGATTAAAGCGTAGTTAAGTGATGTTGATCTTGTCTTCTCACAATTTAAATTGACGCTTAACGCATGGTCACTAATTTTCTGCTCTTTAATTCTAGCTAACATATGTAAGCTTCACAGAGTAACACTAAAGCTAGTTTACAATTAAGCACAATTTATAATTGAAACTCCTCTTGGTAATTGATTTGGTTTCTTTGTATTTTCAATTGACGTTGATATACTTAAAAGCGCTACAGACGATCCGACGGTTGGTCCGACCGACTTGTAGTTTTCATGTTAATGTTAATCTATTCTCATTTTATATTACAAAAACGATTTTATGTTTTTTTACACATCGAATAATTTTAATTTTTTATTTTCTCTGTTGTTTTCTCTGTTGGTTGATTATTATAAAATTTATGAATTTTCCTTTTTGTAACATAAAACGAGACAATAGATTAACACTAACATGAAAACTACAAATCGGTCGGACGATCGGTCGGATCGTCTGTAGCGCTCTTTACATTGTGAACTACATACTAAAAACAATACCAAAAAATTACACTGTTAAATTTAAAAATATTTTAATTTAATTTTTCTTGTAGTGAAATTGAAACACTTTTAGAAAATCTTTAATATTTATATTAGAGCCCCTAATAGTGTCGTTATAAAGATCAAACAGTTTTCTAGCAGTTTGAGATAAACACGAGAAAATTGTGATACAATTTACTAAAGTTTTTTTAATTCTCGAAAGAAATCACCTATAATCATCTATCTCACCTATGTGATTGAATAGCGTGACTAAATCAAAACCTGACGTGCGTTGTGAACAAGATTTAATTGTGATGATTTTTAACTTGTCTGGTTTATGATTAAACTCTTTATTTCAAATTTTTCGGTTAACGCTCCTAGAGTTGTTCATAGTTTTTGAAACGTATTTTAGGATAGCGTAGACAAAGTTCTAACATTAAAATGAACATGATTAATTTATGATGATATTTACTGTGCTACTTAGAAGATCCATGAATTTGAATAATTTTTCAAATTTTATTTTACGACACAGAGATATTAACGTCTCATCTACATGATGAGATATAGATCAGTCAAAACACTGTGGTGGTGAAAGGGATCTACAATTATGATGATTTTTAACTAGTTCCGAAATATTCTTACATTTTCGGGTATTCGCCTATCCCACAAATGTTCACTAAATCTATTTCATAGATTTGAATACATTAGATTTTTTTACCAATATTGTGTAAACGGGTCTCAAATGATGTTTTTCACTATGATATTCAAAATTTGAAACTTCCTACTTTTCAATTTTATTCTCAACTGGAAATTTTGGTATTTTCGCCAATGCAATTTTACCCAATTGACATTTCTAATCCCCATATTAGAAATTTTACCCATCCCCATATTGAAAATATTTCGGTATGCTTTTCGGATCAATCTGGCTTACGATCTATTTTTTGGTTTCCTTATTCTCTGATGCTTTCTTTGGCTGTAACAAAATTAATTTGGTTGCGGATTGGTTTTGTCGACTGCAGCAAAAGGTTTCATCTCAGCAGGGTTATTGATTTCTTTATCATGGGTTTTAATTTTTCCTAACTTTTCATTAAGTTTCAAATTTTTTGCACTAAAATACTACTTTAATTTGTCAATGAACTTGTTGATTTTATTAAATTCCTTATAAATCGTCTCAATAGTCTCTTCATGATTTTGGCAAATCTGCACATACAAATCTAACATAGGGACATTCCTTAAACAATGTCTTATACTTGTCGAAATTCCAATCATTTATGATATAATTTAACATGTCACACTTAATACTAGAGAAGTTTACTTATTTCAAACATTATTCACCAGCTTTACTTATTAATTCAAACTGGGTAACGCAACCCTTCTCCTCGACTTCTTAGTCAATTAATAAATACATAGAGATTTTCCAATCAACTAATATTGGAGAAAGGGTTGTAGCAAGTAGTTTTTTTTGTTTTACAATATTTTCCTCAAACCCAAACTATACGCATTAAAAACTTTATTAAATTAACAAACCAATATTTAAATGCACAAGCCACCAGTAAAATGTACCTAATTCCATTATACTATTCATACCTACAACCAGATTTATCTCATATCGATCAATTGAATAGTAAGTGAACATTGATTATTCTGACAAATTTTTCAATTTTAATTAATTCAATTTTCATTTCTGCATTTTTTCCGATACAATTTTTTTTTAATCACAACCAATATTGAAACAGAACAAATTTGCATTGAATTGCAACATAAATTTGAATAAAAACGACATACAACAGAAGTAATAAAAACCGATAAACTACTTGAAATGAAACTGGCCGCGCACGATACATGAAGCTACTTTCCTAGGCTGAGTAGTAATTTCACTATCTCCCTCATACTTATATTTTCTACTATTAGCTTATTTTAAATGATTGATTGACTTATCTTATTCTGTGTATCTTTTACAGAAAAAAAAATATTTTATTGTCTATACGTTTTCGTAAAATTTGTTTTTACACAGATTTTTTACGTATAAAAGTAAAATCTTATTGGATATTTGAAAAACTGAATACAGAACCAAAACTATTAAAAACATTTGCTTGATTGTCGATCAATGGATAATTGGACAATTGGACACGAATATTGTTCGAATGAAAAGTAGGCTAACACAATTTGAAATATAAAATTGAGATTTGATGTCATGTATATTACATCGAAATCACGTCGATTGATCTGCAAGCGACTCGTGATGGTATATGCGGTGGTCAATACAAAATATACGAGTATATTCGCTCTTTTCATTATTAATGCAACCTGCTCGCCAACCAAATCTTATATTGATCTGCATATTTACAGAAAGTTTTCATTTTTCCGGTAAGTAAACAAACCGCCGCATCATATACGCTATAAGATCAAGTACATAAATAACGTATATCTTGTACATGTAAATGCATAAAATTAATTTAATTAAAAAACAAATCGCATATTATCTCAACTATCATCAAACTAATTTTATATAGTCTTAAAACAGTTGTGTATGGATACCTTTTCCAAGGCAAAATTGTCAACAACAAAACCATCGCGATAATAATACCGAGGAGAAAATTAAAATTTTCACGCATGCAAATTTTATTGATTTTTCATGGGAATCTACATAATACATTTTAATTTTTTTAATTAACTTAATTTTTAATTTACTTTCTTCTCTTAAAATGTTTACGTGTACCAGTTGTGTAAGATTTGGATACTTTACAAAGGTGATAAAAAGAAAATTGAGATATGAGTATTAAGAAAGTTATTTATGTCTGTAACAGATTCTGATCGATAATAGGTTTTCGTTGATGACTAGAGTGAATTGATGTCATTATGTGATTTATAGTTTTGTGCTTAGATTTTTAATTTACTTGCTACGGAAGTAAAACGACCCAAAATTTACCTTGGTTGAGTATTTATTATAGCTTATTTAAATAAAATTTCAATGTTAATTGAATTTCTGACATAATTACAATGATCATGCGAATAAATATGTTTATCAAGTTTGGTGGCCTATTAGTACACTTTGTGGCAGCCTTGAAATTTTATTGAGGGTTTTGTGATCGAACCATATACAAAACTCGTCACTAAATACGAATATTACGAGGGCAAATCAAAAAGTCTTGCAATATCATATGAAAAAAAAGAGTGAGTGAGACAGCAATATTTTTATTTTTCGACAGAATCTCCTTTAAGGTTTATACATTTGTCACATCGATCAATTAACTTGCCTAAACCCTCTAAAAAAAAAGATTTCTTTTGCTCCATAAAATATTCATTTACAACAGACTGCACTTCATAATCACTGGAAAATTTTCGGCTCCTTAGTGTTTTTTTCAAATTGGGAAACAGGAAGTAGTCACTGGGTGCCAAGTCTGGACTGTACGGTGGATGCGGAATTCCCACGAAGCCGCAGTCCTTTAATGCAGCTTGAGCAATATTAGCCTTGTGTACCGGTGCATTGTCGTGAAGAAGCAAGATTTTTTTCCTAACTTTCCTTGGCCGTTTTTCCCGGATCGCTTTTTTCAATTTTCGCAAAACCTCAGCGAAATATATGCCTGTGGTTGTGGTTTTCGGTGGCATATAAACGATTATCAAATTTCCTTCAGCATCCCAAAAAATTGTTGCCAAAACCTTAAGAGCAGACGGTTGAGTTTTAAATTTCTTTGGTGGTGGTTCACTACGTTTAATCCATTGCAACGATTCTTGTTTGGATTCCGGATCCCAGTGATGAAGCCATGTTTCATCGCCTGTTATTATGTTATCCAAGAAATTTTCTGGATCTTCTTTGTACATATCTAAAATCGCCTTTGAAATTTGAACACGCATTTTTTTTTGTTCTGCATTCAACAAACGGGGAACCCATCGCGCACTTACTTTCGACATGTGAAGGTGGTCATGTAATATAGTATATGTGGTATCGTATGAAAGAGAAAGTCTCCACGCTAACTGCGGAACAGAAATACGCCGGTCCTCCAATACAATAGATTCGGCCAAAATTACGTTTTCATGGCTAATAGCATCTGCTGGCCGACCCGAGCGGTTGACGTCTTCTAATGACTCCCGATCACTTTTGAATAATTTTACCCACCTTGTTACTGTGGCATATGATGGTGCAGATTCGCCGTAAACTTTTGATATATAGTTGAATATATAAATTGCATTTTGTCCATCTTTACAGAAAAATTTAATAACGGCGCGATATTCAATTTCATTCATTTTAAGAAAAATTCAAAACACTTGTTACTAAATTGACAAAAACAAACGAACTGTAAAATTTACATCGAAATGTTCTTCTAGAAGTTTCATCGCGACAAAAAATGGTTTTGAAAAATATATTGTTGTCTCACTCACTCTTTTTTTTCATATGATATTGCAAGACTTTTTGATATACCCTCGTACATTTACATGGTTTATTAAAAAAAATGGGCCAGCTATAGATTACGCAATGTGATCTATGTGGTTGTCAACACGTAATCTATTACGTAGATTACATAGCGATTTTTTTGCGTCACTGACGTCGACAATGAAGACAACGTCGACAACCTAGGAAATGATAATAAAAGCTGAATTTTCTCAGTATTTTCTCTTTATTTTACTTAAAGTAGTTTTATTCCAATTAGATGGACCGTTAGTATATGGACCGACTCCTATGCTGAAAGTGAAAAGTTCTAATTAACCAGAGACACATTTGCCAAAAGAACACAATAAAAATCCACATTTCATAAAGGATGTAATGTTTAACTGTGGAAATAAGTGTGTCGGGGATAGTACAAACAGGCATTACATAAACCGGACGTTTTACATATATATTTACAGTGAAATTTGGATCTATTGATTTGGATACGAAGCCCAGTAATTTGGTCTAAACGATCATTAAATTGAGCAACTTTCCATTAAAGTTGTGTTCTAAGAAAAAGGAGGCATTTTGAAACAATATCATAACATATCACAATATTACATAGAATTACATAGGATTACATAGAAAGATCAGTCTCGATAATACAGTCAAGAGGTAAACATCAATCAGTGTGATATATTATATAAACGTGCATTGTGCTTATTAGCAAAGTAGTAATATTTTGATCTGTGAATAAAATACATAATACGAATATCAGTGAAAATCTAAGTATCAGAGTGTCTTCAGTTGGGGCTAATAACATTCTTGTAGGAATGCTAATCTTACAAGGAATTTAAAACCATATAAAAATGGTAACAACGGTATAACCTGTAAAATCAAGCATTGTCAAAAACAAATGCCGCTAATATGGCCTTGACTCCCAGTGTAAAAAAAAAACGATTATAGGTTCGTAACAGCACCTACGATGAAATGGATTGTACATGAATTATGAATCACTATTTTACAATCACCCAATACATTTTACAATCTAAATTCAAATGCGAATTGTAATGAGCAAGCCGACGCCGATAAATCTATAACTAAACCATCAAGATACTGCCCGCCGATTACTATCCAGGGACAATCGTATGTCAACATTGTTAAATACCTCAAGGACACGTGCTAAATCATAAAATAAAATTAACCTCCAATGGGCACAGAATCCAATGTCCGTCTTAGGCATTCATCGTTGCTTGAAGTATTAAAAACTAACGGAGTTAAATTTGACGCCTATCAACTGAATGGCGACAAACAACTGAGATTTGTTCTCATTGGATTACAATGATGGAAACAGATATACCCGAAGTTAAAGACGAATTAATTAAAGAGGGTCTTATACGAGTATAACAGATACCACTCAACATAAAAAGGAGTCGTTATGACGATCAAAATATTTATCTCGTGAAATTTAAAAATAAATCCACAAATATAAACATATTGCGAAATATTAAATCCAATATCAAATATGGGGGACCAACAGCGTGTTGACGATGCCAAAACTGCGGGCACGCTTCTGCGAATTGTTTTCTAAAACCCCGTTATTCCTTCTGTGGTGGCACCAAATTCAGACAACATATCTGAGATTAAGCCGTCTTGCTGTAACTGTAAAGGTGAACATAGGTTATACTCAGCAGATTCTCCAAAGAGACAACATTTTTTGGCACATCAATGAATTCAAAATAGAAAATTTACTCAACCAACAAGAATCCATATAGATATTTGGTGACTATTTATGAACAAAGTTTCCCAACGTATGACAACATTCCTCTATTTCAAGCATGCAGAATTAGTAAGCAGCAAAATAGACCAAGGTACCGCGAAGTGGTACAATTGTCTGACTTATTTTCTCTTAACTTGCTCAGCGCGCATTTATACAAGATTTAGAAACTAACCAATTCTAATCGTAGTACCTTAATACGCGAAAACTTCAATGATCATCATTCTAGCTGGAACTGCATCCGAGCTTATTCAGCCGGAAAGGTCTTATTTGATTTTATAAGTCAATCTCGAATTTTCTCGTTAATTGTTCCGAACTTACACACATATCTACCCCTGAAAAAAGTCTTCCCATCCACTATTGATGTAATAATTTCCAATATCAGCATTGCATCAACCAACCAGTTTTAAAATCAATTGTTAAACTTCTTATGTTCGATTTAATTCACGAGGTTACGATTATTCTCAAGCTGATTGGCTAGGCTATGCATCATACTTAAACAATCATCTAGATTTGTTGAAAACCAAAAATCTTGTGAAAAAACGCATAGCCGGGAAAGTCACCAATTTGACGAACACCTAAATGAATTGACTGAAATACTGAAGAAGGCGAGAAACTTCTGTACCCCCTTCAAATCTATAAATTTGAATTGCATTCAAGGCGAGCATACAAAACCAGTCAGCATACAAAAAGCCAAAACTCTCATAAACAGATTGCGTCGCAGGTACAAAATGTATTTCGAACCTCACATAAAACAAGCAATCCTTGCCCTAAGCAGAGATATTAAATCCCAATTTCAAAATTGTATAATTATCAAATGGGATTCAACTCTAAGAAAATTGAATGCTCAAACGCATGAAAGCAATCAAATATGGCAGTTATCTAAAATATTGAGGAAAAAATGTCAACCAAGAATCTCTGCTCTAAAATTACTATGGCAACGATTCTAAATATTTATTGAAAGATGAAGAAAAAGTAGAGGCGATTGCTAAACAAGCAGCAATCCCAAGCAGTAACGACCTAACCACTACCCGGTGGCCGCCAAACGTTAAATACTACCCAACTCCTCAAAAATTGGAAAACGACTGCCCAAAAAACGTATTGTATTACTCACTTACATTTTGAACTGATGTATAAAAAACAGTTATTTTCCGAAGAGCTTCAAAAATGCTAAAACTATTGCTTTACGAAAACCCGATATGGCTCCGCTTAGACCAATCAGTCTACTCAGTAACCTGGGTAAAGAAGTTTCCATTCACGCAATCACCAAGTGCGTTTGCATTTTTGTATATAATGCAACCCCAAAAAACATCTTCGATGTTAAAAAACAGAAAAGGTCAGTTCCCTAAAGGAATGCTAACTCTCGATATCGAAAAAGCATTTGACACTGTGCGGCATGAAGGTCTCTTACATAATCACGATTTGTGATAAAAATTGTTTTGTGCAATAAAAAATCATTATTGCTGCTTAAATTTCAGAAAACCGACAAGGTCAACTCTTGTTGAGGATTTAAACTTCATTGCAAAAATTTGAACAGCACGGAAGCGGCCACTTCAGCCGCAAATGGCTGGGACCCTACAAATAATGGAAAAAGCTTAAGTATGAAGATTCATCCCGATCAATCAATCCGTATAGGTTGTACAGGGATCAAAAAATTAATCAATAAATTTTGGGATCAAAATTATTGTTGCAAAATTATTTTAGAATGTTTTAGTTCATAATATTTGCAAAAAACGAAAAAACCCAATTTATGAAAAAACTTAGGAACATAGGAATTAGTCTGCACATGTGAATGGTAAAACTGCAAAAATCTCGAGATCAAATTTTTTCATGTTTATTTCTTTTAAAATGAGGTTGATGGTTGTTAGTTTTGATTGTTTACATTGGGCGCTTAAGGACTCCCAACATGTTGAGAACATGTTGGGTAAAATCGCGGCAAACGGTATGAAAATGTTTTGCGCTATGAAATTTTTAAACCTAATTGGCAATGATTTCACTAATCATGATAGGGGGATCTGAAAGCGCCCATTGATATAAAATAAAATACGTAGAAATAAAATTCGCTTGTAAAGTTCCTGAAATATTTGTGGAGTAGATAAATGTGCAGAAAGAAATTTCAAGCTGGATTCCATATTCTGTTTCTCAAAAATTCAGTGCTTTTGACTTCTTGCCAAGATTATCCCTCATAGGACTATGTATATATTAATAGATTATTTGATTTGCGCGCCATCTCTTATCAAATAGACTTACTTATCGTGATTGAAGATTTCTGTCGACTATGACAGTTCATAATTTTGACATTTTCTGTTGGTGTTTGAACTGTGTTTAAAAAATATGTTATGTGTTAAAAATATGCAAACTGGGATTGTAAAATATTTAGTGTGTGAAAGAGACGAAACATTTAGGTAATTTAAAATTTCGTCACGAGTTTGAGAAGGAATCTATTCATGGTAAGAACAATTTCAACTGCACCTCATGCCAACCAATTTAAAAGTATTGTCAAATAACTCACTGTTTGATTTTCGGCTTTCTCAAAATATCCTTTTTCTAAGGTAGCATTTTCTTTTCCCAAAAATGAAGCGGTTCCAGTAGAAATAAGAATATTGGATTGTTGCGGAACAGTTTGGCATGTATTTAATTCTGCAAAATACAGTTGTTCGACTTTTATCGTTATTAAAGTATCGAGAAGTAACACGTTGTTTTCTCCAAGCAGGTTGATGTTAATTTTACATGTGTTCTTCTATATTTTTCTTTAGTTGACCACAACCGTTAGTTCATCAAGAAACTCGTTTTGTTTTTGTGACTAACTTAGACAGGTCACGCATCATCGTTGTTAATTTGGGGCCCTAACGCTGCACTTTGTAGCCCACACCAATTAAATTTGTACTAAGATTTTATACAAATTAATTACAAATTTAATACACAGTTTTCTGCACAAGAAATGAGAACTGTCCATAAAATCGGTAACAATGTAACAAATTACCACCTTGCGTATATGGTGAATGCAAAATCTAGTTTACGATCGGGCTGCCTCTTGTGGTGAGTAGTGTAAACTACATTTTTAGCGTTCACTTGTAATCATCACACGCAGTCATACTTCCTAAATCAAATGTTGAGAAAACAGTTCAGAAAAGGTAGTGTAAAATACAGAAATCTGGTTTACGATCGAGGTGCCTATTGTGGAGAGTAGCGTAAACTGCCTTTTCTGCTTACTTGTAAAATACTTGTAAGAAACGCAGTCAAACTTTCTAAATGATATTTCGAGAATGCAATTTACGATATTACACGAGTTCCGTTCAACATAAACAGATTCCAGAAGTTATCCAAAACACAATTTAAGGTCCGTACCAATGCTACAAATCCAATTTCATCATAAGTTAGTTCAAAAATAACCGAGTTCTTAGCGAAGGTCAACCAATTTGACAACTTAATGGCAGCTTTTGAATGATTTTTTGTACAAAATGAAATGTGAAATGCAAAAATCAGTTTTGTGATCGAGCTGAAACGATACTATTAAAGTTAGCCGAAAGATTCCAGCCGAAAGATAAAAAATCGATAATGCAGATAGTGTCTTCGCTATCCCAGCCGAAAGTAAACAACTTCGATAATGTTGATGGATTTCTTTCAGCCGAAAGATATCAACCGACTTTTAATGTCTGTTAACAACAGTCCAATTAAGAAATTCTGATAGGAATACAGGGGTGTAATTTAAAAAAAAAATTCCATTGGTCAATTTTTGTAAAAATCATTGAATGGCCCGGCGTTCTTGTTTAACCTAAATTCGCATTGATGTCACTACGGTCATTTGATAGGCCCTAATGCCTGTTAACAACAGTCTAATTTTAAAGAAATTCTGATGGGGATACAGGGGTGTAATTTGAAAAAAATATCATTGTTCAATTGCTGAAAAATTCTTTGAATGGTCTGGCGCTCTTCTTTAACCTTAATTCGCATTGATGCCACTATGGCCATTTGATAGGCCCTAACGCCTGTTAGCAACAGTCCAATTTTGAAGAAATTCAGATGGGGATATAGGGGCGTAATTTGACAAGATTTCCATAGTTCAATTTCTGATAAATTCATTGAATGGCCTGGGGTTTTGTTTAACATAAATTCGCATTGATGTCACTATGGCTATTTGATGGGCCCTAATGCCTGTTAACAACAGTCTAATTTTGAAGAAAGGTTGTTGTTAACAGGCATTAGGGCCTATCAAATGGCCATAGTGGCATCAATGCGTATTTGTGTTAAACAAGAGCGCCAGGCCAACCTTGTTAAAGTTAGCCGAAATTTGCCAGCCGAAAGATAATGCAGATAGTGTCTTGACTGATTCAACAGAAAGTTAAACTCTCTTTATACTCTCGCTCCTGACAATTTTTAAATTCCTATAAACTGAAATAATTTCTCCTTCACCCGAAGGATATAACCCGATCCTAAATTCTAATTTATGACTGATTTTTGCTGTATTCAAGACACTATCTGCACTATCTTTCGACTGGAAACTTTCGGCTAACTTTAACAGTATGCCAGGCCATTCAATGAATTTGGCAGAAATTGAACTTTGGACTTTTTTCAAATTACACCACTGTATCCCCATCAGAATTTCTTTAAAATTAGACTGTTGTTAACAGGCATTAGGGCCTATCAAATGGTCATAGTGGCATGAATGAGAATTAAAATTAAATCAGAGCGTCAGGCCATTCAATGAATTTTTTAGAAATTGAACTATGGAAATCTTGCCAAATTACACCTCTGTATCCCCATCAGAATTTCTTCAAATTTGGAAAGTCGTTAACAGGCATTAGGGCCTATCAAATGGTCATGGTGACATCAATGCGAATTAGGGTTAAACAAGAGCGATAAGCCATTCAATGAATTTATTCACAAATTGAAATTCCTTGTATCATAATTGAAATTCCTTTTCAAAAAAAATCTACATTATCCGGACCAAATGTAGACAACATATCATAAACTAAAACTTTTATTTTTTAATATCATTTTAAAGAAGTAAATAACATGAAGGAAAAAATAAGTTTTCTTTTATATCGGCTGGTATCGGAACTTTCGGCTGAAATATATTGATCAACATTGTTGAATTTTTATTTTAGGTTATCAAACCAAGGACACAATCTGCATTATCATTTTTTTTTATTTTCGGCTGGCTACTTTCGGCTAACTTTAACAAGGTGCTGAAACTCTTAAAAGCAGAGTAGCTACAAGATGTTATCGCTACGAGATATTATCAAGAACCCTATGGTACCTCTTTTTATTTCCTGACATTAACATCAAACATTTTCAATATAGCCGACGTATTGGTTGTTTGTTCTTTGTTTAAAAACTATAGGCGCACTCTAGTGATAGTCAATTCTCAGAGAGTTTGAGAGCAAATTATATGGTAAGATTTTGACAGAAAAGGAAAAAGTAGAAATAGACGCGTTATAGAAGGCTTTCATTCGCACGTGCTAACATGAATCGCAACTAGAATCTGGTAAAAAGAAGTCATTCCTTTAAAACTTTATTTTTCTAACGACATTTTGAATTTTAGGTGATTTTCTTTGATGAAAAAAAATTAATCCAGATGTTCTAAACAGCTTAAAGCGCATTCATTTTCCATCATACCGAATGAACAGTACTGAGTACCAAACCATTTTAGAAGCGTAAGTCATACTGTATTTGGGTTGTTTTTCTGACAAAAATTTCATTTTTCAACAGGATAACGCCAAAATACATATAAGTGCTGCCACAACGGCTTGGTTTGCGCATCATAATATGGAGCTACTAGAGTGGTGGTGCGTTCGCCAGATCTGAACTCTATTGCAAACATCTGGGGATGGTTGGTAAGTAGGGTCTACGATGATAACAGGCAACTTCATAGGGTGCACTATCTTAAAATGCCTATAGAAAATGCTTGGTCCTCCTTGACGCCGGAACAAATATATCGCGTCCGTGCAAAACAGATTTTTTGTCATCATAAAATGCCATGGAGGACAAATAAATTATTAATTATTTTAAATTTTTAACATTGTTTTTATTCTAGTCACCCAAACACTTACCAAAATCACTTTTTGAAGTGTTCGCCCAACAACAACAAAACTACTGTTGTCAAAACAAAATTTATTTCAGAAATTAAAACAACAAAGAAGAGTGACAGTCCTGGAAACATTCGTTTTTTCATTTGCTCTCAAATTTTCTGAGAATTGACTATCACTAGAGTGCATCTATGGCTTTGAAAAGAGTTTATGTATCTACATAGCAAAAAGATTCTTCAGAGTTTAACAACTAATCGAACATTCCGAACTTTAAGAACTTTATGTCCACAAGTATATGATAGCAGTTTCTAAATATAGTTTATACTAAATAAATATTTTCAGTATTTATGAATCATTAAGGAATAACTCTTGCTAGTATTGCTGTGTATCTTAGCATGATATTAAGCGTTAAGCTTCGCTGGAAAGCTCATGTCAAAAAAAGGGAATAATTGGAATTTAAATACAAGAAAAACGAATTGGTTGGTGGGAGGGTATACTCAAACTGCTCTTTGTAAGCAAATACTAAAACCTGTTTGGACATATAGCATTCCATTGCGAGAATGTACCAAGCAGTAACGAGAAGCATTAGTGTTTGCAAGTCTCGAATTAAAAATTTCCCGAGAAATTCTTATTTCGAAATTTTTATTTTTATCGAGGAAAAAATGAAAAAATTCTTGGAATATTTCATTTTTATTGAAATTCTTTTAATGATATTAATTAAAATTTAAAATTTAAATCTTGATTTACATTTTCATTTTAAAATTCTTTTTCACCTTGTTAAACACATAAATTCGATTTTTCAGGTTTTCATCGTTTCAGGTTTTCATCAGTTTCTTTTTTGAAGGGTGGTATATTGTACAATCACGATCTTTGACTAAAATTATGTCTCATTTTTCTAAAACAAAATGATGTGCGCCGTCACCTAAATAATAACACAAAAAGTATCGTGATTTCAACATATCAGTACTATGTTTTTTGTTCTTTTTTCACACTTCGACAAACGTTTCACCAAAAAAAATCAAGTGACGTATAAATAAACAAATCGAGTAACCGTAGACACCGTAAAATAGTTTTATTCGAGCATGGTGAGGCCACAATAGAAAAATAATAATTGGAACGATGAAACAGTTTATCATTTAAAATTGCTTTTAAGGTTAATTTAGATATTTGCTTTGAGAGGGTTCTTGAACCATAAAATATCTTAGTTGTTTTTCTGCCTTTTAGTATATTTTAGCAATTTACTGTCGAATAGTAATAATTAAATCAACTTTTGATTGTTGGAATTTTTATTCAAAACCGGCAAATATAATGATGGAGGGTCTTCTAATGGTCTAATAAGATATTAAGAGAAGGAATTGAAAAAAGAAGAAACTAGAATTTGATAACGCTAACCAAATTTTTACAAAATTCAAATAGCTTGAATGAAGCAGTAGAAAATGATTTTATCGAAATGTCATCTAAGTCGGAAATTTTAAAACTTGTAAAGCAACTTCTCGTTCGGCTTAAGTTTACGCTTAATTAATAGTTAAGATTTGGAGAAATAACCTACTATGCTCATAGCGGATGACACGATAAATAAGATATTTGATACGGAGCAGCCCAAGTCTTGCATAATAATTAGACAAGGCAATTCAAAAATCAAAAAAAATATGAACCTAACAACACTAATAGCACCTGTCAAGATTACAGATTCCTCCTGAGAGTATTTAATCTCTGTGAATCGACTTGCCATATGAGCATTAATTTATTTACACTATACACCATGCCTTAACAAGTGTTAAACCAACCTCAATTGAAAATGAAAGAAATTTTTCCTCCGAGATTGAGCATATTTTTTTTCTCTTTCTCTAAAACTCTAGAGAAATTATATATTGGATTTTCGAGTTCTTGGGATATTAAAAGCTTCGAACAATTGTAAAAGCTTCGAATAATTGAGGCTGTCCTAATATCTTTACAAAATTTGAAAAGTAAACCTTTAGAGTTATTGTAGTGATAATTTAAAATAATCATCATGCTACGGATTAAAAAAAACATAACCAAGCAACAGTATTGAGATAAAAAAATCATTAAATTTTTTTTACTAAAAGTTTTACTACCCCAATGCACATACCAGTCGTAATCATGTTGAACACTATTTCCAAATCAGTGTGAAAGACAAAACTAACCTAATTTAGTCTACATTGAAATGAAATTTGATATATTTTGACACACCTCTCTAAAAATGCAACCTCCCACAGCCTGTAATAATCTGTTTTACAAAAAACCGTTTAAAATTTTTCCGAGACAAGCAAGTACAAGTGAGAGTGATATTATGAAGTGGAAATTTATTGCACACCATGAACACACACACACACGTAAATTCTAACGCGCGATTACTCTTTTAATTTATATTTTTAATCTATAGTATGTCAACCACCCACACCGACACAACAATTAATTGCAAAAAATATTTTATATTGTAGAAATTTGCGATACTGTACGAGTACCTTTATATAAAATCACCTTTCTCCACCTGCATATTCAAAAATAAAAATCGTTCGTTATTTTAGTTACGACGATGACATTTTCTTGAAATTTTCTTAAATAAATAAAATATTTTTCTCGGTTTAATTTTTCATTATTATTATTGTTATTATTTTTAAATAAATAAATAAAAATGATTTATTTCAATAATATGAACAGCAAAAAAAAAATATTTTGTGTGTGGTCTCTCTGCGATTATTGAAATAACATTTAAAATTTATTTTAATATTTTTTTATTTTTCTTGTAAAATGAATGTCATTTTCGTTATAGAAGAAATAAAATAATAATAAAATTTAATAACCCACTTATTAAAAAACAAAAGTTTTTTGTTTTATAAATTATGCATAATAAATAGCGAGTCTTGATTACATCTTTGAGTACTCTCTTACGTACCCCCGTGTATATAAAACCGTATGTATATACCGTACACAGGTAATTGCAGGAGTAATTAAGCAACTTGTATGGACTTGTGTACTTTACCCAAGTAACATATTTATATAAGCTTTATACTTGTAGAGTTGATAATTACGGTTGATAGTGATAAATGATTATTGTGAACTACTTCATATGCATTTACAAAAAAATCATGTTAATGATGCTAAGTTTAGTTAATTAATTTAATTTGCATACTACAACCATATATGTATGTGATTTCTCTAATTTGTTGGCGAACTAATTATGATGAGGGAGGTTGATTAGATTGATGATTAACTTAAGTGATGGTTATTAGTTCGGAGATCCCGTAACACTGTTTTTGGTTTCGTGAAAGTGTACTAACTTCAGTTTGAAAATTTCTTAATCTTTAGATATTATTACACGATTAGTTAAGGATAATTAATTGGAAAATGGTGACTGCTCTTTATCATTCTAATCCATATGCATTCAACTTTTGCTGTTTAATCTGACGAAGATATGCATAATATATAGGTCACATAAATTCTGACATCGTTTCTTGATATTTTAGTACAACTGATCCGAAACCAAAAATCTACACACGATTTTATTTTAATTGGTGGCATTAACATACCTGTTATGACGATTGTAAGAAAAACTTTCTTTATCAGACCACTGAGCTGTAATATTTTAGACCACTCTGTTAGTAGTTTTCATAATATTGAACAAGTTCGGAATTTTACCGTTGAAACCTAAATATTATACTCGGACTTTAACGCAAAGATACGTTAAATATAAAAAGGTTAGTCAGTTCATTGAATATTTTTTAGTGTTTACCGTATTTGATATCAGAAGTCCTGAGTCTACTCTAGAATGCATTTTTTATGACCCTATTAAAGTTAGCCGACTCCAGCCAAAAAAATGCTGTTAATGCAGATTCAAACTAATCAAACGAAAATGACAGCCGATTTTTGTCGGTAACATCCCACCCGAAAAATATCGATAATGTACATAGATACAAATTTTATGTCGAAAAGTAATTATTTATTTTCGAAATTTTTATTTTGTGCTTCCTGAAAAATAACTAAAAAAATTAAAATAAGAAATTTTCATTCGAAACAATTAAAACTAATATACCAAACCAAATTTCTCTAAGTGTTGTATACGATGTTTGGGGAGATAAGGCGTGAAATAAATCTATAGTTACATGTTTTGAGAATATTTTAAAAGAAGTGCCATCTAATAATTATCATTTAAAAACGTCAGGTCAATTTTCATGTGGAGGATACGGGGGAATTCGATTGAATATATCGCACACACAAAATTTGAAAACTTCTAAAAATTAACCGTTAAAGTGTCATGACGGGAAATAAATTCAAATGAAAAGTCTCAATCAAGCTCACACCTGGAAAACATTTCATGTCAATTTTCGGAGTCCGCAAAAATTCGGTTGAATAAAACTTATAAAATGGTTAAGAAATGCCAGTAATGCAGATACAATATAAAAAAGATTAAATGACAGCCGAATAATGCCGATCACGTAAATACAAATTGTATGTCGGAAAATAATTTTTTAGGCCTTTCATTTCCAGCCATGACACTTTAAACGGTCAATTTTAGAAATATTCAAATTTTGTGTGAGCGATACATTCAATCGAGTTTTCCTGGACTTCCAACATGTAAATCGGCCAGAAATTTTGGTGTGAAAATCATTAAGATCTTTCATTTGAATCTATTTCCATGACACTTTAAACAGTCAAGTTTTAGAAATTTTCAAGTTTTGTGTGTGCGATCTATTTATACAAATTTTCCCTGACTCTTCACATCAAGATTGACCAGAATTTTTGAGATTTTGGTTGATATATGCCATCGGATTTCTCAGTTTTAAAATATTTTTTTATTGTAGTTTTAATGCATTAATGTACGTTGATGAACCGAAATAAACATTTTTGATTTAAAAGGAAATTACTGTTTAACAGCAAAATTATTTATCTGCTTTATCGACATTTTCCGGCTGGCTATTTATACGAATCTGCCTCACCGACTTTTACAGACGAATAATATAAGTTGTTTTGGAATCTGCATTATCGTCATTTTCGGCTGATAAATTTGTTTCGGTAAATAATATAGCAGAATCTGCATTATCGGTATTTTTAGGCTAGATCGAGTTAACTATAACTTTAACAGTATATTTTTATGTGTAACAAACTTGTTTTTCATATTGAAGGGGTGACATGTTGTAACATAACATTTTCGATACTTTATCGTTATTTAGTCTCTAAAAAATATGAAATAGTATCCCAATTTATTCTAGAGAAGCGAGACATAAACTTCGATAAATTATCGAAAATGTGCATAACATGTCACCCCTGCAAACAGTAAAACCATTTCATGAGCAATATTATGATCCACTCCGTGTTAATATATTTCTTCCGTTGCTTCAAGAAGTTCTAGCTCAGGCCCAGATGATTTAAATAAATTTCATACTATAGCGCCTAACATTAATTTATGTTTCTTTTCGCCCATTTCTTGCAGCGAAATATCGAAATTAATTTTAACGCTCACAAATACAAAGGGTGATAACATTCATAATGAGGTTCTGAAGAATTATTCGACATTTTTTCACAATTACTAGCAGATCTATTTAATGTGGTTTTGGAAAGCGGTGTTTACCCCGACAGTAAGTCACGTAATTTCAAACTAGGTAATAATAATCGTCCAATTTCAGTTTTATCCGCATTTCACAAAATTTGAAAAAAGATTATTGATAACCGGATGATTTTGACAAGGTTTTGGTACAGATAAAGCAAAAACAGACATTACGGATGTGATTCATCAAAATTTTGACAGAAAAAACTATATATGTATATCTGGCGTATTTCTTGATCTTCATAAAGCTTTTTATTGTATAAATTACAATTTACTTCTTCACAAATTACAAATTTATGGCTTCCGTGGCCTATCATACAAACTTTTAGCAAACTACCTTAGTAATCGAAAGCTGTTTGTGATTATAAATGATGAAAATGGTGTAAAAAGCTCCACTTTAGGTGCGAACTGTGGTGTTCCTTAAAGCAAGTGTCCTTGGCCCTTTATTATTTTTGATCTACATAAATGATGTGACCAATTTACCGCTCGCGGGTCATATTAGAATGTTTGCTGATGGTACGGCCCTCTTCTCTGAATCCAGAGAATGTCAGGTAACAATGCACACATATGATAGATGATATTATTTAAACAAAATATCAGTAAAGTTTAGTAAACACATTGATTTACCGCCACTTCAAGTAGCAAACTGCACCATAGAGCGTGTGGACAAATTGAAATATCTTGGAATAATATTCGACAAGCATATGATGTGGGATAACAATATTAATTCTGTTTGCATTAAAGTAAGCCCATTTATTTGCTTGATTAGAAAATTGGCTGATTTTTCTGGCTTATTCTCACACGCTTCTTAAACGTTTGGTTGCAATGGAAGCAATTTTTGAGATGCATGTGTCGATCTACATGTTTAAGTGTTTGCACTTCCCATCCTTATACTTTCGACTATACAATTCGAATTTTTTGGTCCTGGCTGTTCACTCAAAAATTCTAGTCAGTTGAAGTGTCCCCAAAATAAAACGGAATTTGGCAGAAAATCATTAAAATTAAACTACAATTTTCGGAGGGCCGATTTCCACAGAGAATTCTTTTGGAACTTAAACCTTATTTATAAATTTTTATCGCAAACAATTAAGCTTAATATTAGCAAATATCGAGGAAGAAGTTTAGTGAATTGCCTCTTTAGATCCATTGTACTTCTACACCCTTACCAAAAATGAAAAACTTACTATAAAAGGTTCTTACGATTTGTTGTTCTCCCAAAAAGCTTCGGCATCTTTAAGTTTTCGTGATCAATTAAACGATATCACAAAAACTACGACAAAAACTAACTGGCTGTTCTAAACACCCTGAATTCCCAATGTGGCCAACATAAACTTATTTTTCCAATATTTATTACCTAGTAGTATCGCTATATAACCGCCAATTAGAGACGCGGGAAAAATTTAGGAAAACCATACATGTGATTTACAGAAGATCACTGCAATTTGGCTGTCCTAAACATCATTAACCCAAAATTTGATCAAAATAAACAAAGTTTTCTATAAAATGAGGCCTCGTAGCATCTCAGAATACACATCACTTAGCATGCTGGTTTATAAGAGTTTATCGGAAAAATTCAGAAAATTATTAGAACTTCACCACTCCATAAGGCAAATTCTACTGACCTGACGACACAAGAACTCCAATTTTGTCTTAATTGAATTTGTATTAAATATTTTTAAACATAATTTTATACCAAAATTTATTTAATTTTTCTGGCTGTTTCCAATTTCTTTCCCAGAATATTAGATTGAGAACAGAATAAGTTGAATATGGTGAATATATTTAACATCTCTAAATCTAAAATTAATGTAAGAATTCAAACCGCGCTTTACAAACCAAATTTAACCATATTTCAAAATAGGTCGAGTTCCGTGCGATAGACCAAAACTCTAAAACTTGTCCCATATTTAGTTTTTGAATCCCAATCAGTTTCTGCATATAAAATTTTACCATAACTTATTTATAAATAGATTAGTTCCGTTCGGAAGGGTCCTAAATTTGAAAATTATTATCGAAATTCGATAGCGATTCGAAAGGCCTGGTTCCACAAGGCTCGGTCGAATTCTCGACTTCATTCAAAATTTAGTTAAAATTTGAAAATAATTGGTTAAGGTATCTCCAAGATCCGAAAGGAAATGACGTGATGGAAGACTAGCCACTAATCGAATTGTAAGTATAAAAAAATTGACCAGACTGTATTTCCTGTTCGAGGCTTAAATTCCTATAAGTAACTGTGTGAAAATTTCTCTTTAATGTGTCCTTTCCAAAAGGAAATCAGTCTAGATTTTGTTAAACTCTGTGTTTATTGAAAGTTCGATACAGTTTTGCCCAACTTATAGACAACATTTCAAAATAAAAAGAAATTATAGTTCGAATGGATTTCCTTAATAACTAACTAACGCGTAACTCGCTCTAAAAATAAGTGACCAGGCGTTAGAAACTCAATTTAAACCATGATGTTTCGAGGATTACAGTATTGTGTAGCGTGCTTTTAAGTATTCGTGTAAGTTGATGTTTGGTGCTTTTAATAATGGGCCCAAACTCTGGGATTGTATGCTGCTGTCAATTCAACTTAAAAAAAAATGATTTCTGAAAATTCAGATTTTAAGCCCCGACGAAAATATTAACCTACAACACAGAGGTTCTGAGAAAGCGGTGCATAAATCAACCACAGTTTGTATTTCCCGATCTGTTGAGTTAAAAAGGGAAATTTCATCAACAGATCACTACTACCTGTGATGAAATGGAGCGCAAATATGACCACCTGTAGGCCGCAAAACTCATGGGTCGACCCATCCTCCATGTCAGTATAGGCTGGCATTTAGCTATGCAATATGCAAATGGTGATAAAATCGGACCTATAGCCGTACGTACTCAAATTGGCTGGCCACGGCGAAAAAAGTACGGACGGGAAAAGCGAACCGCGAAAGATTTGGGAGAGTCTTGGCCTCAGAACAGATTACAAAGTTAATGGAAATTCGATTAGCTAAAAATTTAAAATCTAAATTTGTTTCATTTTAGCTAAGCACAAATTTCTACGTTTATAACACATGATTTTCTTTGGCACAATTGTGCAAAGTAATTATGCAAAACTTTTCCAAAGTGTTGCCCTATTTTAGCAGCGAAGAAATGGAGCTGAGTTTACTTCAGATTTATTCCAGAAAGTGTTCAAATCACGGGGTGGTAGTTATCCTATTAGAATAACTATATTAGAACAAACATTTAAAATACATTTCAAACTGAGCTCCGAGTTGAAATATAAGCTGTATTTTGATAAGAAATAAAATATTAGAGGCCTATTTTAAAATTAGCACCCGTTTGTTTCTGAATTTACCACAGCAAAAGAAAATTCTTGATTATAGTTGGAATATTTATCAGCAGTAATGAAATTCGAATTTGAACCCTAATTATGCTATGATAAATTCAGAATGTAGCACTGCTAAATCATAACCAGCCCTCTAATATTTTATTTCTCAAGAAAATACAACTATAGTCGAATTAAATTACCTGGAGTTTTCGATTACCGCTACAAATTTACAATACGAGTCACCTAATGCCCAATCGAGGAGCTTTTTGTGAACAAATTTCTCCTTTCGAGACATTTGATCTTTGCCAATCTTAACGAAGATAGGATACAACGGCCGGTGCCCAGCTCACGCGATGGATGATCGGGTAATTGCTCGGATTTTTTTGGTGAAGGTTTTTTGTAATCCAAAACTTTGAATTTTGAAATGCTCGCTTCTAGACCAAATTACTATTTCGAATTGATACCTCCATCATTCCATCCTTTCAAAGGCAAATTCATGAGTACCAATCATGATGCATCGCGAATTATTGATTCAAACAAAATTAAAATATTTTCGAGACAGTTGCCAAATCTTTTGCATTAAAGCATTTTAATTGATTGAATCCGCGGCTCAGTAATGCGCTGCAAGTGCGATGTTGTTAGTAAAATATTGTCCTCCAATCTTAATTGATCAAATAACCAACCGTGGATGGCAATTGGATAAGGAAGAACCAAGATTCGGCGTTACTCGTTGCTCTAATAAATGTCCAGGCATTATTAGCAAATCAATTTAGGTTAGCTCAGGATTACATTTTTCTGAGACAATCTCCACTTGATTATCAATCAACGTTTATTTTTCATGGTCCTTTTCACAGGAGTTATTTTGCTTGAAATGAAGGGCGAGTGGCAGAGATAAATAAGACAGCAACAATTTCATCAGCAACATCAAGCAATCATTGCTTGGGTTAATACAAATTTGGAACACAGTGGTGAAATAAACACAAGCGAAGTAAAATACCTGAATATCTCGTAAAGGTAAGAAGACTCCATACAAAATTACAAAACACAGCCAGTGTAGTATTCAGCCCGTACAGTAATATGCCCCAACAAAAGACACAGATGAAACTTCTAAAATATACACATGATAGAAATAGAAATGGATCACCTGATGACCACGTATAATTGTCAACAAGAAATTTTTTACGCAACTGCAAAGTGTCGATGAATGAGTGGTGCAGACATTCAAAGTGACCACCAACTGGTAATATCACAATATTATTATAGCGACAAGCCTGTCGCTGTAAAATGAATCAAGAAAAAAATCGCGATGAAACCCGACGCAAGAAACATATTCTGCGAAGCGCTCAACAGAAGCCTAAAATATGAGACAACACCACCTACAGTACACAAAACTACAAATTAACAACTGGCGTCAATAACAAACCTGTTAACACCTATCCACCAACGGAGCCGGAAGTTAGCGGTGTCATTAATAAAATGAAAAATATCAAGGCTTTTGGAACGCACAATATACAAGCTGCAAAATCTCTCAAAAAAAATAATCGAACTCATAATCGAACAGGCAATCGAGTTCAGTACACAGGCAAGAAAGTGAATCATACTGTAATAGCAAAGGAGTAAGACAAGGATGCGTACTCTGGTCACTTTTGTCTCTAATAGTATAAGCTGGTGGTGGGGACTAATGGAGAAACTCAATGGTCTAGATCACGCAGATGACATATGGTTGCTAACACATAAACACGACATGCAACATAAAATACAGAAGCTATCAGATCTATAGCAAAAGATATTGGCCTCAAAACAAATATCAGGAAAATCAGGGCGATGATGCTAAACACACCAATCCCCACACCAATATATATCAACTAGGAAGAAATAGAAGACATTAATGAATTTATATACCTTGATTGTACTTTAACGAAAATTTGTGACACAGATGAGGATATAAAGACACAAATCAATAGAGCCAGAACAACATTATCAACAAGATACACAAAGTCTGGGACACATCTGTCCTGCGAAACCTGGATATTGTTACGACTGTATGGTCGCAACGACGATTTTTTTTCGTTATCTTATTCACCCCAGTTGTTGTCTTCGTTTCGTCCATCTTCTCTTATGTTTTTATTCACCTCTGTATTTGTCTGTGAACGCACCCGCGACGTTTTGTTTTGTTCCCCATTGTGTGGTGGCGCGGAGGTGAAGAGAAGACGAGAGAGAGAGAACAATGCGCATCGAGTGTGTGCAAAGTAAAACGTTTTGGAAGAAATGTTTTTCTTATATGTCTATCTCCCTTATATCAACGAAAATTTGATATAAGGGAGAGACAGAGAAGAGAGATTAATTTCTTCTAGAACGTTTTACGAGTTGTGCGACGCTCGAATTTTTTTTGCTTGTCGGGATTCAGTTGGTGATTTTCATATAGTCAAGTTTTTGGTTTTTTGTTGAAAAGTCGAGTTGTGATTTTTTTTGTTGAGTTTTTGGTAATTAAAACGGTCGATTTGGCTAGCATTTTATAAAATAAGTTTTTGTGAAAAAAAAAAAAATATATATCGAATTGGATTGTTGAAAATTTAAATTGCATGGTTTTGTACCATTTTTGGTTTGTTTTTTTTATTGGGGGAAAGATACCAAATACATATTGTGTACCTAATTATTATAATAATTCCTGTAATAAAGTTAAAAAAAAAGAAAACTCAAGTTTATGGTGTTCATTATTGGTAGTAGTGATAAATGGAAAGAAAAATATAACGTGATTGTGTTGTGGGAAGTCGACATCGAAGACGATATTCCCAAGTGTTCTGCGAGTGGCCTAGTCTCTATGAAGGCGTCACATTATCAGCTATACAACCGGTCTTAAGGTAGGCCACTGATTTGTCGACGGGTACCAGGATTTAACGGGTACTGTATGTTTAAACGGGCGGTTTAACGGGTTAGCGGTTTAATATCTATATCCAGTTGTGTCGGAACAACACCCAATCTCATTTTTGATCAAAGGTTCAACAAGTTTTGTTAAAGTAAGGTGGCCAGGTGAGGCCACTTAATTTTATTGTTTACGGGATTATTCTAGGGCACGCCAACGCCAAATGCATTTTCGACGAGTTGTGCGAAGGACGCCCAACGGGAGCAACATTTGAGTTACGGTTAAGGCGTACGAACGCCCAACGTGGGACTGGTTTTAATTTCGGTTAAGGCGTACGGACGCCCAACATTGATTGATATTGCCAAACCAAGCAACAGTGGACGGATCCGGCGGCCAGTTGAGGCCAGCCGTATTATTTAAAGTATTTACCGGCCAGGGTGTGCCGCAACGGTACAGTACAGGGTGGCCAGTTGACGTCACTCATTTTTTTGCTATTTTTCCTTAAGGCGAAGGACGCCCAACGAAGGCATACAAAGCCCAACGAAGGCATACAAAGCCCAACGAAGGCATACAAAGCCCAACAAAGGCATACAAAGCCCAACGAAGGCATACAAAGCCCAACAAAGGCATACAAAGCCCAACGAAGGCATACAAAGCCCCGCATCCGCAACTAACGGTAGCCAGCCAGCTATTGCTTTTTTATTTATATTGGTATCGGGGAGAGGCCCCGCAACAATACGGCACCAAGGTCGAAACGGTGGCGTAACGGCACACAAAGCCGCAATGGTCCAGGTGTGGCATGACGGCCGCGCCAGGCCGCAACAATTTGTTGTATTTAATATATTAAGGTACCATTTTTTTTATTTATATTTTTTTTGATTTAATCTTTTTTATATTTTGTATATTATATTAAATTTTCAAAGTTTTGTGATCGAGCGCCGCACAGCGGGTGCGCGCTCGATGCGCATTGCTGATCTCTCTCTCTCTCGTTCCCTCCCTTTCCTTTTTTTCTCGGGAAGTTGTTTCTTTTTGTTGTTTTTCGTTTTAACTTAAAATGAAATGAATTATTAAATTATTTTTCGGTCGGTGTGATGGGAGCGGAGACTCCCTCTGTGTCGGTTTAGTGTTGGCGGTCCCTTGGTGCCCGCATCCAATTCCGTAACCAGGGCTTGGCCCCGTTTGAATTCGGATGGATGCGCGCACCAAGGCACCGTTCTCGGTTTATAATTTTTGAGTTGTTCGTTCCTCAAGTTCCGGCCTACGAATTTCGGCGGAACTACGGTTTTTATTTATTATTTGCGTTTCCCCAACTTTCTGTTAATCACGGTGTAGGCCAGGAGCCCTGCATGCCTCAAACCCCACGACCCTCGCACTTCTCGCTGAGAACGTAGCCGGCAAAACATCACCGTGGAGGCCTCTGCAGGAGCTTAGTGAATATCTGCAGGTTGGCAGTAGCCAGCCTGTAACAATATGTACACATAAGATCAGCAATAAGAAAATTTGCAAATAAGTGCCTTCTGTCCCCTTAAGTGGAGATGAATTGGCCATTCTGAGGAAGTCGAAGAATGGCATGACAAGAAGGTCTCTGGAATGGAACCCACAAGGGAAAAGGAATATCGGAGGACCATCTATAACATAGAAACGAATGATGCAGCAAACCTAAATCACTGGGAAAGTTACTCGTATGGGAGAAAATCAAATCAATTACACTCAACAGAGCTAGCTGGTCTAGCGCAGTAGACACCGTATGCTTTTAAATTGGAGATAAAGAGAAAACAAATATTGAATTTTTTGACTTATAGATGGCTAATGTGTAAGAATCACAACAATCAGTTTCGAACAGACGAGATTAATGATTTTGAAAAAATCAATCTTCTCATCAGGTCGCGACGACTGATGTTGTTTATTACATTGAAATATTTTCTATATATATAGAGCAATACCATGTAGTTGTACTACTAGCGAATTACTGCGTAGCGTACGAAATTTTTTGATTCTTTCACATTTCCATCTATATTCTATTTTAACAATTAACTTTTCGAATTCACGATTTTTTTTTTTTTTTTTTGATAAAAACCAAAGTAAAATATAAAAAAAAAAAAAAAAAAAAAAAAACAAATATTGGTTGAAATATCCAGTTCGGCAACGGTCATATTTTGGCATTCATTTGGATGCTTTACTGTAGTAGGTAAATTAACATTCTGATAGCGCTTGGTTTGATTTAAAAATTTAACTGTATACAAAATTCTAATTTTGTAACACAGTCAGTCTTTATAGTCAGGAGGATCTCTATTGGTTAACGGCCGTTATATTGCCTACATTCTCTACATTATCGATGCAATTTTTTTCAATTTTCTACATACGTTGTCTACACTTGTAAAATATTAATTATCTACGCAGTGTAGACTTAGACAAAATTTTTTCGAAGTACGATAATAAATAATTCATCAAACTCCATGTGTACAAGATCTCTTGACAAGAGGATTTAAGCATTACTTGTACCGTAATAAAACTTACCATTCTAATATAAATACATTATTATTTACCACAAAATTAACTAATTCAATTTAAAATCTACATATAAAAAACCTTAAATTCAATTTCTATTTTTTAGTACGAGCACCAAAACTATAAAATAAACTATAAAATATTATAGAAACATTAACTATTCATAACAAAGTAATGCAGCAGCAATCATTACGCATTTATTTAATTGAGCTTTATCCAACCCAATGCTCATAATTAATATCCATTAAGCATTAATACCCTATTAACATATAACGGAAAAATATATTTAACCCGGACATCAAATGTAATGCTACTTTATGTGTCTGATATCAATTACAACCAAACAATGTGTTGCAACATACTGTGGTACATAACCATCCGCAATATATAAAAAAATTATCATCATATTGCCATAAATTAAAATTTAATTAAAAAATTATAAAAAAATTCTTGTTTTTCCAAAACCACAAAAAACAATTGAATTCAATTAAAGTTTAAAACCAGACCACCACACAGACCATTAAAACACCATCCCTCAAACTCCTTCAAAATAATTATTAGCACATTTTGTCCCATTATGGCTGACCGTTTTGTGCAGAGCGAGATAAGGGTGAGTCAAATAATTTAATTATTGCCCTGTGCACAGGATACAGTGAGAGATGAATTTCGTAAAACCCCAGCAATAAATCGATAGCGCAGATGATTTTTAGATAAACAAGTAAATTTTATTTTCTTATATCGGGGTGATTTGGGTGCGGTGTCCCTCAATTTTTGCTTTCAATTTTGCAATGAAAATTCGATCAAATACGAACTAATGACTTCTTCGGCTTATTTATCATCCATCCATTCTATATACCATACCATATAGATATAGGTGACTAACTAGAGGGGGCAAAATAAATTAAATTACCAATTTGCTTGTATTTATTATTTTTGCTTTTGTGATAACGAATTGAGTGGTCTGAGTGCTTATAGTTAGTTGTTGGTCGTTTCGCAGCTTTAATGAACGGAGAAATTAAATTTTGGGGTTTTCTTTATCTTTTCTTGTCTTAAGTTTTTAATGGATGACACTTTTATGTTTTGTTTTTGTTGCAATGAAATTTTATTTTATTGTTATTGTTCTATAGTCGTCATTGCAATTTGGTCCAAACCGATAAGAATAAATTATTTGGGATTTGAGGGTGGATTTATTCAATGAGTCAAGGCATCAATTTTATGATTTTCTTGGAAAACATTTTTGAAGTTCATATTGTGAAGTGGCTTTTACCATGAATTGTATTGCGATAAATTATCATTTCGGTGAATTTGTTACTTTTAAACGGCAATTCTTACCATAGGCTTGTCATTTATTTTTATTATCTTACTCAAACTGTTTTGATATGAATGTTAGATGGTGTCGCCTTACCTGAAATTAGAAAGAAAAAAATGTTAGAATAATGATGTAAAGTTACATGTAAAGTTGATAATTTTAAATTCAGCAACCGGTTCACGATTTAATACACGTATTGACCGGACGTTCGACCGGAGTCTACGTTTAACTTGCTGGAAACTAGAAAATTCAAATTTATGTTGATTTATGTTGATTGCATTTTATAAAAAGAGAGTAAAATCGGAATTGCAATTGGTGTGCATATTTTTGGGCTGAATACGCGTAAAATTGTTACTAAAACCAGAGAATCCTTAAATTTGATTTTTTTTTATCAATTTCATTAAAACTATATTATGAATGTAGAACTCCGAGAGGAGCCTCAATTTCTAGTAATTTAGTTCATAAACCCTCCGTTTTGGCGCTGATAGCAAATTTTTCATTTACTAATAATCCGGAAGATCATATTTTCTTGAGTCGTTTGAAATTAATTTTCTCAGTAGAAATGTACCATGTTATGTATGTTAATTTTAAACCGAAGTTCTGATTAACCCGTTCGATGTCACTCTCTAGCACTTGTTTTGGTCATCTTATAAAATTGATTTACGATCGTACGCAAATTATGGGAATCTTACATCTCTCGACGTGTGTCAAAATCGAAAAACCGAAATTCAAACTCCAAAATCCAAAGGGGACAAATACATAAAAATTCAAATTTTGCTACCCATTTTTGCAAATCTACATTACCGTAATTTTTTGGCTGTTATAGTCAAATATATTTGACAGATTTTTGCTATTTCCCAGAAAAATCCATAATCGAGTTTATGTAAGGGGTAGTATATGTTTTCTCGATTTTATAATAATTCACTAGAACATTATGATTATACTTCTAGTATAAGTTCAAAGTATCGTACTCGTATATTTGCGGTTTTTTCACTTCAACAACATTTACAATTTGTTTTTGTGTGTTGGCATTTGTGGATCAAAATTTTACTCACCTTACTTTGAACTGAAGTAAGCTGCCTGTTACATTGGGACTACAAATTAATTCGGTCCTTTTTCAAAAAGTAGCTCTAACTATAATAATTTGTTTTTTTAGTGACAGCCAATTTCCGTTATTTCAGACAGATTAGACATCCACCTACCGTTAACATTCAGTTTGCATTGCTTTGAGTTTCATACAAAACGTGTTTTTACGGGGTTGAATATGTCTGATTTTGTGATAACTTATCAGCATTTGTGGGAAGTGTTAATTTTTTGGTTTAATTGGAAAAAAGTGCAGCTGAACCACATCAAATGCTTGTGGAAGTTTATGGTGACAATGCTAATCAATTATGTAGAAAATTGATTCGACGCTTCAAAAATGATTCTTAGTGTTGAAGATAAGCCTCGCTTGGGACAACCAAAAACATTCGTAAACGATGAATTAGAGGCATTGCTCGATGAAGATCCGATTCAGACGGAAGAGGAGTTTGACGGTATATAAGAGGCAACCAACAAACAGTTTTCATGCGATTGTAATCTACAGGCATGATTCCAAAGTAAGGTAATTGGGTCCCTTGTGAACTGAAACCCAGAGACGTGGAAAGGGTTTTTTTTTTACATCGGATAGTGACTGGTGACGAAAAGTGATTATTCTACGAAATCCCAAGAGGAAAAAATACTACGCTCGTTGCCATCGACCTCAACATCAACACCAAAGACGAACGTTCATGGTGCGAAGGTTATGTTGTGTATCTGGTGAGACCAATGAGGCGTTGTGTACTCCGAGCTGCTATAACCTGGCGATTCCATTACAGACGAACGGTATAGACTACAATTAATTCGTTTGAGCCATGTATTACGAGAAAAACGACCGGAATAAGAGGAAAGTCATGATAAAGTTATTCCTCCGCATGAGAACGCTTGGCCTCACGTTGCAAAAGTCGTAAACCTATTTGGAAACGCTCGAGTAGTATATTTTGTCTGCACCCGCCGTACTCTCCGGATATTGCTCCTTCTGATTACTGGTTGAAATTGGCTTCAAACTTGGATCGCCTCAAAAGACGAAATTTTTTTCCGAGATGGATTTCGAAAATTTGCTTGAGAGGTGGAAAAAAGTCGTAAGCGGCGTTGGACAATATTTTAATTAATTTTCATTTTATTTTAAAATAAATATATTTTTAAAATTAAAAAAACGGACCGAATTAATTTGTACTCCCAATAAAAAACTATTTGGTGTGTCAGAAATGTCTCAAATGTAAGATCTAAATTCTTATCATAGTCCAGTCCTGCCTATAACATACACTACAGTTCAGGGTGCCAGATCCAGTGCATGGCCTAAAGGTATCCTGTAATTCTACCAAATCCCAAGTTTTCACACATTTCCGGTACATCACCCTACAATATAACAGGAAGCTCCAACAAACTGAAAAACTGTTCAATTTAATTCCAACACGTGAACAAAATGTCATCTAAAGCAGCAATTTTCCACAACTTTCGCCAAAATCCGGCGGAGTAGTTTTTTAGTCATTCATTTATCAATTGGCAATGTTGAATTTGAACTAAATCCATCTCCAATTGCAAAATTTTATTACGATGCAAATCCCTCAGAAATCGTTCTTTCACTTGGGTATTTCAATCTACCACATATCTAGTCTGCTCATGATGATGAAGAAAATTGTGTTCTATCACACATTGCAACTCTAGAAGACGAATGTTTGTTCGGGGGCGGAAGAATTTTGTATTTAATCTTCACTAATGAACTAAATACTTTTAATAAATCACAATCTTTAGCACCATTTGTCTTAAATAATGCACTTTTTGCGGGTTTGAAAAAAATATCCCTTCCCACAGAAACAATTTCGAATTCTATAGTCATCTATAGTCAATTTCAGTCGAAGCGGTCAGACCTGTCTGGGGCGGTGTAAGAAAGCTCCGACTCTAATGGTGTATTCGGATACCTGACACCCTCCGGATCAAACTGCCCTATTTGTGTACTGCGGATTTCTGCGCAGATTGATATTTCCTTCTCCGCTACTCGTGGGACAAAACAACAATGATAACAATACGAAAAAAAGGGTCCAGTGCTCTTAAAAACCCGGAAACTAATGCTGGTGGAATTTTGATGTTAAGGTCTGGTCTCCAAAGCATAGGTAACCAAAGTGGTACTTTGGCCATTTGGTGTGGTCTGCAAGACATACGAAGTAAACGGGAACATAATAGGACTTTGGCCTTCAAGACGTACCGAAAGGACACAAGCAACAACAAGATTCGTTCTTCGAATGCAATCTCTAGGATATTGTACAAAAGCAAGGATGGTCCCCTCGTATCAACTTACAAAACCAGGAACGTTGCCGCAAGCAAAGCAGTTCAGTAAGATTTCCTTGGTGGAAATAACAGACAGGGGTATGAAAATGCTCTCATGGGCTAAAAACATTATTGAAAGGCGCAGGAGAGTTCGGTTGAAGACTTTTTAGTCAAAATGCAGAGATCGGAGGAGTAATCACAGAGAAATGCACAAACGACTAGAATGCAGAAAACTGGAACTAGACGTTTCCTGCAGACCTAGAGCAAGAGCAGCAATCCCAGCGAAACCCAGCGTCCAAACGAAATCCTATAAATTAACAATCCTGAACTGCCGACCGTCGATTCAAGAGTGGCCACAGTCATAGGAGTACTCTGATGCAACTTAAATACCGTCAGATTGAGTTAATAATTCTTTTATAGAGTTTGCGGTAGTCGGTATAGAGGTAGTGTTGAAAATGTCCACTGAGTCAATGTCTTTGCAGGTCTATTGCACGTCGTGGAGTTTTTAAAAATCTTTCCTGACAAAGCGAACTTAAATAACCTAAACACTAATACGCCTCGATTTCTCTATTTCGGTGGTGTATGGAAGTCACTAGTCAAGTACGCCAAGTATACTCGTATTGCATTTGACGAGCAACTGGAAATTCGGCTCTTACCGTTGAAGAATATTTTACGATGTTCGGTCCAGATGAAGTTTATTTAAATTATCGTCCTTTGACGCGATGTCTATAGTGATCCGGTCGAAATAACTGCTTTACCATCAGGCCATTTTATCATACGATCACCTATAATCACTAATGGAATCTATTATCTAATATCTTATAATACAAAAAAAAAATCTTTACACCTAGGAAAAAGTTTCAGAAGGTCCTTCGGCGGGGTCCGGAATCTCTTTTTGATTTTTCTCAGCTCACACGACTTTGATGGAAACCGGCTCGAGTACCAGGAATCGATTGCCATTATTATTTTTTGGAGCATAAACGCCCTCGATGGAAATTGCTGAAAGGTGGCTTTCTGCTCTATAGGAATGGATTGCGATGGTACCCGAGTTCAGAAATATTCGGTTAGTTGTTCTTTTTTAAATTTATATTTGCTTAGTTCAAACGACCTTGATGGAAATTGCTGAAAGGTGATTTCCTAGTCACCAGAAATCAATTGCGATTGATGGGTGTCTTTTGAGTTCTCGGCTCGAATAATTTTGAAAAAAAATTGGTCACTAGTGAAAAAATATTGCCTCGAACTATTTTTATTTGAGAGGGAATTTTCGAGTATGAGGAAGCGATTGGCATAAAATTCAGTTTCTATATGTTAAAGATAGAATTTCAAAATGAGTTCCGGATGTGATTTTGTAAAATGAATAAATTACATGGATCGAAATCTTTTCTCTATAACTAATAGTATAGAACTCGGTTAGGTACTATGAAAATATGCAATTTGATTGGAACGAAACCATTTGATCGGTAAATTGACCATTCTGGAAAGGAATAGGCTACTGTTTAACCAAGAGTGGTGTTATTATGATATTGGCTGCCGATAAGAAATCTGGTTGCAAACATTTTATAGATCTAGTGACATAAAATGGGCACTTGAATGATAAATCAAAATTTCATTTCAGAAATTTTCAATCAAATTCTGCTCTACAGCTCTATACCAGCGCACCGAATACCTCATCTACACATCGAGGCCTCAACTCTTCGGTGAATTGTCTATTTCGATGAATTGGTTTTCGGTAAATTGTCGTTTTCGGTAGACTGACGTTTTCAATTAATTTCTTTTCGTAAGTAAAGGAACTCGGTTAATGAAATCTTGAAATTTAACAATATTCCGTCTTTCCGCCATTTGTTAACGAATTACGATGAAATTTGGATTTGTATTGATCAGGGATTTTAAAGTAAGTTTTAGGCAAAATTCTAGGATCTGTTCGTGTTGGACTAAACTGGCCTTTTCATAACTAGTCATTTTAGTCTAGAAGAATGGTATCTGTACATTTTACACATTATAAATAAATTTTAAAATTGGAGAGATCGGTTGTTTCTTAATTAAATTTTGAAAAATTTTCATTGCTTAAAGGGACAATTAGGAAAAAATTTATGGATTAGAATTTGCACTATAATTTTTTGAATTTCTGCGGCCATATAAGTTATTTTCAGGTTTTAGCCAATATCTCCAAAAAAATCCACTAATAACCAATAGATTTGGTTATTTTTCCTTAGGTCACACTGAGACTATATGGACAATTTGGGGAAAATTTATCGATTATAATTTTCATTATATAGAAAAATGTAAAGAAATTTTGTCTCAAGAATATGCAACGAAAAAAAATAAAGTTAGTACGAGAGAACCAAAACATGCTGGTGCGTTGAAAATCAATTTTTGGGCTCAACATTTTTTATTTTTTTTAGGTCTATATAAATACAAGTACACTAGCCCAAAACAAATCAGTATCCTTAAGCTTTTTATTTAGGTATTAAGCAAAATTTCAAGCCCCATATTCGATGTTTAAATTTTTATCCTTAGGTCATACTGAGATTATGTGGAAAATTTGCGGAACACTTATGGACTAGAATTTTCACTAGAATTTATGATTTTCTGCGACCATATAAGTTATTTTCAGTTTTTAGCTAATATCTCCAAAACATTCCACTAGTAACTAATACTTTCGGTTATTTTCTAATAGCCTAGGTCACACTATGACTAAGCTATTAGAAAAACAACGGAACGTATTGGTTAAACGCGCGACTTCAACAATCGGTAACGCACCGTCAGTTGTCGACAATGATCGAAGTGTGCTAGGTTTTCTCGGCATAAAATCTTAAGAGTGCGATCGCGCTGTTTGGGACTCAAACGGTGAAGGTAGATTTGTCTAATTGGCATAAACGTGTGTCATATTGTCAAAATAAACGAAGTTTTATCCTTTGTCAAATATAACGATGTGTAGATTCTTATCCAAATAAATTATATGTGATTGTGAACCAGATTGACACAGGATAATTTATAGCATCACCATACAATTCAAGGGTTAATCTATATAAACATACAATTCCTTATTACCAACCAATTCACTTGCAGAGAAACGAAATTCATCATATTGAACGCATTAAAACAAGTACAAAATGAATGAAAATTTAATTTCGATTTTCAAGGGGTTCGACAAAAATATCGACAAGTTGCTTGCGTATACGAAGCAGTATAATATCACCCTAATTTCTGTTCATATATAGAGTTACTACGTCTTTAGGGATTTTCTATTCCCGATTGCTAGTCAATTGTGAAAAATATTCGTACAATAAAATTTGACAAATAATCTACTATCTAAATTTTCAGCATCAGGTAACCCTGTACATGATGTTACCTACATTTCGACTACTGATAAAACAGTTTTCATATCTTAATCTTAGCGATTTAACTATCTTTTGTTTTATTTTATAAACGCGAACCTTCTTTAAATAATAAATGTGTTTACCTTCTAATTCCATCTATCTATAGCAAATCTAATGAGCAGTTTCGTTTTGTCTAAACATAATGATGATCAACATCATGATAATGGTAATGACCATCATCATCATAAATATTTATATGAACCCCATAAATATATTTGAAGAAAACGAATAAAATTATTTAACTTCTGTAAGATTAGACGAAAGTAACCAGATAGTGTTGTTATATGGTCGTAAGACAATACATTAGATCTCGCGTTTGAATGAAATCTTTGTTAAGGTGTGAAAGTCGGCCGATTTTATACCACATTATAATGATAAATTACGAGAAGGTATATTAGCATAATTGTTTATGGATTTTATGTGGCAACATGACAATAGGATTAAATTAATTTTAAAAAGTAAAAGCTCTGTTCAAACTCCACTTGACATATCGTTTCGATTATCTATGTTTGCCCTTCAACATAATATTTACATGAATCGTTTATTGTTTCATAAATCATAATACATAATCATGGTAACAGTATTTAAAAAAAAAATTTAATACGTGCCATGCTCATCATTAAACATAAATAAGACCCCACACTGAACTAACCTCAAAATGCATCTGTGTGTGTGCACATAGAAAGAAAATAAAATTTGGTTTCTTTTATCAATCTCATAAGTCATCATAACTCATAATATATCAATAAATATTTTATGTTGTGACATCATAAATAACAACAGAAAACCCATAAACGTGTACTCGTAAGTATCCATAGAGTACACAAAATACGATATGAGGTTGTTGTTCTTGTGCATCCAAATATGTGTCTCTATGCATGTACAGAGAAATGAAAAGAAAATTTTCACTCAAGACAAGCTTTTTTCTTTTGTTTTGATTCAAGAGATGACGGTTGTGTTGTGAAAGCCTTCAACATCATCTTTTCTTACGTACAAGAGTAAAATAGCATCGTCCGCATACGATAATTTTACGGATAATTTTTTTTTGTAAGAAAATAGAAATGCGTGACTAGAATTATTATTATTATTATTTGAATGCAAGAAAAGAAATATGATTTCAAAGTTTTCCTCGTCTCGATCTTTTGTATTCAATTTTGTTTTATCTCAAATCTTTTTTACATAAATATTAAATTAAAACAACAACAGAATTAGCTTCCAGTGTTAATTTGTTCTGATTTATTTTTTGGATTATATACGAAAATGAATAGTCGTACAAATTCAACAATTCGTATGCCGAATATTTGCTCGTCTATGTACACGAACTGGAAACTAAAATTTTATGATTTATCGATTTGAAAGGCATACACAGAGGAAAAATGTTATGTTGCCCTTACCCTTTTTAAAATTTCCCCTCCATAAATTGTTTACATGTTTCAGGGAAAATCAAACACAAAATGCAGACTGTTTTAGAAGGGGTGATGGTATAACATAGTTGTGTTACGAATAAATATATTTTCATCCCTATGTTGGTAGGGCGCGGATATTATTTGTGCTTGAATTTGCCTTTTTTTCAGATTTCGATGGCAACGGAGAATTTTTTTTTTGTAATCCGTCTTTTGTTGAAATGGTGAACACTGTCTGTCATCTCTCATATTTTTTACTAGAGGTATTAACCAGTCCTAGCACGTATTTTGTATACTAAAATTTTAATTTTTTATACAAGGAAAGTCCTAAAAGTGGGACACTGATTGCAACCCCGGTAAGCGCACCAACTTTCACCGAATCAAGTTTAATGTGAACGTCTTGCCACTTCCAGTAATGTGGTTGAAAAGATTTCTCTGACCAACATTCATCTTCCAATGACAATTGGAAGACGTGCTCGTCCGGCCAGCGCAGATGTCATGACTTCATCGATTCTAGTTTACCTTCGACCTAAACGAGCATGTAAAAATTAAATGAGCCTCGATGTGTAGATGAGGGGTTCGGTGCACTATAGAGCTGTAGAGCAGAGTTTGATTGAAAATTTCTAAAATGACAGTTTGATTTATCATTCAAGTGCCCATTTTATGTTACAAGATCTATTAAATGTCTGCAACCAGATTTTTTATCGGCAGCCAATATCATAATTACACCACTCTTGGTTAATCAGTAGCCTATTCCTTTTCAGAATGGTCAATTTACCGATCCAACGGTTTCGTTCCAATCAAATTGGATATTTTCATTGTGCCGAGTTCTATACAATTAGTTAGAGAAAAGGTTTCGATCCGTGTAATTTATTCATTTTACAAAATTACATCCGGAACTCATTTTGGAATTCTATCTTTAACATACAGAAACTGAATTTTATACCAATCGCATAACACAATTTCCTCTCAAATAAAAATAGTTCGAGTCATTTTTTTTTAAATTTGGACTCAGGTTTAAAACGAAAATTTCCTTAAAAAGGAATGCACTGAAAACGACAATTCACCGAAATCGACTATTCACCGAAATCGACTATTATCGACTATTAATTCTGGTTTTCAAAATCCCTGTTTTCAAAATCGCGATTTTCAAAATCCCGGTTTGAAAAAAAAAATATCCCGATTTTTAGGAAATCCCGGTTTGAATATTTAAAATTTGACATGTGGGAAAATGAGAATCTTAAATGATTTTTTGACAATATCCAAAAATGAGTTTGCGATAAAGTTCTAGAAAATGGCTAATAGGGACAGAATTTGGCCATTTCTTAGCAGGTTTTGTTGAAATTCGATACGTGAAATAGTTTTTTTTGGGATCGATATAAAATATTGCATTTCAAGGCAAAATATTGCTTTTTTTATTAATCTTGCAAAACTGCAGGTGTCAATATATGGTACTGTTGTTGTAATTTCACAAAAAAAATGGGAGTTCAGTTAATTCCGACTCCGACACCGATGAAATAGCACCGACTCCACGAAACCCACTCCCTCCTCTGACTTCGCAGCCTTGTTTTTTCTAGTAAATTTGTGGGCAAGATATTTTATTTTTATGTTAAAATATTTAGTCCGGCCGGCCCGAATTAATAAAAAATATTTTCTTCAAGACTTTAGAACTAGAAGAAAAGAAAACCGGAATTTTGAAAACCGGGCTTTTGAAAACCGGGATTTCGTAGTACACCCTTACAGTTCATAACCAATTATTTAAATCATTTTTATTTGTAATATCTTATACTATACAATATTTTTTGATTTTCGAATTTTTTAAAAATTTTGTTATTAAGAATTTTTAATTTCAGAATTTCAAAGTTTCGGGATTAAGATAAAGTAAGACATTGTGTTCGGTGAATTGTCGTTTTCAGTGAATTGTTTTTTGAGCAAATGCCGCTTTCGGTAAGTTGCTTTTCGATGAATTCTTTTTTCAATGAATTATCGTTTTCGGTGAATTGTTTTTCGGTGAATTGTCATTTTCGGTGAGTTTTTCATTTTCGGTAAATTATTTTTCAGTAAATTGTCGTAAAACCCTTGAAATTTTCCTCCTTCCCATTAAGAAACACAACAAACCACTTTATAAAAAGGGTAAAATTTTAAAAAACATCGTTACGAACATTTTTTTTTCGATTCGTTATAATTACTTTTTCGTAAAAGCTTATTAACTTATTTCATACCACTATTTGACCTTGAACATAAAAACGAACGTAAAATTTGAAAAACATCTATATGTTTACCGTCGAATGTTTGAGGTTTTTTTTAATAAATTGGCTGGTATCAACAGGGAGTCAGCGCCACGAAGGTTGCGCGGCCTGTTTAGCAAACTGAAGGAGTTTGCACCAAGGAATAGACTGCAGTTAACCCTCAGCAATATAGCGAGAACTGAATACAAGAGATCATATCCTGGCAAAAGCAGAGCAGTTACAAACGTAATGAGTACTCTCATTATTTTCATTCTAAACAGTCGTCTTATAAGCCGGTGGGAACCAATTCTATGCGAATAAGAAATTTTTAAAGCGACAATGATCCATTAGAACCGCAACGAAGATTCTTAGTTGATCCTTCTGGGGGATCGGGGAGCGGGGGAGGGACCAGTTAGTGTTAGAGTTAATCAACGCATTGACTTTGGGATGTGTTTCAAAACCTCAAATGCAGCTTGGAACACTATATAGACCTGGCCTAAGCTACCTGATGATCTGAGATCAAACGTGGGACAGCTGAATTTCACCACGGTTTGATCGCGAAAAAGAACTAACATTTTGGAACCGTTATTCTTGAAGTATTGAGACGTTCACAAATCTGTAAACGGAAAGACTATGCAAAATGATACTAACACTGGGTATTAATGAATTGTAAGGGTTTTCCAATAAGAAGATTTATTTTGAATAGCCTGCTATTTGGGCAGCTGTCATCTTTTGACATTTGACAAGTAAAAACTACGCCAATACTCAAAATGGTACGATACAGTTCGCAAAACTAAAGCACTTTTGGGTCGTCGTGAAACACCCCCTCCGCCGGCAATAGTGAAACTGGTGGATATTGCAACTGAGAATATTGCTGCTGTAGCCCGTAGTGTTGACGAAAACCCAAATTTGTCGGTTCCTCGCCGATTTTTGGAATTAGACATTCTACAAACGACATTAACACGTATTTTGCAAAAAGACTTAGGTCTTTCGCGAACTGCCACACAAGCAACGAAACAATTGCAATTTTGCAAGACAAGTTTCCTGACCGTGTTATTTCTCAAAGAGGTGATCAAATTGGCCGCAGAGATCTTGTGATATAAAGCCTTTAGACTTTTTACTTTGAAGTCACGTGAAAGAGTCTATGTCAATGCTCCACAATCGATTCAAGACCTTAAAGACGGAATTCGTGAAGTTATCAAGGACATACTGCCGCAAAAATGCGAATTGGTCATGGAAAATTTCATGAAAAGGATATGGTGCTGCAAGCGTAGCCATTTGGCTGAAATCGTTTTCAAATGTTAATGACATACCTTCCTCTTTACAATGAAATAAACATTCATTGATTTCTTTTAAAAAATGCTCTTTTTTTAATATCAAAATGAAACCTCTTATTGGAAAACCAATTTACTTGTAAAGAATTGGTGATGCCCCACAAAAGCACCACGATTATTGGACGCTTCGTTACTTTTTAAACGATAAGCTGCAAAATACGCTGACTTAAAGTACAGGACGGCAGCTGAGGAAAGTAAGCACCAGTAAATACTCCCCTGAGGGTAATACCCATGATTTTCTAGAGGCTGTGCAATATTGCCAGAAAATGACGATTGCTTTATGAAGTTTATAGTATAGGTTTCCTTTCTATGATAGCCTAGCATCCAAAAACACTCCCATATGTTTTACATAGTGCGATTGAGAGATTATGGTACCAGAAGCAGTGAGAATGAAAAGGCCAACTAATATTCTACGGCTAGTAAAACCTATTAAACAGCGTGTAGCTGGCTGAAATTCAGATAATACGAAACATAGAAACAGAACTATCCGTATAAAAGAAGATCGTCAATAACTAAGTGCCACAACAACGGTGAGAGTTCACCTCCTGTGGATATCTCTTGACAACTTTAACAGAATCAAAAAAAAAAAAAACATCCAACTCAAACTCAACAATGCTAGACATAAGCGTGTATCCAATCCACAAGATAATTATCAATCTCATATTTGTTATAGATATTAGTGACTTTGTGCATTTTTTTAGTATGCGGCATGTTACTGAGGCGAGAAATACAAAAATGGTTCACAATAAGTCTATCAACGATTCTGTCTAACAGTTTCAAAAAGGTTGATGATAAACTGATTGAAAGAAAACTCTTCGGCATACAAAAAATTCCAGTTAACCGATTTGGCAGCGACAATAGACTAACTGGTCTCGGGAGCATTAGATCAATGATGACGCATCCTGGAAAATGGGCGGAGAGAAGAAACTCGCCAACATCCTTTGATGACAATGTAGACCTACCATTACATAGTCGAAGAGAATCCAGTCGACAATTACCATTCTTCGCTAACATTATATTGAGCCTAGTGACAGCCAACAAATTGTTGATTTTCTCACAAAAAAATTATTCCAAGAACATCTGTGAGCTTTTCTTATAAATAATAATTGTATTTGATATTAACAATAAAGATGGCACTGTGAAATAAATCAGATGATCAATAAGGAGCTATACAACTTAGGTGACAAAATTAAAAAAGACCAACGGTCCATTAGAAATGAGGGTACTAAGCAGTAACTAAGTAAATAAAATTATTTTAAGTAATTTTGACCAAAAATTGTGTTGATTTATATCGGTAACTCTAAGCAGTGGTTTACAAGCAAATTTCCAAAACAGTATCGTGTGGAGAAATTTTATTCAGGTACCTGTAACGCTGAGCATAAAAGGTATAAAGCTGCACAGTGACGATCTTGGTTCGCAACGAGTTCAGTAGCGGAAATTATGATTGACACATTTTCTATGTGAGCGCAAGATAATATTTTTTTATATCAGCAATCTCATTCCAATTAAATTGTGTTTTTAAATTTAAGGACTAGTGAAGGGTTTATAAGCGACAATTCATTAATCTCAATGTAATTTGCAATTACAACACGAAATTAGTAGCGCCTAGTATTTTACTTGATGCTATTTTTTTGACTAATATTTTCGTTAGTTAGTTAGTTCATACCAGTTATTGATAGATGTCTCTAATAATCATATATACCAAAAGAAGTGTGATATTTAGATCTCGACTGCAGCATTTGTTTAAATTTTTCAATCGTTTTGTGTTATATAGAAACGCTTGGTATAAGCTCATCACCAAAGTTGAAAATTTATGATGTGCGCTTTTATTGACTAACCTAAATGTTGAAACTTCGACTATCATCCACTATGGGGCCGATAAAATATCAACTTCTGAGGTTATTTTTTAATGACACTTCAACGCGAATTTTTATAATTTTAATTTTGTGTTAATTGTTTGTTTAAATATAAATTAAATATAATTTTACAAATAAACTACACAAACTAAAAGTTGTATGCTAGTGACATCTGTGTTTATGTTTCACTAACTTCTGGTCTGAATTTATTTTAATCAAATCAATCGATTAAATCACACACCAATAGTAAAGAAAATCGGCACGAGACACACAGTACAAATAGTATGACATTTCTGTTTATTGATATCGACATCTATGAGTGACTAGTATGAACTTCATTTTGTTTTATGAAAAATGTGACAACAAAATCGGCGTAAGGTGTACAAGAATTATATATTTTACACTTTCAAGATACAATTCTAGCTGTGATTAGTTGAGAGGCTGGTTGAGTCATACAACATCAGACAGCAAAATCTGCTGGCACTTCGTCCTAACTAAATTTATTTCTGCTAAACAAAATTCGGTAGTTGTGAACCGGTAAAAAAATTTCTTATTATCTTTTATTATTTTAATTCTATTTTAGGATGCACTTGTTTGGCGATTTAACAGAATTTGATTAATATTGCATTATTCCCGTGTTTCGTGTTTACTTCTCCAGCTGAGGTATTTCTTCTTTAAAGGATGTCTTTGTATGCATTTGTTGTTCATGAAAAACAGATTTTTTATTGAATGAAATTATTTAACATAAATACACAAAAAGGTGAAGTTACCAAGAGGTCTGGCACTTTTCGTCTTTTTGATCGACTGCAGTGATGAAACAATAAAAATATTTCGACCATTTATTCAACGTATAAACACAATGCGTTAGCGAATTATTATATTTTGTTTAGATTATAATTTACACAGCAAAGCTTGGTCTCTCTGAGAATATCAGATTCATACCTTTACAATAAGGAGAATGAAAAATCGCAGAAAAAGGCATGCAGACAAAATGAAAATAATTAAAACGTGTTCCTGTGTTTTTTGATACAAAAATTCAGTCGACTTAAGGCTTAGACGTTTTGTGTTTGTTTGGGCCAATTTCGAAGATTCCTAAGTTATTTTCTAATTATTTTGTGTTTTTAACAAAATACCAATAATTTTAACTTTCTTTTCCTGTGTGACTGTACAGACCAGATGAATTGATTTCTATAAACTATGAGGTCCACCAGGACCGAGGACCGTAGACGAGAATGAAAAGTTTTGCCTAACATTGAAATAGTAAAACCAAACTAGTTTGTGATCATTATCTCTTACTAAACGCATAGCAATATAACTGTAAATTAGGATTGGGGACCAAAAAATTCGCAGACGAATAGAATGTTGTGCCACTTCTTGAAAAAATAATCCAATCACGTACAGATAAATCCCCAGCACGTTATATATACTTAATTTTCCGAACAGTATCGCAAAAAATCAATTCCTTGTGTGAAATGACACATGTGGATTTAATCTGCCGATATACATTTTTTACATAAATTGGCTTTTATTGCAAAGCCTGTCTGTATTAACAAATTACATCCGGTTGATTCGTTTCTTCACATTTGGAAAACACAAATTTTGTATTGCGTAAAGCCCATTCCAATCAATCAATCATCAAATTTTTGCAGCTAAGCAATAAATTTGAACATAAAAAAAATGTGCAACATCAGCATCAAAAAATTATTTAATAAAAATTGCATAAGGCCAAACATATTACCCCTCGTCGTACACACATCAAAAATAATAGTTTTTCTAGTTCTGTGAATCATCTAAACCAAAAATTCTAATTTATGGATTAATGGTCTGTGTATAGTTTTATACAACTGACGAATTTTTTTTTTGAAGACGTAAATTTCCTCTAGCTACCAAACATTGATTGGAAATTTTTTTAATGGATAAAATATTTTATAATACAAATAATAATAGGGAAATAAATAGACTAAGCTAAATGAAAATAGTGGGTGGTGCCCGGTGGTAAAAATACTATGGTACAAAATCTCCACTTGAATATAACAAACTCGTATATAGTATATATCTGAACTTGCTACGGAATTTATTTTTTGTTAACAACAAAACAATGGAATAATTTAAAATGTCTGCATATAATGGCTGTTTTATAAAATTTAACCCTCGATTTTCAGAAAGTAATATAAAATTGGTTTAATTAAATTGCAAACATTTTCTAATCAAATTTAGCGCACTAGTGCCGAAACCTTCTCAATTTCGTCTACGTTGACCCTATTACCAAAACCCCATAAATTCGAATGGGTTAAATAAATTAACAAAATTACTTATTCCATATACATCGAGGGGTGAATAGATGGTAGTAAAATTTATTTTATTTGCATATTAAATCGGCAAATAAACGTTTATTTTATATACCCTATACACAAAGAGTATAGTTTTCAATCGTTAAATTAGTTGCGAGAAAACGAATTTTTTAAACCAGACGATCCCATACTCAAAATGCCATCCGGCAATATAATAAAATTCCCACCCATCAAAGAATTTTTACTTCTTCACGATGCTTAATTCAATTATTGAGGAGTAGAAAAAAAAAATAAATTTCAGTTCAGACATAATGTAAATACAAAAAAAATTGGTTTGGCCGTAATAAAATACGGATATCCAAAGAGATAAACATGCATAACCACGTAACATTGCACCTAAGCCAAACACAATAAAATTCGACCAAGATAAATTAACTGCAAGCCATAATGCAGTAAACCGAGATTTTATTACCTTTTGTCTTTGATTTTTACCTTTATGTGTTTTACCATGTAGCACAAAATAAATTTTGGCATTTTGCCCAGCACAAAATTTCCATAATTTTGGTATAAGAAGAAAACTGTGTATTATATATCGTTATGTTCCTCATACTCGATTTTCATGTATAATTTCCACCCTGATGTACACAAAACGACGTCGACAAAAGAATGGAAAAACATTTTTTCTCACATAAAATTTCATTCAACACATATTACAGTGCTACAACAACTGTGTCACAGATTTTCTTTTCCGTATTCTCCTAAATTTCCCCCTGTGGCTATTTTATTTTTAAAATGAAAATGGAATCTCAATACACGTATATACATCATACATATACAAACATAATATATTTAGAGGGAAAATGGGAAAAAAACATTTTCCCGACTCTATAATCGCAATAATGGAAATAGTCATAAAAATAATCATAAATACAAATCCAAGATGAAACGGGTGGAAAAACATAGGAGGAAATATACAGTAAATTTTAAATCCCCGATAAAAATGTTGGGTGGTAAAATAAAATAATACTAGATTTTTATCGCAGCCGTGCTCTGGTTTTTCCACATTTTGAAATATGTTCGATTTTTTTTGATTTGGGAAAGAAAACATTGCTGATGTTATCGTAAAGTTAAATATTATTAGATTTTAAATGAATATCTAAGATTTGGGGAACTACTCGTATATGGATGTGGAACGGGAAGAGATGCCCCAGGAAACCGGTAATAGGATTGTGATAATTTTATATCGAATATAAATGAGAATTGAATTTGGTTTTATGCGTCTTTAAAACTTCATAATGCAGCGGGAAATTCAAAGAGGGAGGATATAGTTTTAAGATTTATTGAGTTGGAAAATCGTTGATGGGGTAGTAATGTATCAATGAAAAGTGGTTGGTTGATTTTTTAGTATGACTCGTCTCTTTTACAATTTAACTTAGGCCTCGCATTATCTGGGCCACTAAGCTAGTTCTGTTAGACTTAATTAATGTCCTAAACATTTAAGTTAAAATCTAACTAGGCCTAACTGCAGAATATTAACTTACAGTAGACAAACTCTGTTGCTTTAATCAACGTTGCATGTGTCAAAATTAAGATGAAACAGGTTAAATCATTTCTCAAAATATATTAGAATGTCAAGAGCATGATCATTCAAATCGAGAAGCTTTTCCACAAACTAATATAACGGAAAAATTTTGCTACCAACACAATTCATCCAAAAAAAGTTTAACCAAAAATACAGTTCAAATGAACTAAAATCAAAGATTTCAAATTAGTAGTGCTCAGGCTCACTAACAAATTTCTAAAATTTCAAAATTAAATATTTTTTCGATCATTTTTATATGAGGAATTTAAAAGTTATGCCAAAAAGATTTCAGCACTTTTTTTACATAAAAATTGAACTGGTATGATTTGTTCGTCTTGGTATTAGATATTTTCTGGATAAGTTTAAATTTTCTGTTTTTGTATGAATTTTCAAATTTTAAGAAATTTAGAATTCATACAAAAGTTGCATTCGTTCATACAAAAGTTGCATTCACACAAAAGTAGCATTCGTTATATACAAAATTAGAATCACTTTAGTAGCAAAGTAAATGGCTCTTTATGAGGAAGGTTTAGTGAATGTTGTGTTCTAGCAAAGTTGATAATTTTTTCTAGTAAATGTTTTTGGATGAATCGTTATTATTTAAATTGTGTGGAGTCTCGCAAAAAACCATTTTTACATGAAAAATTTCGAATACTACAAAATGCGATTCACGGAACGTTTTTTGGATTGCTATTTCCTACTGTACTGGTTCTCGTGCTACAAACCATTTTTTAGTAAAAATTTCGAATTTGCGCATAAGATGACGTCATAACAAGTTTTGTTGATACGCACCGCTCCAACAAATTAATAATTTTCTGACGTATCACAAAACACTTTTCTATATGAAATTTCAGATTAGTACAAAGTGCGATTCACACAAAAGTAACATTCAAAGTTGTAACGCTCTATCAAAGTAACTGATTTTGCGCAAGAAATCTTTGGGTGAATTGTTTATAGCTACTTACGCAGTAATTTTCAAAATTTCAACTCCGTGCAATAGGTTATACAAAATTTGTATTAGTGTGAACCGAAAGTGAGTAATTTTATATTCTAGCAAAGTAAATAAATTTTTGGAGGAATTGTAATTTTCTACTCTTGTATCGCATAACAAACTATTTTTGTATGAGAAATTGTCGAATTCAAAAAATGCGATATTGATAAAAGTTGCACTCAATAAATACAAAAATTGCATTGCTCTAAAAATGTAAATGATTTTTAGTAAGAAACATTCTTTGAATGAATTATAATTTTCCACTTGCGTAATAATTTTCATACAACAAACCTTTTTTGTATGTAAAATGTCACGAATCCACTGGTAGGATAAAAATTAATATTTTTTTTGATTTTAAACGTTTTTTTTTGATTAAATGTATTTTTTGTCGAATTCGTACAAAAGAGGATTCACATAAAAGTATCGTTCGTTACATACACAAGTTGGATCGCTCTAACGTAGGAATAATTTTCAGGATTCTTTATAATTCATGCAAAATATGATTCATATAAAAATTGCATTGATACAAATACTTTTTAACATTTCTGTTGAGAAATTTCAAAATCGTTCAAAAGGTGCTTTGCACAAAAATTGCATTGGATAACTCTAGCAAATTTCTAGATTTTTTGTACGAATTGGAATTCGAATTCCTGTACGAATTGGACGATTCGATAAAAATAACAGTTGCCTTACAAAAGTAACATAGGTATCACATACTAACAAAGTAAATGATTTTTTGAAAGAAACATTTTTGGATGAATTGTAGAATTCTACAATTCCCTTGGGCCGACCCACCTTCCAGGCCAGTGTAGGCTGGCATGGAGCTTGCAATGTGCAGATGCTCTTAAATCGGTCCTATAGCCGTACGTCCTCGAATCTCAAAACAGATCGCATAGTTAATAAAAAAATAAAAAAAAAAAAAAAAAAAAAAAAAAACGTTAAACATGGCAGATGTGAATATAAAAGTATTAGGATGCTTCTCTTACAATAGTTTTGGGCCTTTGAATTAGATTAAATAACTTATGGATCAGCAGCCTGTCTTCGTGGATGATATCCTTTATAATGTGATTTTCTCTTATGACAGAGACCACATGCCTTTGCCTTAAAGATAACCCTACATGCAAAATAATGACCCTTAATACACACATCTAAGCGGGTGAAACAGTATTTCAATGACAAAAATATCAATATTTTAACTTGGCGAATGCAATTCCCCAATTTTTAACTAATTAAGCATCTTTGAAAGAGCCGTAAAGTTACCGAAGCCGGTAAAAATAGAAATAAATAAAAACTATAGTTGGTCGTTGAAGAAGCGTGAAAATCAATATCTTTTTAACAATGTTTGAAATTAATAAATCTTATATCACGAACATGCCAGACAGTGAATGTTTGAATAATACATTTCTTCTGATGGAAGACAAAAATGTATGAGTAAACATGTGCTAACACCCGACTCTCTTTTAGCATAAATGTATACATACATTTAGAATATACTACACTTTTTCTACATAAAGCGAAAAATTAAAGTCCGATGACTTTAGGTAAAAAACTGTCTTGAATAATCAAATATCATTATTCCTGAAAATTTAACATTTAAATTTTTAATTCTAAAGAGCACCCATGGAAGCTGCCATTTCGGGTACAGATTTCCAATACATTTTATACGAATCTTCCAATTAATGGAAATTAAAACTTTTTCCATTAGCTAATTGGAAGATTCCTGCTCCTGTTAAAATTAAAAAAAATGATCTGAACAAATATTGTTTGAAATTTAATTTATAATCTTTTGTTGCTACACGAAGTCTTTCATTGCTAAGCTGTCGAGCTTCAGAAGTTAGCCACTACAATTTTATCCTTTACAAACGCTCTTAAAAGACTACGTGTACCTCAGAAGACTTTTCAGAAAGGCAAACTCGTATATCAAATTTTTGTCTGCCATCTATGAGCAAGTAGCGAAATTATCGGCTCGTTCATCCTAGTCATTCATACATGTGGCTAAACAAGCCGTGTATTTAGGAAAGGACGAAGATTACTAAACTTCAGAAAATTTCTTATCGGCGATTGATAGCTTTGAACTAAGCTTGCTGTTTAGAATAAAATAACAGCTATACATTTTAGTTTATAAACTTTGGAATCATCTATCAATAACTTGTTTGAACTAACCATCAATTTTAATAGGAAATTTCCTAATTTAGTTTTGCTTGAAATCGGCTTTTACTTGCTTGTATCGTTTGAAATTTTCATTGAAATTGGGCTGTAATGGTATGCCAAGTTTCATTTTGCAGCTGCAGTTACCCACGCGGTAGAAACCAAAACTATACTGACGCAATATAGGGGAAAGTAGATTAAATTAAAATAAATTAAATCACAACATACGATATGAAATTAACACCTTCTAATCAAAATTCTTATAATCACGTTAAACACACCGCACAATGTGTGGTATTTTTTGCTTGTGTAATATTTAGCTTGTGCAGAACGAAGAAAAAAAACCTAATAATAATCTAAGATTGATTTTATCGACTTTCACACCTCTCATAAATTGTATTACTGTCAAAATTATATAAACACCATGAGGCATGTGTTTGAAATGAAAAACGCAAAGATGATGATGATACCGCAGATTTAGCATAAAGCTTTCTGCAAAGGCATGCAAATTTAATATACACTGTGCGGTATATTAAAACACTTAACGCAAATCAATTTCTTACGAAAGTTTTAATTAAGAAAACATGTCGGTTAGGTGCGGTTATCAAAATATACGGAAGCGGTTAAATCTACATCAAGATAAACATAAATTTTATGTTCTGTGTGCATAGTGCGAGTTTTATTATACGAACGTTAAATGATTTATAATTCGAGCCGCGCGCAATTGCAATAAAAAAAATAATTTATGAATAGTCAAGGTCACCATAATTGCATTTAATTGAAATATGATGATATAGTAATTATAAGTAAAATGCAAATTGTTTTATTAATTATTCTGTTGTGCCTGGAATTTATGATTTAATTACAGGTGATTTGGCATGTTACGTATATCATTAACATCGCGTTATTGATTCACACCAAATTGTATATGTACATGCATGTAAATTACGCGAGTACAATGTAAATATATTTGAACTCCCGTTTCGTCTACCTATTATAAATTTTCTAAACGTGTAGGTCGTGCAATTAATATTTAAAATATTTCCGATCCGATATTAAGTTTACTTTTTCAATGTGGCCTAGTTATACAAAGCAATTGAAAATTACTTGTTTCGAATTTCGATTTCAGGGCAAAACACGAATAAGATGTTGAAGAGGTTATTTACCAAGTTCAAATATTAAAAACATAAATATTGGTCGAGTATTATCATCGACATCATAACTCTTTCGCCCATATAAGAAGAACCGGAAGAAAATTTCTTATTGGATTTTTTTTTTAAAACCAAATAAATCGCGGCAACTAAAATGAAAGTCATGGTCATTTTGATTAACACACAAACAAATCATAAAACAGAAATCGTGAGTAGTTTTTGAGTGACCGCTGTTTAGATTAATTGTAGAAGTCGCTACTTGCAGAGAGCACAGCCAGCAAGTCTATAGTACCTAATTGCAATATGTATGCATAAATTATTTGCTTAATATGATTTTTGGATGAAGTAATTTGCATAAAATACATTTTTATTGTTGTTTTGACTTGGCTACACCACTCGAGAGAATTTATGCAATAAATTTCGGTGTATTATATGCGCTTGTTCGCCGCATTTGTAAATAAAATATAAATTATTTGGAATTTATTTGTTTATGCATATATTGTTACTGTCATATGGGGTTTGTTGGGTGCAGTGAAGTTTCAATATACAAATAAAAAAATATTGTGATTTATGGGCGATAGCATAACGCGCAAAGCTAATAACCTATGCGTGGAGGCGGTTCGTGATGGCTATACAAACACGTTCATTTGAATGTTATTTTTTGACCGTGGGAACAGGTTAAAGACTGTATTGTATGCCACTCGGCAATGCCACAAAGTAATATAAACAAACAAGTATACATGTGTAGTTTAGGATTACTCCAGAGTATTAAACTACTTAATTTTTCTTCAATCAAAATTTTACTGACTGAGTGCAATATGACTTCACCATACTGATCGAATTTAAAATGTTGTTAACGATTAAAATTAAAAAATTTTTTATGATGGATTACAGACAGGGAGGTAGATTACGCACGTGTGTGAAGTTTTAACAATTAACAAAAAATGTATTAGTATTAGTAATGTGTTATACAGTAGGCAAATAAATTATAATCAAAAAATAGTACATAAACAGTTAAAATTACATCATATTGCAAATGATAATTAAAAATCAAACTTTTAACGTTATAGTTCGCGATTATCCTAATACAGAACGTTTAATACTGTACAAAACTTTTTAAATATTTAAATATTTCCATAGAATTTTGAAATTCACGGAGCTTAAATTCGAGAAAAGCACAAAGAGACACATCATTATTATCAGATAATATAAGGCAAATGCGATAAAAAACCAAGAGGCTTTTCAATGCGGAAATAAGAAAGCTTCTGTTATTGGCGATAAATGAAAATCATTTTTATGACTTGATACGTAATTTAGAGGTTTACTGTGATGCAGCCATTAATATAAAACGTATTTTGAAAAAGACCCAGGCCTCATCGATGAACCCTGGAAGATTGTGCCAATCCTAACAGACGACTACCACTGGGGCGCTCATCATAGTTTGCCCTTATCATTACCAACTCAAAACATAAAGAACCATTTGCGGCCTAGGAATTTCTTAAGAGATACACATTTTTATTTAACTTAATCTTAGATTTTGGAACTTGGCCATTTCCTCAAATTTTAATATACGGCGGGTGCTGGCGACGTATGCTCGAAAACTGTTTATTCCATGCACTACAGCGTAGCATTCCAGCTCCGTAATAGAATTATTACGGTGAAAAAGACGGTGGAAAAGAACACTTCCTATTCTCGTGGAGCTTGCATCACACTGAATGAAAAATTCTCGCTTGAAGTCAGCATTTTGCAACACTGGAGCAGAAATTAAGGCTTGCTTCAAGTTTTCTAGCGCATTCTGAGCTTCGTTTGTACACTGGAAGGATTTATTTTTAGCTAATATATTGATAAGTGGAGCAGCTATCGTCGAATAATTCGAGATAAATCTGCAATAATATCCGGTCAATCCTAAAAATCTTCGGATTCGACGTATATTTTTAGGAATCGGATAATTTTTAATACAACTAACCTTATCAGGGTTCACTTGAATATTTCCATTGCCGATAATATATCCTAAATACCGAGTATATCATAAAACAAATTTGCTTTTGATAACGTTTATCGTAAACCCTGCCTCTCGAAGCAAGTGACTGATCTCTTGTAAAAGTGATAAATGCTATTCTAAGGTAGCGGACGTAATCAATAGGTCGTCGAGATAAACGAATATCCTGTCGTCGAAGCGGTATGGAATCACCCGATCCATTAATCGGCACATACGTTGTGGGGCATTAAACAACTCGAAAGGCATAACCGCAAATTGGTACAGGAGCCAACTGGGCACGGTAAAGGCCGTCTTATCCCTCGAACCCTCATCAAGAGGCTCTGCCAAAAGGCATCTTTTAAATCAATACTAAAAATATACCTACTTTGATCGAGGCGTTCTAGCAGCCCCTCAATGATGGGTAAGGGATAAGCGTCCTTTATCGTGGTCTCGTTAACCTTTCGGGCGTCTAGACACAAACGAACTTTTCCATTGGCCTTTCGAACTAATGTGATCGGGGAACTCCATTCACTCCCACGACATTCCTCGATTACCCCGAGACTGACCATTCGATCAATTTTCGCATCTAAGGCTTGTTTAGTTGGTGAGACAGGGTAATAACGCTGTTTTACGGGAATAGCGTTCTCGACAAGATGAATTTTATGCTTTGTAAATGTAGTTTTACCGAGTCCCAACTTTTCTGACGACGGTAAAGAGTTAATTATTAGTTCAAGTTGCCATTTTTCTGTAGGATTAAGATTATGCATATTATTTTCACCTAAGGGTGCTGTAATAGAAGAAATAGAAATTGGGGTATGTGAAGTTGAAACGTGGAACGGATTAACGGTTGGAACAATGCCAAATTCGCGCCAGAAATCTATGCCTAAATATAGTTTCTCGGTTAAATCAGGGCACAAATGAAATTTAAACAGTTTAGTTTGGCCATTGAAAGTAGTATTTATAGTAATAAATACCAAGAACGCGTTTCACCTGACCGCTGGCAGTTTTCAGAATAGATGGTGAATTTGTAATTTTATAAAATGAATTCGACAAAAATAGTTCACATCCGTTACCTAAGACACTCAAATTTGCTCCGGTATCTAACAAACCACAATAGTTGTAGTTTCCAATTTGTACATCCGCCATCGGTAGTATCAGTAATGATAGATGAAGCTATGAGATTTGCAATTACTTTATGATCCCGCCAATATTTTATGGCCCTTAAACGACGTGAAGACATTTACGGAACCTTCGGTGGGAGAATTTGAAACTAAAGACGGAAGAGAATCAAGGGAATAATAAGGACTTGCTGTTGCACTAGTTATCGCTTGGGGGGGGGGGGTGTTTGGTCACGTATTTGCTGCTGAGTCCTCCATTGTGACCGGAGGCTATAGTGCTGGTGGATTGGATGGGGGACTTTTCCCAGCAAAAGAGTTCCCCATCTGTACATTTCCCGAACGTAAGTCCTTTTAATAAAAAATGATTATTCCAAAGTTTACGGAAAGGAAACTATAGCAGTCGTAAATACGTGTAACGTCGATTTTAGCCTGTTGCGCCCTCTACAAAAATTCAACTGAACTTAATGCCGAGTGTCAGATTACGTACGTAATAAACAAAATGATACCGCAACAAACCACGATATACTAAAAGTGTGATGAGGACGGTGTGATTCGTACAAGAAATTCACTTAGTTGTTATTTACCTTTCGATATTTTTAGTGTGAATGAAAATACACCTCGCAACGTTGGAAGTTCTTTTTCTTTTGGAGCTTTAATGTGTTCTAGTTGTGGTGCCAATTTTGAAGTTGCTAAAATAGTAAGCCACTACGGTTTAGCAATTGCCGATGTACAATCGTATAATAATGAAAATTACAATATGAAACTACGATAGATTTCTAAAAGGATAGTGAATTACAGTTATTTGGGAATTAATTACACTAAGTAAATAAGCATTAAGCGAGATTCGCTAAGACAGAAATTTCCACATTCGTTATTACGCAATGTAATCTACGCTGTTGTCGAAATGATTTTGGAAACTTAATTTTTTCATTATTTTCTCCTTATTTTAAACTAGCCATTCTGATAATGTTACTATGTAGCTAGGATAATTTTCCATATATCCTAGGACCTAAATAAGCTTATATTTAGATACTAATTCAAATAAAACATTTGTTAGTAAATGACCGACTCAACGCTGACCAAAACTATGTTGAGATATAATAAAGTAGGTAACTACTTAAAACTAATTCTAACGTTTTAAATAAAAACTTTGAAATATATTTAAGATCTCTAATCACATCTATCTAAAAAATTAAACAGCTACTAATAATAATTATAATTTAAAAGAAAAGGTAATTTGCTTTGCGCGCCATCTCTTACCAACTAGACTTATTTATTTGTCCATACATCTGTCAACATACAATTTCCAATCGAATTCCGAAATTTTTTAGTGAGTACATGCCCAACCTGGAAAACTACCTCATCCAGCATGGTTAGATTGAAAAAATCGTCGTTAAATCTGCCATTATTAAATGAATTGATGATAAAACTAAATTCAAATATACATTCCAACAGGCTATAGCATATAGCTGTATGTTGCTTCACATTTAGTTAGCTCATCCAGCTATAACCAGTTTAAGTTTTTTGGTAGCAAATAATGTAATGTGTTACCTCACACTTGCTCGTTAAAGTCTTTACTCAATTTCGTGTCATTGCACCAAATACACAATATGGTTTTAAATATACAAAACTGGGCATCAGGCTTCTCTCATATTCACCAAATTATATCTTTAAGGATCATATTGGCATGAAATCAAAAGTACTGAATTTTTGAGGAATAGAGTACTCTACTGAACCATTTTCACATTCTGCACAGTAACTTTACATGTGTGTAAAGTCATCCCCGCTTCTAAAATGCAACAAGAACAGCCACATAATTATGTTAGTGGTGCCTGATTTTTTTTTTTTATTTTATTTTTTTTATTTTGGGGATAGAAACGGGGGGGGGGGGGATAAATTTACATGCATAGCCAAGTTGCAGGGCAAACTGAAAAAAAAACATTTTGCAGAAGTCTATCCCACTTAATGCATTCTTGCACAGCAGAGATTAGGTAACAGTAAGTTAAATCAATATTAGATCAGTTCAAATTTCATGACACTTTGCGAACGCGCTAACTAAATTTCTAATCTAAATTTGAGAGCCAAAACATTAATTTGGAGTAAATATTTTTCATATAAAATTAGGACTGATCCGGATCAATTAGGTGTTATGAAATACAGTTTTTAGTAATCTCGGCCATGTTTTGACATTAACATTTTCATTGTTTTTGTAAATTTATTATACTTGTGGCAAATTTGGATTCTACGGGTTTATTTTAATGTAGACCTTGAATAACCAATAACCTCATTTTAAAAGTAGTATTTAAGCAGTGGTATTTTAATTGTTGAGTGTCCGTGGTATTTTTTTTTGATTTACAAGAAGAACATTAAAACTGCGAATTAAACTGTTGTAGATCTGCATTGCTCGTTTGGTAATTAAACCACCTTATTGCTTCACGTTAAAGATTTTACCGTGATCTCAACAATTTTATTACTAATCCTGTACTTGGGACTGAAAAGAGGTTGCCCCGTTGTTAAAACCGCTACACAAAAGGTCATATTAAATATGGCCTAGTGCCGGTTAATTTCTGCGTATGAAATTGATTACACAACTATCGCAACTAACAATTTTTAAAAATCTTGTCTCATAAATTTTTCGGGAAATTTTAATTTAACTTTAAAACTAACAACTGCTTTTAAAATAACGGTGCAAAAATATTAGAAACTCCCGAGTCAAAATAGTCAACCATTTTATCTTAAAGATAAAACCTTGACTAAGCCTCGATATCCTGACAACAACAAAATGGAAAGTTATTAGATTTAATAACGTTCAGATGAAGGTACTGGGTCTTGCGTAAAGTTCAACACTTTTCCGACCTTTTAGCGAAATGGGACTTAATGCATGCGAACGCAAAGAAGAACAATGAACAAAAATGGGAAACAATTGTTGATTTTCTTTTTATCAAAACTCAACATTTCCGGTAAAATTTAAAAATGATCTGAACTTCTTCTTATAAATTTAATTTAAAAGTAAAACATTTTCGAAATATGTATTTGCAAAAAACGAAAAAGCTCATATGAACTCTGTCACTTCCCGTGGACTGATTTCGGCGAAAGATCACTGGGACCTCCTAATTAGAAAGCAATGAAGTTGCATCCTGATCCTACAATCCGTTTAGGCTATGCAGGGGCCAGATTAGTAATTTTTTTTTGTTGCAAAAAATTGTCTGTTTATTACTATGCAATCTGTTCTGGGACCGAAGCACTCCCAACTCTTTCGCGAATGGCTTTTAACGTTAGCTTACGCAGTAGCCAAAGCGAGGACGTACGGCAATGGTTCCGATTAATGTAGAACTATCTGCACATTGCATTGCTCAATGCCAGTCTGTACTACTGACATGAAACATGACCCAAGAAAACCCAAAAATTGTCATTTTCACTTAAATTTTGAAAATTTGGGCTCTTACAATATTTTTAGCTTTAAAAATTTTCATAAATGTGATAAACTCTTCAAAATATTTGCAAAAAACTGAAAAGCTGCATGTAAGAAGCTTAAGTATGTACTTCCTTCTGGGTCAATTAATCTATCTGGGCCAAACAGTGGTCGAAGTTTGGTTGAAAACCCGCTTTTTGACAAAAATTGTCATTTCCGCTTAAATTATGGAATGTTTTAAATTTTATATGGTATTGAAGTTTATACTAAATTTTACTAAAATCATTTAGTTTTATTTTAGTAAAAACTTCATTGTCCTATATACGCGAGTAAAGTTTTTACTAAATCTTACTAAATGTCAGATGCTATTCATTTGCATATATTCGGGGGTAAATATATTATTTCTTTTAAAATATAAAATATATTTTAATTTAATTTGTAAACATGATGTACACATTTATTTAATAAATATTTAATTAATACAAAGAATTTAATTAATCAAAATAAAGAATTTAAGTTTAAAATTAAGAAATATTTGACCTTAATTTATATTTACAACCATAGTTTTGTTAAAAGAACAGACAATTCGGCAAAATTACAATCAGCCTCACAGTATCTTTATAAAAGCTAATTAGTAATACTGTCGTAACTGTAAAATATTTTAAGACAATCCCTTGGGGTTTACTACCCCTACGCCCTAAATAACTGAAAATGGCGATTATTCATTTATTAAGTTTTATTGTCGATACAATGAAGAATACTAAAGGCAGTTCCGCCCAATTACCATTGGTCTCATACTATTTTTATGTTAGCTTATTAGTATAGCTGTACATGTAAAAAAAATTAGGACAATCCCTTGGGGATTACTACCCCTACGCCCTAAATAACTGAAAATGGCGATTATTCATTTATTAAGTTTCACTGTCGATACAATGAAGAATACTAAAGGCAGTTCCGCCCAATTACCATTGGTCTCATGCTATTTTTACGTTAGCTAGTTAGAAATACTGTAACTGTAAAAAATTTCAAGACAATCCCTTGGGGATTACTACCCCTACGCCCTACATAACTGAAAATGGCGATTATTCATTTATTAAGTTTCATTATCGATACATTGAAGAATACTAAAGGCAGTTCCGCCCAATTACCATTGGTCTCATGCAATTTTTACGTTAGCTAGTTAGAAATACTGTAACTGTAAAAAAATTCAAGACAATCCCTTGGGGATTACTACCCCTACGCCCTACATAACTAAAAATGGCGATTATTCATTTATTAAGTTTCATTATCGATACATTGAAGAATACTAAAGGCAGTTCCGCCCAATTATTATTGGTCTCATGCAACTTTTACGTTAGCTAGTTAGAAATACTCTAACTGTAAAAAAATTCAAGACAATCCCTTGGGGATTACTACCCCTACGCCCTACATAACTGAAAATGGCGATTATTCATTTATTAAGTTTCACTGTCGATACAATGAAGAATACTAAAGGCAGTTCCGCCCAATTACCATTGATCTCACGCTATTTGCACGTTAGCTAGTTAGAAATACTCTAACTGTAAAAAAATTCAAGACAATCCCTTGGGGATTACTACCCCTACGCCCTAAATAACTGAAAATGGCGATTATTCATTTATTAAGTTTTATTGTCGATACAATGAAGAATACTAAAGGCAGTTCCGCCCAATTACCATTGGTCTCATACTATTTTTATGTTAGCTTATTAGTATAGCTGTACATGTAAAAAAAATTAGGACAATCCCTTGGGGATTACTACCCCTACGCCCTAAATAACTGAAAATGGCGATTATTCATTTATTAAGTTTCACTGTCGATACAATGAAGAATACTAAAGGCAGTTCCGCCCAATTACCATTGGTCTCATGCTATTTTTACGTTAGCTAGTTAGAAATACTGTAACTGTAAAAAATTTCAAGACAATCCCTTGGGGATTACTACCCCTACGCCCTACATAACTGAAAATGGCGATTATTCATTTATTAAGTTTCATTATCGATACAATGAAGAATACTAAAGGCAGTTCCGCCCAATTACCATTGGTCTCATGCAATTTTTACGTTAGCTAGTTAGAAATACTGTAACTGTAAAAAAATTCAAGACAATCCCTTGGGGATTACTACCCCTACGCCCTACATAACTGAAAATGGCGATTATTCATTTATTAAGTTTCATTATCGATACATTGAAGAATACTAAAGGCAGTTCCGCCCAATTATTATTGGTCTCATGCAATTTTTACGTTAGCTAGTTAGAAATACTGTAACTGTAAAAAATTTCAAGACAATCCCTTGGGGATTACTACCCCTACGCCCTACATAACTGAAAATGGCGATTATTCATTTATTAAGTTTCATTATCGATACATTGAAGAATACTAAAGGCAGTTCCGCCCAATTATTATTGGTCTCATGCAACTTTTACGTTAGCTAGTTAGAAATACTCTAACTGTAAAAAAATTCAAGACAATCCCTTGGGGATTACTACCCCTACGCCCTACATAACTGAAAATGGCGATTATTCATTTATTAAGTTTCATTATCGATACAATGAAGAATACTAAAGGCAGTTCCGCCCAATTACCATTGGTCTCATGAAATTTTTACGTTAGCTAGTTAGAAATACTGTAACTGTAAAAAAATTCAAGACAATCCCTTGGGGATTACTACCCCTACGCCCTACATAACTAAAAATGGCGATTATTCATTTATTAAGTTTCATTATCGATACATTGAAGAATACTAAAGGCAGTTCCGCCCAATTATTATTGGTCTCATGCAATTTTTACGTTAGCTAGTTAGAAATACTCTAACTGTAAAAAAATTCAAGACAATCCCTTGGGGATTACTACCCCTACGCCCTACATAACTGAAAATGGCGATTATTCATTTATTAAGTTTCATTATCGATACATTGAAGAATACTAAAGGCAGTTCCGCCCAATTATTATTGGTCTCATGCAATTTTTACGTTAGCTAGTTAGAAATACTGTAACTGTAAAAAATTTCAAGACAATCCCTTGGGGATTACTACCCCTACGCCCTACATAACTGAAAATGGCGATTATTCATTTATTAAGTTTCATTATCGATACATTGAAGAATACTAAAAGCAGTTCCGCCCAATTATTATTGGTCTCATGCAATTTTTACGTTAGCTAGTTAGAAATACTGTAACTGTAAAAAATTTCAAGACAATCCCTTGGGGTTTACTACTCCTACAGCCGAAATAACTGAAAATAGGGAATTGCTATGAAATTTTATCGTCAGTACAATATGACGAATACTAAAGATAGTTCCGCAAAATTACCATCGGTCTCATACTATTTTTATGTTAGCTTATTAGTATAGCTGTACATGTAAAAAAAATTAGGACAATCCATTGGGGTTTACTACCCCTACGGCCGAAATAACTGAAAATAGGGAATTGCTATGAAATGTTATCGTCAGTACAATATGACGAATACTAAAGATAGTTCCGCAAAATTACCATCGGTCTCATACTATTTTTATGTTAGCTTATTAGTATAGCTGTACATGTAAAAAAAAATAGGACAATCCCTTGGGGATTACTACCCCTACGCCCTACATAACTGAAAATGGCGATTATTCATTTATTAAGTTTCATTATCGATACATTGAAGAATACTAAAGGCAGTTCCGCCCAATTATTATTGGTCTCATGCTATTTTTACGTTAGCTAGTTAGAAATACTGTAACTGTAAAAAATTTCAAGACAATCCCTTGGGGATTACTACCCCTACGCCCTACATAACTGAAAATGGCGATTATTCATTTATTAAGTTTCATTATCGATACAATGAAGAATACTAAAGGCAGTTCCGCCCAATTACCATTGGTCTCATACTATTTTTATGTTAGCTTATTAGTATAGCTGTACATGTAAAAAAAATTAGGACAATCCCTTGGGGTTTACTACCCCTACGGCCGAAATAACTGAAAATAGGGAATTGCTATGAAATTTTATCGTCAGTACAATATGACGAATACTAAAGATAGTTCCGCAAAATTACCATCGGTCTCATACTATTTTTATGTTAGCTTATTAGTATAGCTGTACATGTAAAAAAAATTAGGACAATCCCTTGGGGTTTACTACCCCTACGGCCGAAATAACTGAAAATAGGGAATTGCTATGAAATGTTATCGTCAGTACAATATGACGAATACTAAAGATAGTTCCGCAAAATTACCATCGGTCTCATACTATTTTTATGTTAGCTTATTAGTATAGCTGTACATGTAAAAAAAATAGGACAATCCCTTGGGGATTACTACCCCTACGCCCTACATAACTGAAAATGGCGATTATTCATTTATTAAGTTTCATTATCGATACATTGAAGAATACTAAAGGCAGTTCCGCCCAATTATTATTGGTCTCATGCTATTTTTACGTTAGCTAGTTAGAAATACTGTAACTGTAAAAAATTTCAAGACAATCCCTTGGGGATTACTACCCCTACGCCCTACATAACTGAAAATGGCGATTATTCATTTATTAAGTTTCATTATCGATACAATGAAGAATACTAAAGGCAGTTCCGCCCAATTACCATTGGTCTCATACTATTTTTATGTTAGCTTATTAGTATAGCTGTACATGTAAAAAAAATTAGGACAATCCCTTGGGGTTTACTACCCATACGGCCGAAATAACTGAAAATAGGGAATTGCTATGAAATTTTATCGTCAGTACAATATGACGAATACTAAAGATAGTTCCGCAAAATTACCATCGGTCTCATACTATTTTTATGTTAGCTTATTAGTATAGCTGTACATGTAAAAAAAATTAGGACAATCCCTTGGGGTTTACTACCCCTACGGCCGAAATAACTGAAAATAGGGAATTGCTATGAAATGTTATCGTCAGTAGAATATGACGAATACTAAAGATAGTTCCGCAAAATTACCATCGGTCTCATACTATTTTTATGTTAGCTTATTAGTATAGCTGTACAAGTAAAAAAAATTAGGACAATCCCTTGGGGATTACTACCCCTACGGCCGAAATAACTGAAAATAGGGAATTGCTATGAAATGTTATCGTCAGTACAATATGACGAATACTAAAGATAGTTCCGCAAAATTACCATCGGTCTCATACTATTTTTATGTTAGCTTATTAGTATAGCTGTACATGTAAAAAAAATTAGGACAATCCCTTGGGGTCTACTACCTCTACGGCCGAAATAACTGAAAATAGGGAATTGCTATGAAATGTTATCGTCAGTACAATATGACGAATACTAAAGATAGTTCCGCAAAATTACCATCGGTCTCATACTATTTTTATGTTAGCTTATTAGTATAGCTGTACATGTAAAAAAAATTAGGACAATCCCTTGGGGTTTACTACCCCTACGGCCGAAATAACTGAAAATTGGGAATTGCTATGAAATGTTATCGTCAGTACAATATGACGAATACTAAAGATAGTTCCGCAAAATTACCATCGGTCTCATACTATTTTTATGTTAGCTCCAGATACTTAGACCTAAACTTCGTATATAATGAGCCGATTGGTACAAGGTAGACACTTATATTATCCATCTCTAGCCTGGTATTGGTTTTGCAGTGGCAATTACTCAATCTTTGATGATCCTTAACTATTTCCAGAATTTCCTCCGCACCGCCACAACCACTTGGCCTGATTCATTTTGTGTTATCCAGGGGGCACCGCGAGGAGGTATGAATCTAGGACTTTGCCCCCCATTTTATACACCCCAGCATTTTTTAATTCATTTTTTATTTTATGTTTGGTGTTCTGAGAACTGAGATATTAGGGAATTAACTGTGTATGAGTGATCAAAAAATGTTTGAATATAAGGCTATGGAATTTACTGTACTATAAAATATAATAAAACATGAACTTGAGCGAATTATAATAATCTAAATTAACAGCTGAAAAAGGGTTGTTATACGATGAGCAAAATTAGTCGGATATCTCCAGATTTCATGCCAGGATGTTATTTAACTATTTCATGTCTTCATTTTTTTTTTGTTTTTTTTGTTTTTTTAATTTTTTTTTTGTTTTTTAATTATTTTTTATATTTTTTTTTTGTTTTTTTTATTTTTTTTTAAATTCAAAGTCCACAATTATTTAGCCTTTCCCAATAGTTTACAATATTTACAAAAATTATTTTGTATAACGTCTACCCTTATCTTTGAACACGTAATATGCGTAAGCCGTTTACAAATTTTGCAGGCGTTGTGTTCTTTATGGTGTTCAACTTTTGTAAAACAAATAAGACAATTTAAAGGCTCGCGTTCGGATCTTTCCAGTAGCAGGGTTTTTAAAGAAATGCGATAATCGGCCATTGCCTTTTTATACTCGATCATTTGTTTTGAGTCAATTTCTACTATACTATTTCTATTCGATAAAAAATCAACGGCGTAGCAAATCAAAGTTCCACAATTAAAACTATCTCGTTGCAAAGGCAACATATAGTTTGCGCGGCTCTGAAATGTGGATGTTTCTTCCCCCCAAACTTTTTGAAGTTGATTATAAAAATGTGCCGCTTGTTTACATAACTTTTGGATTGTGACACCAGAATTAAGTGGATCATACGTACTGACTGACTTGTTAGTAGTATCAAGTATTACTACAACCCAATGGTTACCATTCATCAAATAAGGAATATAAATTTTTTCTTTATATTTACATATATTTACCACCAAATCGCCAGTAAGATGGAAAGTTTCATTTTCAGCAAATATTTTTTGCGAAATATACATGTCTAAAAATACATCGTTGGTCCCGATTAAAAGAGCATTACAACATATGTATAATGCGTTAGCTGTTAAATAATTTTTGCTGTTCAATGAACAAAAACATAAATTGGTTAGAGTAACCTCTCTATATTCATCAAATTTAAACTTCAAAATTTCGAAACAATCGTTCATTTCGGTAATTGTATTAAAATATTGCATCGCGTTTAAATCGAACAATTCCAATTTTCTACGCGTAATAATTTTCTTTAGAGATTTTCTTCCCGAATATTTAGATTTATTTCGGGGAATACTTCTTCCCCATCTTTCTTCAGCATTTGGTTTAAGGGGACTTTCTTCATCCGCTCGGAGGCGGTTTGAATTCGAAGCAGGAGTTTTTACAATTTTAATACTTGTAGAACCGTTTTTTTTATTAAGAAACATATAGTCTGCAAGCGACAAGGTATTTCGCACTAGATCGTTTGTGGTTTGCAATTCATTTATGAACCGACCTAGTTTTAAATTGGGCTTCCGGATCAGATTATTTTTTAATAGGTTGAACCAATTTTCTACCGAGGCGTTGGCCGGCTTATTATTAACACCAATTATTTTTAAAAATAATGTTGCCCAAAGAGGTAAATATGAAAAATATCTTTTTATTGTAAATGTTACAAACTCTGCACACAGGTAAGGATTTAATTCCAAACTACTATTTGTTTTTTCGGCAGTTTAAATTTTATCGATAACGGTTTTGTATAATTGATGGAATCGATTAAAGTACGGCGAGTCATGTTGTTGTTTGTCCTGATCATTTTCCTCTGCAGAATATTCCTGTTGTATATCAACGACAATTGGATCTGAAATGGGACTGTTAATTTGGCGTTCCATATTTTTCAAAAATTGTTCGTAAGCCTGAATAAATAAATTATTTTTAGTTTTGGAGCAACAGATAATGCAAAAAATTTCAAAATGTTTGTCAACTTCGTCTAAATTTGAACAGTCTAGAATAAAAAAGAAAATTATCATTATGAATTCTCTTAATTCTTTGGAGCAATTAGAAATTTTTGAATTTATTTGTCGCATAATAATTGCTGAAAAGTGGAAACAACAAATAAAAATCCCTATTAAACTGTTCTTCTTACTTTTGTCCAATAAAATGGAATATGTTGTGTGCAAGTATGTTGCCAATGACATGGAATTCATTATTAGAACAATGCTGTTAATAAAAACCCAAGACCAGTCAGATATAAAATACTTCGGTAGTCGTATTTTAGGTTTGGCCCGTTCTATTTCTTTTTTAAATTTTGTCAAAAAACTACTATTGCTGAAGTGTCATGTTCAGAGCTAATTAACTCACATATTGGGAAGATCACGTTATTTATATTAACAACACAAACGTAATAGTAAATTCTCTTGAAATTGTGCTGTTTGCAACACTTCAGTTTGCGAACCAAACCACCCGTTGCATCTATATAAATTGGGATACCACCTTCCCTATTTAAAATTCTCAAATTTTGTGGCTTCATTAAAATAACGAACAATGGATTACCAGCGAAATAAATATAATTATTTTCTTCATTTGTGTTTCCTTTATAGATCGCATCAATTAAATCGCATCCTTTCACTACATCGTTTATTAATAACCGTTCTGATCGTGCTTTCCTAAATATAATTGGTGGCTTAATATGTTGCGTATTTCCACGCCGTAGGAGATTTAAATTATTTTCTAAATAATACTTATATGGTAACTTATTTTCCATCTGAGATTGGGCGGCTACTCGTTCCTGTCCTCTTAATTGAGTGAACTGTTTCATTTTTCCATGAGTGTTTATGTCCTTGCCCTTAGTCCATATTTCCATCAGGTCACCACTAACAATAAATTTATATTTTTGGTTATGTATTTTATATTTACACTTTCCATATTGCACTATTTGTTTTTTAGGTTTATTGAAGTTAATAGTTCCAAAAGTTAAGACACAGTTGTTTTTTAGTAGAATAAGAGCAGATCTTATAGCGGCCCGTAAAGTTTCTTTAGTCCAACTTTCAAAAATATTAATGCTAATTTTTATTGTACCGCGGGAATACCATTCATCAGCTGATGGACCAATGAAGATAAATGGTATACTGTTTACATCAATTTCAGTGAAATTTGAGTTATTGTCGTTTGGTATAAGTTCTACAGTCGAGTTGAAATTATTCGATCCTGATTGATTTATATCATTATTGCCAATACGATGGTTTGAAATGTCACTGTCTAAATATTGGCTGTTTGCAACGGAAGAATTAACCACATTTTGCACACTAAAAGAATTGTCATGATTAAAATCTGTAGCTATTGAATTATTTTGTACACTGTATGAATCTGGATTAGTGGAAACAGATAAATTTGAAATATTTTGCATATATTGAAAACCATAGGCATCTGAGACAGTAGAATTTGAAATATCTCGTTTACTTTCTGGACCGCAGTTAGACGGAAGGGAAGAAATCGAGTCTTGTTTAGATGGTGCATTTCGTTTATTTTGATAGAAATTATTCAAACTATCTTCTACGTTTCTTGAATCGCAATGAGTAAGCGTAGATGAGTTCAAGCTCTTTTGTGCATTTTCTGAATCATTATTCGTGAAGTCACAAGTATTAATAATATTTTGTTCATTTTCTAAAATGCCATACCCATCGGGGAGATTTGAAACGTTCTGTTTATTGGCCTTAGTTTTGTTACGACATAAATTATAAATCTTTAGACGGTTTTTTTTAGTGTTTTTAATTTTTAAGTACGCACAAATATTTTCGATTACAGCAGAATTGTTTCTAGGAATTTTAATGTTACTGTCTTCATATAATATTGAAATTGCCCGTTTTAGACTACTGCCATTCAGTTTAGTTTCATTGTTTTTTTGTTGCAAATTTCGAGGCTTTCGTCTTTTATTCACACCTTTGGTATTACAATTTAATTTTAGTTCGGCGTTCTCCATTGTAGCAAATATACTTATAAACAAAAACTAGTTAAATAATTAATAATATTAATTAATCTACCATGCGATATCAAATTTATAAATCAACCAAGAGTTGATATGAGCTCTTTAACAAGAATATATTGCTAAAGCCAACCAACAATTTTCAAGATACTACTCTTCTGTACTTAAAAATACAAAAATAACATATGTACATACGTTTATGCCAGGAAAGGATAGGAAATATCGCACTAAACGAACAAAATTATTACTGCAACACGAAAAATATTTTTATTTTTGTATTATTGTTTTGAACCTATTTTATATCCAATAAAATCGTTTGTTTGTTGAACAATAATGTTATTTCTAGGAAATAACTGTTTTACACTCTTTTATAGTTTTTCTCTATTTCATGTACGCTACTCTCTCAATTTTAATTATTGTCGATATTCTAGTCGATTATTTCCACTCGTATATTAAATTTAAGTTCGAATATTATAAAATAGTTGAAGGTTTTCAATGAAACGTAATATTTTTTTATGAATTCAATTTTTTATCAGATTTTTATTAGACGGGTTTCTTTCTAAATTTTGATTTTACTTAAACTGCTATTTTGTGTATTTGCGGTGATAATACTATGTATTAAAATATGAAAGTGAAACGCTACATTGTCGCTGTCATATCCATTTTTCTAAATAGCTAGTTTATACCATTTATGAAAAAGTGTTTTTTTATAGAGAAATACATTCTTTATATGTAGGAGCAAAATATAATAGTATAATTTATTAATACAAATTGTAGTTAAATTAATTTTATATGACTCATGTCATTTAAATGAAATTTAGTTTTAATTTTTATTCATTTAATTTAGTTTTAATTTGGATAGACATTTTTAGATCTAGGAATTAGCTAATATAAAATGAAGCATTATATATAATGCTTCATATATGGAGTATTGGCATTTGAATGAAAGTTCCATTAGTAATTTTTGACGTTTTCGTAAAAAAGTTTAAAACATTTAAAAAAAAATTTATTTTAAGTTATTATAAGCCGCACAAGTAATTAGAGAATACCATAAAAAGTTTTATATTCAAAGCTGAACCAATAATCTAACACAAAAAAAGTGTTATATAATCGCCATTATCATTAATTATTAGCGAAGCCAACATGACTACAAGCCTACATATTTGGTCTAAATACGCTTCATATAAGTAATTTAACTAAGGATATAATTATTAACATTTTGTATGGTTTAACATAGGGCATTAACAAATAAATAACATTATTGTTCAACAAACAAACGATTTTATTGGATATAAAATAGGTTCAAAACAATAATACAAAAATAAAAATATTTTTCGTGTTGCAGTAATAATTTTGTTCGTTTAGTGCGATATTTCCTATCCTTTCCTGGCATAAACGTATGTACATATGTTATTTTTGTATTTTTAAGTACAGAAGAGTAGTATCTTGAAAATTGTTGGTTGGCTTTAGCAATATATTCTTGTTAAAGAGCTCATATCAACTCTTGGTTGATTTATAAATTTGATATCGCATGGTAGATTAATTAATATTATTAATTATTTAACTAGTTTTTGTTTATAAGTATATTTGCTACAATGGAGAACGCCGAACTAAAATTAAATTGTAATACCAAAGGTGTGAATAAAAGACGAAAGCCTCGAAATTTGCAACAAAAAAACAATGAAACTAAACTGAATGGCAGTAGTCTAAAACGGGCAATTTCAATATTATATGAAGACAGTAACATTAAAATTCCTAGAAACAATTCTGCTGTAATCGAAAATATTTGTGCGTACTTAAAAATTAAAAACACTAAAAAAAACCGTCTAAAGATTTATAATTTATGTCGTAACAAAACTAAGGCCAATAAACAGAACGTTTCAAATCTCCCCGATGGGTATGGCATTTTAGAAAATGAACAAAATATTATTAATACTTGTGACTTCACGAATAATGATTCAGAAAATGCACAAAAGAGCTTGAACTCATCTACGCTTACTCATTGCGATTCAAGAAACGTAGAAGATAGTTTGAATAATTTCTATCAAAATAAACGAAATGCACCATCTAAACAAGACTCGATTTCTTCCCTTCCGTCTAACTGCGGTCCAGAAAGTAAACGAGATATTTCAAATTCTACTGTCTCAGATGCCTATGGTTTTCAATATATGCAAAATATTTCAAATTTATCTGTTTCCACTAATCCAGATTCATACAGTGTACAAAATAATTCAATAGCTACAGATTTTAATCATGACAATTCTTTTAGTGTGCAAAATGTGGTTAATTCTTCCGTTGCAAACAGCCAATATTTAGACAGTGACATTTCAAACCATCGTATTGGCAATAATGATATAAATCAATCAGGATCGAATAATTTCAACTCGACTGTAGAACTTATACCAAACGACAATAACTCAAATTTCACTGAAATTGATGTAAACAGTATACCATTTATCTTCATTGGTCCATCAGCTGATGAATGGTATTCCCGCGGTACAATAAAAATTAGCATTAATATTTTTGAAAGTTGGACTAAAGAAACTTTACGGGCCGCTATAAGATCTGCTCTTATTCTACTAAAAAACAACTGTGTCTTAACTTTTGGAACTATTAACTTCAATAAACCTAAAAAACAAATAGTGCAATATGGAAAGTGTAAATATAAAATACATAACCAAAAATATAAATTTATTGTTAGTGGTGACCTGATGGAAATATGGACTAAGGGCAAGGACATAAACACCCATGGAAAAATGAAACAGTTCACTCAATTAAGAGGACAGGAACGAGTAGCCGCCCAATCTCAGATGGAAAATAAGTTACCATATAAGTATTATTTAGAAAATAATTTAAATCTCCTACGGCGTGGAAATACGCAACATATTAAGCCACCAATTATATTTAGGAAAGCACGATCAGAACGGTTATTAATAAACGATGTAGTGAAAGGATGCGATTTAATTGATGCGATCTATAAAGGAAACACAAATGAAGAAAATAATTATATTTATTTCGCTGGTAATCCATTGTTCGTTATTTTAATGAAGCCACAAAATTTGAGAATTTTAAATAGGGAAGGTGGTATCCCAATTTATATAGATGCAACGGGTGGTTTGGTTCGCAAACTGAAGTGTTGCAAACAGCACAATTTCAAGAGAATTTACTATTACGTTTGTGTTGTTAATATAAATAACGTGATCTTCCCAATATGTGAGTTACGTAATTAGCTCTGAACATGACACTTCAGCAATAGTAGTTTTTTGACAAAATTTAAAAAAGAAATAGAACGGGCCAAACCTAAAATACGACTACCGAAGTATTTCATATCTGACTGGTCTTGGGTTTTTATTAACAGCATTGTTCTAATAATGAATTCCATGTCATTGGCAACATACTTGCACACAACATACTCCATTTTATTGGACAAAAGTAAGAAGAACAGTTTAATAGGGATTTTTATTTGTTGTTTCCACTTTTCAGCAATTATTATGCGACAAATAAATTCAAAAATTTCTAATTGCTCCAAAGAATTAAGAGAATTCATAATGATAATTTTTTTTTTTATTCTAGACTGTTCAAATTTAGACGAAGTTGACAAACATTTTGAAATTTTTTGCATTATCTGTTGCTCCAAAACTAAAAATAATTTATTTATTCAGGCTTACGAACAATTTTTGAAAAATATGGAACGCCAAATTAACAGTCCCATTTCAGATCCAATTGTCGTTGATATACAACAGGAATATTCTGCAGAGGAAAATGATCAGGACAAACAACAACATGACTCGCCGTACTTTAATCGATTCCATCAATTATACAAAACCGTTATCGATAAAATTTAAACTGCCGAAAAAACAAATAGTAGTTTGGAATTAAATCCTTACCTGTGTGCAGAGTTTGTAACATTTACAATAAAAAGATATTTTTCATATTTACCTCTTTGGGCAACATTATTTTTAAAAATAATTGGTGTTAATAATAAGCCGGCCAACGCCTCGGTAGAAAATTGGTTCAACCTATTAAAAAATAATCTGATCCGGAAGCCCAATTTAAAACTAGGTCGGTTCATAAATGAATTGCAAACCACAAACGATCTAGTGCGAAATACCTTGTCGCTTGCAGACTATATGTTTCTTAATAAAAAAAACGGTTCTACAAGTATTAAAATTGTAAAAACTCCTGCTTCGAATTCAAACCGCCTCCGAGCGGATGAAGAAAGTCCCCTTAAACCAAATGCTGAAGAAAGATGGGGAAGAAGTATTCCCCGAAATAAATCTAAATATTCGGGAAGAAAATCTCTAAAGAAAATTATTACGCGTAGAAAATTGGAATTGTTCGATTTAAACGCGATGCAATATTTTAATACAATTACCGAAATGAACGATTGTTTCGAAATTTTGAAGTTTAAATTTGATGAATATAGAGAGGTTACTCTAACCAATTTATGTTTTTGTTCATTGAACAGCAAAAATTATTTAACAGCTAACGCATTATACATATGTTGTAATGCTCTTTTAATCGGGACCAACGATGTATTTTTAGACATGTATATTTCGCAAAAAATATTTGCTGAAAATGAAACTTTCCATCTTACTGGCGATTTGGTGGTAAATATATGTAAATATAAAGAAAAAATTTATATTCCTTATTTGATGAATGGTAACCATTGGGTTGTAGTAATACTTGATACTACTAACAAGTCAGTCAGTACGTATGATCCACTTAATTCTGGTGTCACAATCCAAAAGTTATGTAAACAAGCGGCACATTTTTATAATCAACTTCAAAAAGTTTGGGGGGAAGAAACATCCACATTTCAGAGCCGCGCAAACTATATGTTGCCTTTGCAACGAGATAGTTTTAATTGTGGAACTTTGATTTGCTACGCCGTTGATTTTTTATCGAATAGAAATAGTATAGTAGAAATTGACTCAAAACAAATGATCGAGTATAAAAAGGCAATGGCCGATTATCGCATTTCTTTAAAAACCCTGCTACTGGAAAGATCCGAACGCGAGCCTTTAAATTGTCTTATTTGTTTTACAAAAGTTGAACACCATAAAGAACACAACGCCTGCAAAATTTGTAAACGGCTTACGCATATTACGTGTTCAAAGATAAGGGTAGACGTTATACAAAATAATTTTTGTAAATATTGTGAACTATTGGGAAAGGCTAAATAATTGTGGACTTTGAATTTAAAAAAAAATAAAAAAAACAAAAAAAAAATATAAAAAATAATTAAAAAACAAAAAAAAAATTAAAAAAACAAAAAAAACAAAAAAAAAATGAAGACATGAAATAGTTAAATAACATCCTGGCATGAAATCTGGAGATATCCGACTAATTTTGCTCATCGTATAACAACGCTTTTTCAGCTGTTAATTTAGATTATTATAATTCGCTCAAGTTCATGTTTTATTATATTTTATAGTACAGTAAATTCCATAGCCTTATATTCAAACATTTTTTGATCACTCATACACAGTTAATTCCCTAATATCTCAGTTCTCAGAACACCAAACATAAAATAAAAAATGAATTAAAAAATGCTGGGGTGTATAAAATGGGGGGCAAAGTCCTAGATTCATACCTCCTCGCGGTGCCCCCTGGATAACACAAAATGAATCAGGCCAAGTGGTTGTGGCGGTGCGGAGGAAATTCTGGAAATAGTTAAGGATCATCAAAGATTGAGTAATTGCCACTGCAAAACCAATACCAGGCTAGAGATGGATAATATAAGTGTCTACCTTGTACCAATCGGCTCATTATATACGAAGTTTAGGTCTAAGTATCTGGAGCTAACATAAAAATAGTATGAGACCGATGGTAATTTTGCGGAACTATCTTTAGTATTCGTCATATTGTACTGACGATAACATTTCATAGCAATTCCCTATTTTCAGTTATTTCGGCCGTAGGGGTAGTAAACCCCAAGGGATTGTCCTAATTTTTTTTACATGTACAGCTATACTAATAAGCTAACATAAAAATAGTATGAGACCGATGGTAATTTTGCGGAACTATCTTTAGTATTCGTCATATTGTACTGACGATAACATTTCATAGCAATTCCCTATTTTCAGTTATTTCGGCCGTAGGGGTAGTAGACCCCAAGGGATTGTCCTAATTTTTTTTACATGTACAGCTATACTAATAAGCTAACATAAAAATAGTATGAGACCGATGGTAATTTTGCGGAACTATCTTTAGTATTCGTCATATTGTACTGACGATAACATTTCATAGCAATTCCCTATTTTCAGTTATTTCGGCCGTAGGGGTAGTGAACCCCAAGGGATTGTCCTAATTTTTTTTACATGTACAGCTATACTAATAAGCTAACATAAAAATAGTATGAGACCGATGGTAATTTTGCGGAGTTATCTTTAGTATTCGTCATATTGTACTGACGATAAAATTTCATAGCAATTCCCTATTTTCAGTTATTTCGGCCGTAGGGGTAGTAAACCCCAAAGGATTGTCCTAATTTTTTTTACATGTACAGCTATACTAATAAGCTAACATAAAAATAGTATGAGACCAATGGTAATTGGGCGGAACTGCCTTAAGTATTCTTCATTGTATCGATAATGAAACTTAATAAATGAATAATCGCCATTTTCAGTTATGTAGGGCGTAGGGGTAGTAATCCCCAAGGGATTGTCTTGAAATTTTTTACAGTTACAGTATTTCTAACTAGCTAACGTAAAAATAGCATGAGACCAATAATAATTGGGCGGAACTGCCTTTAGTATTCTTCAATGTATCGATAATGAAACTTAATAAATGAATAATCGCCATTTTCAGTTATGTAGGGCGTAGGGGTAGTAATCCCCAAGGGATTGTCCTAATTTTTTTTACATGTACAGCTATACTAATAAGCTAACATAAAAATAGTATGAGACCGATGGTAATTTTGCGGAACTATCTTTAGTATTCGTCATATTGTACTGACGATAACATTTCATAGCAATTCCCTATTTTCAGTTATTTCGGCCGTAGGGGTAGTAAACCCCAAGGGATTGTCCTAATTTTTTTTACATGTACAGCTATACTAATAAGCTAACATAAAAATAGTATGAGACCGATGGTAATTTTGCGGAACTATCTTTAGTATTCGTCATATTGTACTGACGATAACATTTCATAGCAATTCCCTATTTTCAGTTATTTCGGCCGTAGGGGTAGTAATCCCCAAGGGATTGTCCTAATTTTTTTTACATGTACAGCTATACTAATAAGCTAACATAAAAATAGTATGAGACCGATGGTAATTTTGCGGAACTATCTTTAGTATTCGTCATATTGTACTGACGATAACATTTCATAGCAATTCCCTATTTTCAGTTATTTCGGCCGTAGGGGTAGTAAACCCCAAGGGATTGTCCTAATTTTTTTTAAATGTACAGCTATACTAATAAGCTAACATAAAAATAGTATGAGACCGATGGTAATTTTGCGGAACTATCTTTAGTATTCGTCATATTGTACTGACGATAACATTTCATAGCAATTCCCTATTTTCAGTTATTTCGGCCGTAGAGGTAGTAAACCCCAAGGGATTGTCCTAATTTTTTTTACATGTACAGCTATACTAATAAGCTAACATAAAAATAGTATGAGACCGATGGTAATTTTGCGGAACTATCTTTAGTATTCGTCATATTGTACTGACGATAAAATTTCATAGCAATTCCCTATTTTCAGTTATTTCGGCCGTAGGGGTAGTAAACCCCAAGGGATTGTCCTAATTTTTTTTACATGTACAGCTATACTAATAAGCTAACATAAAAATAGTATGAGACCAATGGTAATTGGGCGGAACTGCCTTTAGTATTCTTCATTGTATCGATAATGAAACTTAATAAATGAATAATCGCCATTTTCAGTTATGTAGGGCGTAGGGGTAGTAATCCCCAAGGGATTGTCTTGAAATTTTTTACAGTTACAGTATTTCTAACTAGCTAACGTAAAAATAGTATGAGACCAATAATAATTGGGCGGAACTGCCTTTAGTATTCTTCAATGTATCGATAATGAAACTTAATAAATGAATAATCGCCATTTTCAGTTATGTAGGGCGTAGAGGGGTAGTAATCCCCAAGGGATTGTCCTAATTTTTTTTACATGTACAGCTATACTAATAAGCTAACATAAAAATAGTATGAGACCGATGGTAATTTTGCGGAACTATCTTTAGTATTCGTCATATTGTACTGACGATAACATTTCATAGCAATTCCCTATTTTCAGTTATTTCGGCCGTAGGGGTAGTAAACCCCAAGGGATTGTCCTAATTTTTTTTACATGTACAGCTATACTAATAAGCTAACATAAAAATAGTATGAGACCGATGGTAATTTTGCGGAACTATCTTTAGTATTCGTCATATTGTACTGACGATAACATTTCATAGCAAAACCCTATTTTCAGTTATTTCGGCCGTAGGGGTAGTAAACCCCAAGGGATTGTCCTAATTTTTTTTACATGTACAGCTATACTAATAAGCGAACATAAAAATAGTATGAGACCGATGGTAATTTTGCGGAACTATCTTTAGTATTCGTCATATTGTACTGACGATAACATTTCATAGCAATTCCCTATTTTCAGTTATTTCGGCCGTAGGGGTAGTAAACCCCAAGGGATTGTCCCAATTTTTTTTACATGTACAGCTATACTAATAAGCTAACATAAAAATAGTATGAGACCGATGGTAATTTTGCGGAACTATCTTTAGTATTCGTCATATTGTACTGACGATAAAATTTCATAGCAATTCCCTATTTTCAGTTATTTCGGCCGTAGGGGTAGTAAACCCCAAGGGATTGTCCTAATTTTTTTTACATGTACAGCTATACTAATAAGCTAGCATAAAAATAGTATGAGACCGATGGTAATTTTGCGGAACTATCTTTAGTATTCGTCATATTGTACTGACGATAACATTTCATAGCAATTCCCTATTTTCAGTTATTTCGGCCGTAGGGGTAGTAAACCCCAAGGGATTGTCCTAATTTTTTTTACATGTACAGCTATACTAATAAGCTAACATAAAAATAGTATGAGACCGATGGTAATTTTGCGAAACTATCTTTAGTATTCGTCATATTGTACTGACGATAACATTTCATAGCAATTCCCTATTTTCAGTTATTTCGGCCGTAGGGGTAGTAAACCCCAAGGGATTGTCCTAATTTTTTTTACATGTACAGCTATACTAATAAGCTAACATAAAAATAGTATGAGACCGATGGTAATTTTGCGGAACTATCTTTAGTATTCGTCATATTGTACTGACGATAAAATTTCATAGCAATTCCCTATTTTCAGTTATTTCGGCCGTAGGGGTAGTAAACCCCAAGGGATTGTCCTAATTTTTTTTACATGTACAGCTATACTAATAAGCTAGCATAAAAATAGTATGAGACCGATGGTAATTTTGCGGAACTATCTTTAGTATTCGTCATATTGTACTGACGATAACATTTCATAGCAATTCCCTATTTTCAGTTATTTCGGCCGTAGGGGTAGTAAACCCCAAGGGATTGTCCTAATTTTTTTTACATGTACAGCTATACTAATAAGCTAACATAAAAATAGTATGAGACCGATGGTAATTTTGCGGAACTATCTTTAGTATTCGTCATATTGTACTGACGATAAAATTTCATAGCAATTCCCTATTTTCAGTTATTTCGGCCGTAGGGGTAGTAAACCCCAAGGGATTGTCCTAATTTTTTTTACATGTACAGCTATACTAATAAGCTAACATAAAAATAGTATGAGACCAATGGTAATTGGGCGGAACTGCCTTTAGTATTCTTCATTGTATCGATAATGAAACTTAATAAATGAATAATCGCCATTTTCAGTTATGTAGGGCGTAGGGGTAGTAATCCCCAAGGGATTGTCTTGAAATTTTTTACAGTTACAGTATTTCTAACTAGCTAACGTAAAAATAGCATGAGACCAATAATAATTGGGCGGAACTGCCTTTAGTATTCTTCAATGTATCGATAATGAAACTTAATAAATGAATAATCGCCATTTTCAGTTATGTAGGGCGTAGGGGTAGTAATCCCCAAGGGATTGTCCTAATTTTTTTTACATGTACAGCTATACTAATAAGCTAACATAAAAATAGTATGAGACCGATGGTAATTTTGCAGAACTATCTTTAGTATTCGTCATATTGTACTGACGATAAAATTTCATAGCAATTCCCTATTTTCAGTTATTTCGGCCGTAGGGGTAGTAAACCCCAAGGGATTGTCCTAATTTTTTTTACATGTACAGCTATACTAATAAGCTAGCATAAAAATAGTATGAGACCGATGGTAATTTTGCGGAACTATCTTTAGTATTCGTCATATTGTACTGACGATAACATTTCATAGCAATTCCCTATTTTCAGTTATTTCGGCCGTAGGGGTAGTAAACCCCAAGGGATTGTCCTAATTTTTTTTACATGTACAGCTATACTAATAAGCTAACATAAAAATAGTATGAGACCGATGGTAATTTTGCGGAACTATCTTTAGTATTCGTCATATTGTACTGACGATAAAATTTCATAGCAATTCCCTATTTTCAGTTATTTCGGCCGTAGGGGTAGTAAACCCCAAGGGATTGTCCTAATTTTTTTTACATGTACAGCTATACTAATAAGCTAACATAAAAATAGTATGAGACCAATGGTAATTGGGCGGAACTGCCTTTAGTATTCTTAATTGTATCGATAATGAAACTTAATAAATGAATAATCGCCATTTTCAGTTATGTAGGGCGTAGGGGTAGTAATCCCCAAGGGATTGTCTTGAAATTTTTTACAGTTACAGTATTTCTAACTAGCTAACGTAAAAATAGCATGAGACCAATAATAATTGGGCGGAACTGCCTTTAGTATTCTTCAATGTATCGATAATGAAACTTAATAAATGAATAATCGCCATTTTCAGTTATGTAGGGCGTAGGGGTAGTAATCCCCAAGGGATTGTCTTGATTTTTTTTACATGTACAGCTATACTAATAAGCTAACATAAAAATAGTATGAGACCGATGGTAATTTTGCAGAACTATCTTTAGTATTCGTCATATTGTACTGACGATAACATTTCATAGCAATTCCCTATTTTCAGTTATTTCGGCCGTAGGGGTGGTAAACCCCAAGGGATTGTCCTAACTTTTTTTACATGTACAGCTATACTAATAAGCTAACATAAAAATAGTATGAGACCGATGGTAATTTTGCGGAACTATCTTTAGTATTCGTCATATTGTACTGACGATAACATTTCATAGCAATTCCCTATTTTCAGTTATTTCGGCCGTAGGGGTAGTAAACCCCAAGGGATTGTCCTAATTTTTTTTACATGTACAGCTATACTAATAAGCTAACATAAAAATAGTATGAGACCGATGGTAATTTTGCGGAACTATCTTTAGTATTCGTCATATTGTACTGACGATAACATTTCATAGCAATTCCCTATTTTCAGTTATTTCGGCCGTAGGGGTAGTAAACCCCAAGGGATTGTCCTAATTTTTTTTACATGTACAGCTATACTAATAAGCTAGCATAAAAATAGTATGAGACCGATGGTAATTTTGCGGAACTATCTTTAGTATTCGTCATATTGTACTGACGATAACATTTCATAGCAATTCCCTATTTTCAGTTATTTCGGCCGTAGGGGTAGTAAACCCCAAGGGATTGTCCTAATTTTTTTTACATGTACAGCTATACTAATAAGCTAACATAAAAATAGTATGAGACCGATGGTAATTTTGCGGAACTATCTTTAGTATTCGTCATATTGTACTGACGATAAAATTTCATAGCAATTCCCTATTTTCAGTTATTTCGGCCGTAGGGGTAGTAAACCCCAAGGGATTGTCCTAATTTTTTTTACATGTACAGCTATACTAATAAGCTAACATAAAAATAGTATGAGACCAATGGTAATTGGGCGGAACTGCCTTTAGTATTCTTAATTGTATCGATAATGAAACTTAATAAATGAATAATCGCCATTTTCAGTTATGTAGGGCGTAGGGGTAGTAATCCCCAAGGGATTGTCTTGAAATTTTTTACAGTTACAGTATTTCTAACTAGCTAACGTAAAAATAGCATGAGACCAATAATAATTGGGCGGAACTGCCTTTAGTATTCTTCAATGTATCGATAATGAAACTTAATAAATGAATAATCGCCATTTTCAGTTATGTAGGGCGTAGGGGTAGTAATCCCCAAGGGATTGTCTTGATTTTTTTTACATGTACAGCTATACTAATAAGCTAACATAAAAATAGTATGAGACCGATGGTAATTTTGCAGAACTATCTTTAGTATTCGTCATATTGTACTGACGATAACATTTCATAGCAATTCCCTATTTTCAGTTATTTCGGCCGTAGGGGTGGTAAACCCCAAGGGATTGTCCTAACTTTTTTTACATGTACAGCTATACTAATAAGCTAACATAAAAATAGTATGAGACCGATGGTAATTTTGCGGAACTATCTTTAGTATTCGTCATATTGTACTGACGATAACATTTCATAGCAATTCCCTATTTTCAGTTATTTCGGCCGTAGGGGTAGTAAACCCCAAGGGATTGTCCTAATTTTTTTTACATGTACAGCTATACTAATAAGCTAACATAAAAATAGTATGAGACCGATGGTAATTTTGCGGAACTATCTTTAGTATTCGTCATATTGTACTGACGATAACATTTCATAGCAATTCCCTATTTTCAGTTATTTCGGCCGTAGGGGTAGTAAACCCCAAGGGATTGTCCTAATTTTTTTTACATGTACAGCTATACTAATAAGCTAACATAAAAATAGTATGAGACCGATGGTAATTTTGCGGAACTATCTTTAGTATTCGTCATATTGTACTGACGATAACATTTCATAGCAATTCCCTATTTTCAGTTATTTCGGCCGTAGAGGTAGTAAACCCCAAGGGATTGTCCTAATTTTTTTTACATGTACAGCTATACTAATAAGCTAACATAAAAATAGTATGAGACCGATGGTAATTTTGCGGAACTATCTTTAGTATTCGTCATATTGTACTGACGATAAAATTTCATAGCAATTCCCTATTTTCAGTTATTTCGGCCGTAGGGGTAGTAAACCCCAAGGGATTGTCCTAATTTTTTTTACATGTACAGCTATACTAATAAGCTAACATAAAAATAGTATGAGACCAATGGTAATTGGGCGGAACTGCCTTTAGTATTCTTCATTGTATCGATAATGAAACTTAATAAATGAATAATCGCCATTTTCAGTTATGTAGGGCGTAGGGGTAGTAATCCCCAAGGGATTGTCTTGAAATTTTTTACAGTTACAGTATTTCTAACTAGCTAACGTAAAAATAGTATGAGACCAATAATAATTGGGCGGAACTGCCTTTAGTATTCTTCAATGTATCGATAATGAAACTTAATAAATGAATAATCGCCATTTTCAGTTATGTAGGGCGTAGGGGTAGTAATCCCCAAGGGATTGTCCTAATTTTTTTTACATGTACAGCTATACTAATAAGCTAACATAAAAATAGTATGAGACCGATGGTAATTTTGCGGAACTATCTTTAGTATTCGTCATATTGTACTGACGATAACATTTCATAGCAATTCCCTATTTTCAGTTATTTCGGCCGTAGGGGTAGTAAACCCCAAGGGATTGTCCTAATTTTTTTTACATGTACAGCTATACTAATAAGCTAACATAAAAATAGTATGAGACCGATGGTAATTTTGCGGAACTATCTTTAGTATTCGTCATATTGTACTGACGATAACATTTCATAGCAATTCCCTATTTTCAGTTATTTCGGCCGTAGGGGTAGTAAACCCCAAGGGATTGTCCTAATTTTTTTTACATGTACAGCTATACTAATAAGCGAACATAAAAATAGTATGAGACCGATGGTAATTTTGCGGAACTATCTTTAGTATTCGTCATATTGTACTGACGATAACATTTCATAGCAATTCCCTATTTTCAGTTATTTCGGCCGTAGGGGTAGTAAACCCCAAGGGATTGTCCTAATTTTTTTTACATGTACAGCTATACTAATAAGCTAAGATAAAAATAGTATGAGACCGATGGTAATTTTGCGGAACTATCTTTAGTATTCGTCATATTGTACTGACGACAACATTTCATAGCAATTCCCTATTTTCAGTTATTTCGGCCGTAGGGGTAGTAAACCCCAAGGGATTGTCCTAATTTTTTTTACATGTACAGCTATACTAATAAGCTAACATAAAAATAGTATAAGACCGATGGTAATTTTGCGGAACTATCTTTAGTATTCGTCATATTGTACTGACGATAACATTTCATAGCAATTCCCTATTTTCAGTTATTTCGGCCGTAGGGGTAGTAAACCCCAAGGGATTGTCCTAATTTTTTTTACATGTACAGCTATACTAATAAGCTAACATAAAAATAGTATGAGACCGATGGTAATTTTGCGGAACTATCTTTAGTATTCGTCATATTGTACTGACGATAACATTTCATAGCAATTCCCTATTTTCAGTTATTTCGGCCGTAGGGGTAGTAAACCCCAAGGGATTGTTCTAATTTTTTTTACATGTACAGCTATACTAATAAGCTAACATAAAAATAGTATGAGACCGATGGTAATTTTGCGGAACTAGCTTTAGTATTCGTCATATTGTACTGACGATAAAATTTCATAGCAATTCCCTATTTTCAGTTATTTCGGCTGTAGGAGTAGTAAACCCCAAGGGATTGTCTTGAAATTTTTTACAGTTACAGTATTTCTAACTAGCTAACGTAAAAATAGCATGAGACCAATAATAATTGGGCGGAACTGCCTTTAGTATTCTTCAATGTATCGATAATGAAACTTAATAAATGAATAATCGCCATTTTTCAGTTATGTAGGGCGTAGGGGTAGTAATCCCCAAGGGATTGTCTTGAAATTTTTTACAGTTACAGTATTTCTAACTAGCTAACGTAAAAATAGCATGAGACCAATAATAATTGGGCGGAACTGCCTTTAGTATTCTTCAATGTATCGATAATGAAACTTAATAAATGAATAATCGCCATTTTCAGTTATGTAGGGCGTAGGGGTAGTAATCCCCAAGGGATTGTCTTGAATTTTTTTACAGTTACAGTATTTCTAACTAGCTAACGTAAAAATAGCATGAGACCAATGGTAATTGGGCGGAACTGCCTTTAGTATTCTTCATTGTATCGATAATGAAACTTAATAAATGAATAATCGCCATTTTCAGTTATGTAGGGCGTAGGGGTAGTAATCCCCAAGGGATTGTCTTGAATTTTTTTACAGTTACAGTACTTCTAATTAGCTTACGTTATAATATTGTGTGGCCAATGGTAATTTTGCGTAATTTTGTGTTTTAACACAACCAGGTTTGTTTATAGTATAAATAAATTAAGGTCAATTAATTATGATTTCTTATTAAAGAAATTTACATAATTTTTTATTAATAACTAACGTTTTTAGAATAATTAAATGTTTGTTTATTAAATCTTAAAATCATATTTTCAAAATAAAATAAATTATATTTATATTTTAATATAATTAAAATATTGACCCCTAAATATATGCAATTGAATAGCCTGTGACATTTAGTAAGATTTAGTAAAAACTTCACTCGCGTAATTTTATCACATTTAATCCACTGAATATATGACGAGGTTTAAAGTTTCGTTCGACTAGTTTTCAGGGAAACCATTTCTAATTATTAATGAATGTAATATTCTTTTAAAAAAGTGAATAAACCATCTTTCTTCCTATGCCAGAAATAGGTATCTTTGAATTTATCACAATAGCTGACATCCACTACTAAGGTTTTTATTTTTCTGCCATAATTAGTTTTCATAATCAGGTATCCGTTATAATCAGGTTTCCGCTATAAGCTAATTTCCGAAAGAGGTTTCCGTTATATGCTTTTAGTTTGTCAAAACTTCAAGAATCCAGCGGTATATGCCAAGTGTTCGTGAATCTTCTGTGAGATGAGATTCAAATGACCATAACCCGTTAATTCCAAATAGATTTTTTGTTCAAATCTCTCAGTTTGTAGTCAAAACTTTAAACGACTGAGTATATTATTCATAAACATCAAATTAAAATTTCAGGCTGGAAGTTCTTGCTAGATTCATAGTGGTCAATCACGTAATGCTAATTAAGTTTCTGTAATGTTTTTTTCAGGTTATGTTTGGGCTGTCTAGGTTTCTCAACAATTGAAGGGATAATTTGAAAATACGTAAAAATTATATTTATAATTTTGCGCCGAATGTCGCGATAGTGATATTTTTTCGGGCTGGGATATAACACTTTCTCTACAATTATAGTTTAGTAACACCAACGGGCTTTATGAACTGAATATCGGGCTAGCTCCATATAAATGAAAAGTTTAGATCTGACTAGGCTAATATATCTTAAAAGTAAAGTAATATCTTAAAAATTCATAAAAGTAATTTTAAAATGACGGACTCAATGTTATAAATGTCATGACATTGTATCATGATACACTTTACTGTCGCAACAGTGATATTTTTTCGGACGGGGCTCGTAAAATCTCACGATAGTGATAGCTTAGTGTTGCCATCGCGTTTTCGGGCTATCTTCATATACATAGCCAGACGCACTGTACAGTTTTTATTAAGAATGGGTAGAATACCATCATGACCCGAATTCTTACGTACATCAATGCTTATTAAACCTCAACAAATCGGATTCTGAAGAAGAATGACATAAAGTAATTAGCAAAATAATTGCAGTCGGATGACGGACTCAACATTATGAATCCATGGAAAGTGGTATTTTACGGAAACTTTCTCTAGAGAAATTTATAATCCAACCTCATTGCCCTGGATGAACCGAAATAATAAGGGATTTCCACACAGATGTATTTGTATTGTTCCTTATGGTGGCACAGATTCTTCCACTATTAAGCTAACCTAAACAAAATCAGAATGAATTCCATTAGAATTTCCTGGAGCTATTACGAGAAACCGAAATTTCAACGAAATTTTAACTTCATGTTACCTAGGCGTATCGTGGTATATGTTAATGGACTTCAAATCTAAATACTAAGTTACAAGGAGGCAAAGGTCGCGCAAAGATTTCATAACGGGAACCTAAAATTCCGAAGCCAAAAAATAATACTCGATCCAATACTGGTTTGAATAATCTGCAACAACATATACACTTCCTCTCTGTTTATTCCACCTGTAAATTAAAACAAGTAGTAAGAAGACGTAAATTACTCAAACAATACACTAAAATCTAAGTCAATAACATCAAGTTTTATGAACTTTCCACTGCAGTGTTTATATAGTAGGAAGAAAATCATTATGTAAGATGTAATAATAATCATGACGGGAAGACACAATACATCGTAAATGTGTATATAAGAATATTCTGATACCGTTGATTTCTTCAACTTTATTTTTGGGATAATAATCTTACGCGGAAATTGTACAACAACAACAAGAAGACAAAAATATTTCTGCAACCAAGGTAAAACTTCTTACTCGTAACGTAATGAATGGCTGCACATCACACAGAACGAAAAATAGTTGTGTGTGCGTGCGAAGACATTTCATTGAACTATTTAAGCAAACAGAAATACAAGAAATTGAAAAGGAAATTATATTACATCATCGCGTGAGAACATCGCTGTCTCATTGAATGAAGACGATGATGAGTTCTATAAATATAAGCGATTGATATTTTTTGCTATTCTGACTCATACTCTGGGATACTGTGCTGTAGTACGTCTAGTCAGGTTGTCGCCGTTACATATTTTTAATATAAACTATCGACGAGTATTAAAGTTCAGTTCCGTTGAAAATTTATTTTAAATCTGTTTCTTCCGCTAAAAAAATATACATATAGTTGAAATATTTTTATCGTTATTGACATTTTATGCTTCGTCTGGAGATATTACATATTTTGCCAAAACATGGGGATAAAATCAGGTCAATTGAAAATCTAGGGTTGCCAAATTTTACAAAATATATATTTATAATGAGGCAAAGCCGGTCGTTGAACTTAAATATACAATAAAAATTGACTTACCTGAAAAATCATGTAACCGGAATCGTACATCCAAAAATCGTCCGGTGTATGTCCCGGCTTACACAGTTGTATCGCCAGACAGTGTTGCAGTATGAGCCGGCATCGCTGCGGCATACCCGGGGACTTGGTCCCCATTATAATTTTACTATTTTCTATAATTTTCTCAATTTTGAATATTGTATTATCCTTCTTCGCAGAAGGAGCCGAATGACAAATATATGATCCCACTGTGCCGCCCCGTCCTTACCCCTTAAGCAATTATATTTACAATTTTGGCCGCGCACTACAGTACAACTCGACCGCAGATAGTATTTACACGTTGAGTGCGCTCTCGTCTCAATGCGTTAAAATGGAAAAAACTTTTTTCGTATCCATGTTGAATTATTACGATTTTTCACGCGCGGTGCGGCGATGTTTGCAGAGCTGAAAAAAGTACAAGCAAAAAAAAAATTGACATTTAAAAAATATTTCTCAACATAATATATATAATATATAAATAACATATAATTATGTATTCGCAAAAACATAATAAAAAAAAATTTAAAACGAAACATTTATGCAAAAATGTTTGCATCGTCGAAAATGTATAATTTCCTCATGTACATAATACTGCCATAAAACATAAAAAAACATGTAATTTATGTATATTCTTTCAAACTATTCAATTCATCTCAAAAATTGATAAGCACAAAACTAGCATAAAAATTTTGCAACAATTATGAAGATTGAAATAAATGCAAAACAATTAAATCATAATAATGATGTGAGGTTTTTATGTAATGTACATTAAGTCTGGCATCGCTGAAAGTTGATTGACACTGTTGCATTTCACAGACGTCGTTTAATTAATTTCGTAAGATGGATGTATGATAAATTTTTAATCGGAAATAAAGTTAATTTCGTAATGGATTTTAATAATATGTGCCTTTGTAGCAGGGGTGACCAACCCAAACTACTTAGAAAGCTAGATTCGAATTTAAATTTGTTTAATGTTAAAGCAGTTATCCTTTTCACTTGTTGAACAATTTTGAGTCATCAATCATAAGGCATATTTTATTTAAATAAATTAGCATTCGAAGAATTTTACGACCAATTCTTTTGAATCTACGGAGGTGGGACAAACTAATTAATGTCTCATAGATGCAGCTCGCTTATTGAAATTAAGTCTCGTGAACCAAACCAGAGCTATCTAGAAAATACAATTCAATTGAACTGATGGTAAATTTTGTGTTCTATGTACTATTAAATTTATATAGAGTATAAATTTGTGGTACTTCCAAGCGCAACTGATTAAATCGACAACTTTAAAGAACTTGTCAGATTAGCTTAAGCCATCCTTTCAGAACAAAATCATTTCGGGAGACACTGCAACTACTCCCTCTCTGGTATAACATGTGTCCATTAAAACTTCGTTTCGAAATGATGAAATTAAATATTTGTTTCGTTATAGAAAACAAAAAAACTGTGAATTTTTTTTCAAAATCCTTTTTCTTCGCTTTCTAGGTGCGATTCTGGTAAAAACTGAATGGTGCCGATTTTATTAAATTAGAGCCCATGACTATTACCACCAGTGTAATTTTTCTAACAAAAAATTTAAATTAAATATATGTGTTAGTAGCACTCAATCATAAATTCTTATTAGAACAAATTGAGTGAGTTTTACTACACTGTTAAATTATTCATCGAATTAAGTACATTTAAAAATTATAAATTTTAAAATAAAATTATTAAACAAATACGAAACAAAACTAAAATCATATGTGAATTAGTTAACAAATAAATATAATGTAAATCTGTGACAGAAAAAATATCAGAATATTGAAATTTTTCACTCTAAATATTGCATATTATTTCAGCATGGGCCAATAACAAGCTACTCCCAGAGATTGGGGTACGATACCAGTATATAGATCGAATTAGCCTATCGTGTGAGAATATTTTCCGTTTGTGTAAGGGTTTTCCAAGGTATAAGGTTTTTTCAAAATTATTTTGTACACAGTTTCCACTGATGACCAACAGTGGGCAAATTCTGGTTCGCTGGAAATTTACCATTATGGCTTTTACTAGTCGAAAAAATTCAATTGGTATAAAACCCAGAAACGCGATTCCTGTTAAATGACTGAGAAACAAAACCCATATTTAATGTCAGAAAACACCATAAGAATTTTTTTCATGGGAGTCGGTTTGCAGGTCGAAATATATATGGATAAAGTAATAAATTAATTAATAAATGATAAATTTGTCTATAAAAAGGTAGCTTTACATTTTCTCCGCTCGGAAATATCTAATACCGAAAAATTTTCTCTAAGGTGGTATCTAGCCCCAATCTCTTGAAGTGGCTTGTTATTGGTTTCATGCTGAAAAAAATACTCAATAGGTAGAGTAAAAACTTGCAATAAACTATTCTGATATTTTTTTGATAAAGTTTTAATTTTTATTTAATTATTAACTTTTTCTTTAAATTATTTATATATTTACTTAATATCTATTATTAACTTTTTAAATTTTCTTACGTAAATTATGAATTTATTTAATAAAATTCTAAGTTTTAATAAACTTTCACTACTTTGCCTTTATAAAATATTAAGAGTGTAAATCACCAAAACTAAAACAATTCAATATGGCGGCTACTGGAATCTATTCAAATCCAATAAGAATGTTGTCTGTGTCATATTTTTCAATTGGAACCGTATACGTATACGTGTTATTTTTTGTTAGGAACTTCACGGGCTTCTATTTCCTCGATTTTTTTTCCAGGATTATACCTTAGCAAATCTAATTGGAATTCAATCCAATTGAATTCTTAATGTTTGTTTCAGTATTGATGCATGGTAGGTGCACTGCCATGATTTTAAGTTTACGAATTATTTAATGAAAATATTAATTAAATGATATTGTTTCAATTGTATCAAGTAAAATTGGGAGCTCATTCAAAACAAGTAAATTAGCAATAGCATTCAAGAATTTGAATTGAATAAGAAATAAGTTCCTTACCTTATGTTGTAAGTTTGTAATATTTAAATCAAATTAAACAAAAAATAATGGCACAAAATTAATTCAAATATATTTAAGGAAAATAATTTAAATTTATTTTACTCGTCCCATCCCAGTAAAATAATAATATTAAACGCCTCATTCGATCAAAATCTATAGAAATCGAAATTTAATGCAGATACACTTTTTCCACAACAATAATAATAAATCGCGACACTCTCTTGGCGACTTTTAATTTATTCTTCAATTTGAAGTTTTAGATTTAATAGTACAGGGTGCGCCATCTGTTGGTCCGTTTTTCAATCGATGAATTTTAGTACTTAATGTAATCTATTCTAACAATTCGTTGATACATGAAAAGTCAAAAATATGCCAGTTACCATCACGGAATCACTAAAACACAACCACGCATTTTATTGTCCAAAAACTACAACATTTCGTAAATTACGAGAGAATTTTGGTCAACACGGACGTTCTTTTGAGCGTACAATTGGAAAGATTATTGATCGTTTTGAAGAAACTGGTTCAGTGGAAGGTCGTAGACCGTATCAACATGTTCATCCAGTTCGTACTACTGATGCAGTGGCAGCTGTTAGTGAAATTTGTTGATCTTCAATTTCATCCATTCAAAATTCAACTAACTCAAAAATTGTTTTGTTGATTTCATGCTTGAACGAAATGAAGGTTTTTCATATCAAACATCATTTTTAGCGATGAAGCTCATTTTCATCTTATTGGGTTTGTCAATAAGCAACATTATCGAATTTGGCAAACGGAGAATCCTCACGTTACTCGCGAAGCAGATGTTCATCCTGCAAAAGCCACTGTTTGGTGTGGTTTATGGGCTGGTTGCATGATTGGGCCGTTTTTCTTTCAAAACGAACAGGAAAATGCCCTTACAGTAAATGGGGAACGATATCGCAATTTAATTGTTTTGTGTGGCACAAATTGAATGAATTGTGACTCAACGCCCTTTGGTTTTAACAAGTCACGCAACATGCCATGCAAGTCGTGCATCAATCCATTTATTGGCAACAACATTTGCTGATCGCATAATTTCAAGAAACTATGAAGTTCCCTGGCCACCAAGAAGTCCAGATTTAACAACACTTGATTATTTTTGTGGGGTTATTTTAAAAACAGAATTCGAGCTGAAATTGGACCCGCTTCGTTTGGAAAAAGTCATTTAAAATTTTGATGTTCGGGTGCAGGTCTGTAGACGAAGCCGTAGAGGACATTGAACATCTTTATCAATAAAAAATTTCAACTTTTCATTCCAAAATGTTCGTTTTATTTACAAATGAAAAAAGGACCAACAGATGGCCCATACCCTGTATATCGAAAAATTGACTAGGAAAATAATCAACATGCCTTGACGCTTGTTAATTATAGGAAATATTTAAGACATGCCCTGAGTGAGTTGAGTCTGGTAGAGAGAGTCGTAATAATTCCGCATTCTCCCGCTAACTAACGAAAGCATTAATAAAGAAGTATTATAAAAAATCGGCGAAAAAATTTCTATAAAGGATATTCGTCTTAATATTAACCATTTTCAGTCTGGGGGGAGCGAACTAGATGTAAATTGCCTAAATGAAGCCACACCTTAATAAAATGTTTAAAATTTACAGACAGTCTATGCATCGATGCGGCTCAAAACTGCTTTTTAGATTTCCATAATTGCAATGAACTGAACAATAATAATAATAATCATATAAGTAGCGAGCGACATCTATCTTTAAAGTAGTGAAATAATTTTAGTATAATTCCAATTAGAAAATTAGTAAGTATCAATAGTCTATTCCAAACGCGGTCAATCCATTCAAAGTTAAATTCTAGTTTAACAAATTTTAAAACTTGAGAACTTCTAGCACGGATTATTTTACAAAAACCATTTTATCATCTATTTTCTAAGAAAAGTTTTGTGGCATGTACTGCCACAGATCATTAAGCCAATTTCGTGATATTTATAAACACAAATTACTCAATGTTGAATGGCTGTTAATTTTACCGGGGTGGACGAGGTAGATTATGTAATCTATTAGGTAGATTACATAGCGATTTTTTACGTTTCTGACGTCGACAATGTAGACAACGCTAACAAATTTAGAAATGATATTAAAAACTCTATTTACTCATTATTTTATTTTACTTTAGCCGGTCTGATAAAATTGCTGTCTAGCTATTATATTTAGTCTGTATAAGGACCAGCTCCTATACTGACCGAAATTAAGTGGACCACCGAAGAATTTTTTCATTTGATTCTATTCAAAATGATAAAGTAAGTAAAACAAAACTAATTCTAACTTCTATAAGCATTTTTGAAATTAATATCTTAAAATACGAAATAGCAGAAAGAGTTTGGAAAATTTTTGATTTTTATATATCTGTCAACTATGACATTCAATTTCGAATTACGTTACTTTAGAAACCTTGTCACTGGAAGTTTAAATATCCTAAAGATGAGATTAAAGAGTATGATGAAGCATATCCCGATTCTTTGATAAATATCATTAGTTCTATAAAATAAGTCTTATTTGACAAGTTCACGTTTGACCTCGATGTATTGCTAAAATTTTCGTTAATTTAGGTTAGTACTCTCATGTTACTTGGCCCACCATATCTAAAGAGGAAATTCATCAACTGCTATAAAAACATCAACATACGAAACTAAATTGGTCACGGCCATCCATATTATTTTTCTAACACGTTTGTGATCGGAACGTTCAATAATGGGATGGCATTCATGGATTTTTTACTTATTCTTATGGTTATGGACAAGGAGAAAATGTCAGTTCGGTGTTCAATTTCCATTTTCTATAATGGATTCGTCATAGTGAAAAGAAATATTGATAGTTTAGCTTATCCAGTGATAAATAATTCGTCCGGTATGCTGGATGTAACGAAATTTATTCGTTCTCATTGTTGCTTAGTAGTGAGCTGCGAATTTGGACTGACAAGCTTACGCACATTAACCACTCCAACGGTAATGGCGAATTAATATGGGTTTCTAAGCCCTAGGTGGTGAAAGCAAAAGTGCAGAATCCGCTATAAAAGGAAGATAAATCTTCATGAGGAAGATAAGATTAGCGGGTGTTCTTAAATGTTCCGGGGACCATATAATATACTCTTTGGGTATAAAGTAACGTGGTTTTACAATAATCCTCCTTAAACGTGTCGTTAAAATGAGTACAAGTCCATCAGGATAATATAGTCATCGTGCCTTCATTCGTGCCTTCCTAGCATCTTCTTTTCATCATCAAATTCTCATTCCTACTGTATTTCGTTCAGATCAGATTTACTTAGCTCATTGTATTTAAGGGAGAATACATCAGCTGTTGGAAGAAATGGTTGAAAGAAATTTTTACAGTTATATCTAGTTCAGTTTCACTTCATATTTTTCAATATATCATGTGCCGTCTTGCATCACTACTTTGACCCGGATCAGCGTCATTATAGTTCATAGTTTGTTTTTTTTTTAATTATGTTGGATGCTTGCGATCAAAATTTGTCCATTTTGTCTGATTTCCTCGAAATTTCTGAGAGCTTTTATAAAACTTGGGGATTTCCGATTTGTATTGGTTCAATTGACGGTAGTTATGTAAGATTTATGGGAATTAAATGACTCTTAACACTTCCTTTTTTGTAGGTAAACATGCGCGTGAAATATTTACTAAATAAATCCTAAGTGTAAACATTTTTTAGGAAAGGTTTAGGAAAAATTTCACACTCCTACACACAGTCGTGAAATATTTCCTAACGAAATCTTATGTATACTAGTGTTAGTAAAAATAGTCTTAAAAGCGAACATTTAGGCGAGAAGATATTTTAGAGAAACTCTTATTTTAAAAAATATGGAAATTAGCTGATACAAACGAATTAAAAAATTTTAATTAAATTTGAACATAAAAAACATCTACAATTAAACTTTGCTGCAAATTTTGCCAAGTACTCATCAATTCCACTATGTTTCTCGGTTAGCCGTATAAAATATCAATTTAATTTTTTGACCATCCACCATCAACTTTACTTTTTACCAATATAATAATTTTATTGAATCATCAACCACCATCTAATTAAAAATGGGGAAATAAAATATGGTGATGGTGAAAGAGAAGAACTGAAGTAAAAGTTCACTCAGATATGATATAGGATATTAATTTAGATAAAATTTACACTCCTCTTCCAAATAAGAACTAACAACAGATTGAACATTGTAGAAAGATATATCAAATGACCACGTCCATGTTAATTTTCAGAATTTTGTCATAGTTCTGCCATGGGCAAATATGGCCCCGAAACGTGTGAGTTACAATTTACAGTATTTTTGCCATTGAAACGATTACTAATCGAGATTTTGCCCGGTTCTCATCGATCCCGTTATGTTTTTCAGAAAGATATATCAAATGTTACTTTCCATGATAATTTTCAGAATTTTGTCATAGTTCTGGCATGGGCAAATATGGCCCCGAAACGTGTGAGTTACAATTTACAGTATTTTTGCCATTGAAACGATTATTATTCGAGATTTTGCCCGGTTCTCATCGATCCCGTTATGTTTTTCAGAAAGATATATCTGCTGTGTTTTTTTATTAGCGCCCGATAGCTGTATTCGGAGCAGCCAATTTTCTATGTGAAAACTTATATTTAGCGCGCTATTATTGCATTTAATTAATTTATTTAAATCTAAACTAAGATTTTTCATTCAACTTTTTAATTAAAAATCGATAAAAAAATATCTCGGCTCACTTATTTATCGGGAGCCGCTATCGGGAGCGCTATCCATTTCAATGGGAAATTTGAAAAGGCTTTTAATTTTGTAAACCCCTGAAACCATTAGAAACTAAATCTTACAATAAAAAATTAAAACGCAGCAAAATGAATTTTTGTTTATAACGTCATGTCAAAATAAATGTCAATTAATATATTTCAGGTGATAAATGTTTGTTTTATTGATGAATTTAGTTTTAATTTTTAAAGTACAGCGACACCAGTGAATAATAGCTGCAGTTTCAATAGAAAATTGCCATTTGGCTCCGGATAGTGCTCCAATATTAAAACACAGCAATCAAATGCCAATGTCCATGATAATTTTCACAATTTTGTCATAGTTCTGGCATGGGCAAATATGGCCCCTGTATATTATAACACACGTTTCGGGCCATATTTGCCCATGCCAGAACTATGACAAAATTCTTAAAATCATTACGTTTATTGGATTTTAGTATCATAAATGCATTGCGAGTATGATGAGCATTTCTCTTAATTTTGACTAGTGTATCTATGAAATCTAAAAATTCAACAAACTTCAATTTAATTTTAAGTTTATCTTGTTACGATATATAGCATAATGTTTTTACATCACATTATTAATTGTTTTAGAATTAATGGTATTTTAAACATATTGGTACGGTTGAATTTAGAGATATACGTATTGAAAATTTACAATATGTTTACTTTATGGTGGAATTTTCTAAACATTTTAAAAAAATTATTTACGCCTAAATGTTTGTTTTTCGTGTATAACCACTCACAATTTTTACTTAGGATGTTTTAGTAATTATTTCACGTCAGTAGGTAAACACTGTTTGGGTCCAATTATTGGTGCTACAAAGTGACAAATTGCTTTGTGCTAATGGCAATCGTTGACGCCAACTATAAGTTTATATTTGTGAATGTGGGAATAGGCGATGCAGGAATTTGGTTGAGATCCGATCAGAGGCGGGATATGGAAGCAGGTATTTTACCGATACCTGCCCCTAGATATTTGCCAACTACTATAGTGTCAACACCATATGTTTTCATAGCTGATGATGCATTCCCGCTGTCAAATTATATTATGAAGCCTTATACCCACAACCTAACAATACAATAGTCTAGAAATTGACGGGAAGTAAGAAAATGCGTTCGGCGGGATATTTGCGAATAGGTTCCAAGTACTCTTCTGGCCGATCTAGTGAGAACCTAATGACGCTATCAAAGTAGCTCTAGCTTGCATATGTATTCACAATTATATAAGGAACGACAACATTAAAAACCAAGCTAACTGGGATATAATGTCCTCTGAAAAAAATAGATGCAGTAAATGCAAGACATTTTCAAAGTGCTAATAAAAGAGGAACAGTTGATGCCCCAATAAAAAGAAACTTCGAAAATTATTTCACAAAATTTTATCCATAAATAATTTTAAATATTTAAGAGTATTATAAATATTGTACTGGAGCGACATAATCGCCGAAATGCTGGTGCTTCGATTGTGTTTTGAGCAGATTATTGTATTCGACTGTCGATTTCAAACAGGCGTCTGCCAGCTCCTCCTCTTTCGATTTTGAACCCCAAGTTTTTTAGTTGGATGAAGTGCGACTAGTCGGATAATTTTATTTTGGGAATCTGATGAGGTAGATAATAGGGTTGACGTATTCCTAATATGTTATGAGTTTGGAATTGTAAAATTGTTCTCCGTGTCTAAATATTCTACTTCCCAATCAATAAGCTAAATCAAGATTAAAAATTGCGTACACTTAGTGATTTTTTGTTATAATTGTTAATGGAAGGCATCACACGTTTCTTTCAAGAAAATCAGATGGTCGAAAAATTTAAATGAAGATTCTAAAAATTCCACATTCTCAGTTACAACACCACTAATGCTCCCTTTAAATATTTTTTGGTATTCATTTCTGAAATACGATTTTAAATTATTCCATTTCCGGACTATCTCGCCTATAAAGAAGAAGATACTAATTTATATTTATGAAAACATTAAATTAGTAATTGAACTCACTGTAAATAAACGGCCCGTCATTTAGAAATTCCGAATTCAGTTCATCTACCATCTTCATCCAAAATTTTTTTTTTTTTTTATTACAGTATTAGACGATTGAAACCATAACATTATTCAGCTGACAGTTGAGAAATAGTACCATTTGGCTATCATTTGTCCGCGTAATTTTTTATAGCACTTTCTTGCACTTTTTTTGCGTCATAACACCATGAACCGGATCAGACACCAAAAAATATAGCTATTATGTTTTTTAGTATGGCCAAATGTCAATAGATGTCAGCAAAATATATTTGGTTCGAATTTTTTTCATTTTTAAAGCGTCATTCATAATGTTTACGACCTTTTCTAAGCCATTGGAAAACCAGCCATTTACTCACAATATATCTATCACAAAAAATAGAAAAATCCAATGCCCCCACTTTTAACCCCAGGGTACTTATGTAAAGATACACCACCCTTACGAAAATGAGAACTTGAATTTTTCTACTTTTTATGGTTTTCAATGACTTAAAAGAAATCGTAAACATTGTGAATGTCAATAGAAATCATATTTTGTCTAAAACACCTAAGCAATCTTAAATAAATTAATTAACAAAGACGAATTTAAAACTTCTTAATTTATTTTTTATATTACGCGACTACATAAAGAAAAAATTTGTATTTAGGCTGTGCGCCAAACTTAAGGTAAAAGTTTATTACAAAAAATTTTTTTGGTAAATTCACTTATTTTTCAAAAACTCGCAAACTGATCGGGAAATCTGTCCTAAACCGGGTTTTACCATCGTAAATGATGTACCTTAAGTTTGGCACACAGCCTAAAGAGCATTTCAATTATACGTCATTTTAAGTTGCATTGCATTTTTCTGAAATGGACTACTAACGCAACTCGATACTATAATGTATTTTAGTCGCAATATTCAATTGCAAACATTACCGCCCCTAGTGGCCCTATTCTGGTAATTCCCCGGGAATAGGGAACTGGGGAAAGAATTTATATGTAATTTCTGTTCAAATATTTTTTCCCGGGGAGTAACTCAATTATGCCATCAGAAAGAAACTTCAGAGCTTGCGTTCATAAGCGTGTGCCTTCGCCATTGTACTTTGTCATCAATCGCACCACAGTCTCATTTTTTAATACAATTTTTTGTTTAGCCTAATTTGTATTTTCAATTTGCTAAAAAATTTTAGTTATTGTCTCAATATTATAGGAATGTGACTTAATCAAGAAATAACGTCTGCTGATCCGAAAATCCATGCAAAAATTTGTTGTTTTAAAACAATTTGACGGAAATGAATTTAAAAAATAGTGTAGTGATGTAAAAGAGCATCAGTGTCCTATTTCAATATTCTAGGAAATCTTCAAATTTAATTTGCCAGCATATAAAATATAAGCATTCCTAAGTCAGCGGATTAAGTGTTTAAATAACATAATCTTACATAATATGCATATAAATCACACGTATCACGATGTGTTATAAAGCCGAACCTGTGTTTTTAGCATTGACACTTATTTCATATGTTCCACCTTTCCAATTAAGCCCACACAACACTATCGATTAAACTATAGCAACAAAAAACAATCGATATTCTTCTGCGATGAAGTCATGCAACGACATTGCATGATTGTACATCAAGCTCCAGTTAAAATGCGCTATATTAAGATCGCAAATATTTCACGTCTGCATATTTTGAGCGCTTGCCAAAAAGGAAACCAATATTTATTGGTCGCACACAAACAAACACATATTCATCCAGCATATAATTAACACCACAGTAACACTATTAAATTGTCACAAGTGCCAACATAATTTTATGTGCCATTTGGGTTAATAATAAATTTCCTTTTTCCCATCGTATAACGCACCGTAAAGACATTAAAATTCTTTACCACAATTTTTTGGCACCAGTGCCCGAGTTCTATACACACGAAATAGTTTATTGCATATTGTTTTCGATTATCTAGCATAATTTGCTGTATGTAATTTTATGTCATATACAAAATTCCAAACTGAAAATGCTGAAAGTGCATTCAAATGCAAATTATTTCTAAGCACTTAACCCAATTAAAAATGTGCATTCGATTAATAAAGAGAAAAATCGGTAAAGTAAAAATAAAAAAAACTACTGTGCAAAAACTGGGGAAATCTTAGTTCAGAATTTTTTAATTAAACGAAATGGAACAAATCATTTATGCGTGTAATTAATAGAATATGTTAATTACTGTCGTATGGTTATGATGTACGAGTGTACCGATTTTTTTTTCAAGTAACTGAGATTATACATATTCAGGTTATTAAATTAAATGATGACTTAAAATTATTATTCAAGGTATTTTTTAGAAAGGAGTTGTAACCTATAATAAGAAACGTATAATATGTTACGAAATTGTGTTCTTAGATATGCTTAATAAAAAATTATAATTGATCATAAATAACAATATTGGAATTGGATATGCTCGTTCACCAGGTGGAAAGATATCCAAGATCGATAAAAAATGTAACACACACGATGTATCGCGTATAATTTTGTGGGAGTTCCAATAATTCAAACTCATTACAACATCAAGAACATTTTGTATTATGAGTAAAAAACTTAATGAGTGCCCTATTTTAAGCTTGTTACATAGCGTTTTCAAAAGCTATTTAACTCGTCCGCCATCCTTTGAAGATGAGCCGGGAATAATTTTAAAATCTTACATGAGACCTTCTATTGTTCCTTTCAGATTCGGATTCTACGCAATTAAATACATAATTTGAGTTCGTAACTTTTTTTTTGATATGTGATTCTTCGTAGTTAGTCTTGGTCTATGCTATAAGTAATGTATTAATAGGAAGAGTCTAGTTCCCGATCGGAGGCATATTTTTTAGAATTTTGCGAAAACTAAATTTTGTGCGATTTTGTGCATCTACCACGAATCAAAAGTAGTTTGGAAAAAACTTTTTAAAAAAATATTGAGCATCTGGCTCAACGCCATAACCTTGGCCACGATTTACTCAACAAGTTCCCACTTTCCAACTGTTGGGAGTCCTAAAATTAATAATTAATAAAAATTAAGGAAGTTAGTGCACAACATTCACACAAAAACTGAGTGAGGATGAGGACTGCTTGTCTAGATTGTTATACAAAAGGGAAATGGCACCTAACCTCCTCCACCCCCCCATTCAGCCATTTTTAGGAATTTGTACAAAAATTTTGATTACAACTTTCAGGTTTCCAGGAACCTGAAACACACGCCCTTCCGGTATATTGGCTTAATTTAAATATCATAATGTTTAAATAATAGGGATTATTTTATAAAATCAAATATTACATACTTTAATTATTATTTTAATAAATTTATTATTAGTTAAAACTTTTATTTTATTATATTATGATAAATTAAATTAAAGGTTAACGTGGCTTTCTTCCGCGGTTCGTATACACGAACTGAATGATAGTTCGATATAAAGAGAGAGGAAACGAAGAAAAAAACCAGACGCATGCATCGTCGTGTGGATTAGCAGGTTGCTTTCTTGTTTGTTCTTTTATGCAAACATGTTGTTTACGAATTGTGGTAAAGATCGTGGGTGGAGATTTGAAAACAAATGTACATAAATTTTTTTTTAATTTTTCCGGTTTCATAGGTGAAGGAGAGAAAAAACAAAGAATGAGGCCAGACTCAAAAAACCTAGTGTAGATTGCGTGAAATACACGTGATGAAACAATTGAATTTGCTCAGGCATTATAAATTTGAGATGTAATATTTTTTTTTCCAGATATTGGAATCTTATTTTTAGCATAATTCCGTAAAAATTACAATTTCTGTTCATTCTCAATAATATTCTTGAATTTTAGCATTTTATATTTATTGCATACAATATAGCCATGGTTGCAATTAGCAAATTTGAATATACTTCAGTCACCTTTATTTAGTCACCAATTTTGTTTCGGTAAAATTTCCAGCGCTGATTGATGATTTTGATCGCCATAATTGTCAGGATTGTGTTCATCTACTTGTATTGAATCTCCGCCACTTTACCAAATTTTAAATTCCCTTATTATTTTTTGTAATTTCTTGCCGGACTGTTGGACAATTTGCGATAACATGAACGATGTGTATTGTAATGTCTGCATATAAATCTCGGCCATATCGTAATCTGCGACTAATCTGCAACTTAAACATCAACACCAATCGATTCGAATCATTCGAGCAAGCTTCTTGGATTTTTTTTAATTCACGCAAAAAGAAAAAAAATACTGAAGTGTTTCGGCTGGATCGGGTATTTCAAATTGATAAAACAGAATGGATATGGATCACTTAAATTACATAATAATTCTTGGACATTACGTGCCCCTCCTAGAATATACAGTACATTAAAAGGCAATGTAATATGAACAGCATCGACACGATACTTTCGAAAGGAGATAATATTCGATTGCTGCCTAAAATTGTCCAGTCACTATTAAAATTTGAAAATACGCCATTGGCTTCTCAGCTGCATTAAAATATTTATTCTCGCCGTACTTCTCCAAAATCCGTGCCTGAAGACTAGAATATGTCACACTTTCAATATTATCAGACGAACGGATGACCGATAATTGTATACCAGAAAAAAATATCACATGTTTGTTCTATATTAGCCTGCTTTTTATTAATATTACAACATCCGATCAAACAGTACACCGCCTTTCGGTACAAATCGGTCGAGTTCCGACTGTCTCGTTTATATTGAATTTTAATTTGCACTTTGTGTTTCGCACTATTACGTTGGTTAGGTTTCTGGAATATTTCTTCTACAGCGGCAAGAAGATTGGCATGGCAAATTCCACGTACTTTTAGCCATCTGAAAATCACCACAACGTAAACTGTAGTACATGCTGGCCATAACAGTAAATCTTAGGTTTAATTTTAACGTAACAAATGATTTAATTAAAAAAGCCCACTTAAAGGGATTGTAATTTTTTTTTTGTTGCTAAGTTGGCACATTTGTCCTCTATCATGACATGGAGTTCGAGCGCAACCTGTCATTTAATTGGTTTACATTGCATGTATTTAAAGTTGGCCCAGGATTCATCCCGTAAAACGACGATGGCAATATTAAACTATCACGACAGTTTTCCATTCCAAGATATTACTATCAGCCCAGAAATTTTACCATCCCAGAATATTTCATCCCAAGAAAAATTATAATGAGAGAAAACTATCATCCCAGAAAATAAAGTTAGCCGAGCTATCACTATAGCGAAAGTTCCCCATCCGATCACTATCAGCCCGTAAATTACACCCGTTCCGTAAAAACTACAACAACAACATAATAACTAAAGTACTAACATTATATTAATGGAACGACAGAAATCGTAGGATTTAATAAAAAAAAAATTATTAAATAAAACGAACTAATTCTGCATATCCGCTTAAACATCCCATTCTATAAAAGTGTCGTATTAGGACGAGTGTTTTCCGAGTATGGCGCAATTAAAAACCATTCATGAAACTGATCCTCTATGAAAATATTAATGTGCCGCATCTTAAAAATGTTCGTCCTAACCCGACACTTTTGTAGAATGTGCGGTGGGATCGATTGAGTATCAAAAGTTCGAGTAATTTAATGACTTTCGGAATTTAAAATTTTATTGCGCCGCTTGGACGCATAGACATTTCATGAAATGAAAGTGTTCCGCATCTAAAAAGCATTCGTGAGCGGTGAGATCGACTGAGCTTCAAGAGATTGAGTAATTTATTGATTTTCGAAACTTTATATTTAATTACGACACTTAGGCCAACAATTAAACTTTTGCTGAAATTATTATATTGAAACACAGTCAAACTTGTTTTTGTGTGGTAATAGGGACCGCATAAAAAAACGCATAAAAAATCTTCCGAAACTCACGAGTAAGTATAAAAATAGTTTTCGCAACACATTTAAAAACCGCATAAAAAAGTTTCATGTAATAAAAAAAACTCAAAACATAACGCAACCTGACGCAATATTTACTTTCATTACGCAATGTTATGAAAATCAAAAATCGAAAAAACAAAATGGCCAACGTCAATAGTCGTCGGTAATCACATTCTTTTTTTTTTTTTTTTTTATTAGTAACTATGCGATCTGTTTTGGGGCTCAAGGCTCACCCTGCTCTTCCGCGGTTATGCTTTTTACGTCCTTACTTTACGCCTACCGGCCAACTCGAGGACGTACGGCTATAGGACCGATTTAAGACAATCTGCACATTGCAAGCTCCATGCCAGCCTATACCGGCATGGAAGATGGGTCGGCCCATGCGTTTTGCACACCGACAGGGGGTCATAGATGTGTTACATTTCACCACAGATTGAAATCTGTTAATGAAATTTCACTTTGCATCCTGCCCAATCCTTGCCTTTGGCCAAACGCCAAAGCTTTAACCACTGTGCCATTTGGTCGGTGGATTAATCACATTCAATTATGTTCTAATTTGATTGAAATTTTGAAAAAAATTAAGTAGACAGTCCTGAACAAAAATTTCAATCGCATAAAAAAATCGCACAAAAAAGAGCGCACAAAAAAAATCGCACAAAACAGGTTTGATACTATTTCTGTTTACTATATTTTAGATTTCTATAGTTATGTCGTGATAGAATAATATAGATAACTTAATATCAGGATAGTTTTGTTAGTATTGCCTCAAGCGTATATTTGAATTTTATGGGATGAAAGTCTGGGATAACTTTTTTTACCTTTACATTGCTGTATTTGGTCAGTACATCTCAAGTGTGTTTTGCGATGTTTATAATGAATAAAATTATAAAGAAAAAAAGAATTTGTCTCAAATTTTGTATTGGAAATGGTTTTTGTGTGCCCGGAATGGTCCCTTAAAAACTGAACTGAAACCGAAAAAATACGTCAAAGTCGATCAAAAGTTAAGGTAATGTTGATTGTTTTCTTTGATTAATGCTTCGTGCTGTGCACTCGGAATTCTTGCCAAAACGTCGCCCGATAAATAAAGCATATTATCTGGGCGTTATGCAGCATTTAAGAAAGCAAATTCATCGAAAAACGCCATATTTGTGGAAAAAAAAATCATGGATTTGGCAACACAAGAACATCTCATAAGGCTATCATTGTGAACGAATTTCTTTCCAAAAACTCTATAAATACCATCAAACAACCACCACATTCACCCAATGTGGCTCCGATTACTTTTTTTCCAAAACTCAAAATACCACTTCAAGGTACTAGTTTTCAGTCGATTGAAGACATAAAAGAGAACTCGTGACGAGAACTAAAATCGATTCCGCAAAATATTGGCCAATTCCCGTTACTTTCTTGACAGGATTTATATTGCGACTATTACATTAACAGCGACGCCGTTACCAGAGCCAGTTCTGTTCGAGATTTGGGGGTCATTTGCGACAGTGAATTGAATTTTAGACATCACATCGATCGTATTATCAGCCAAGCCAATTCTGCGCTCGGTTTCATCAAGCGTTGGTCGAAAGAATTCGACGATCCTTATGTTACGAAGGCTCTCTATTCAACATTCGTTCGTCCCCTGCTCGAATATGCTAGCCAGGTGTGGTCGCCTTATCATGAGGTTCACATTAAGGGGATTGAAGCAGTCCAGCGTAGATTTCTTCGCTTTGCTTTACGCGGACTACCATGGGTGGACATGTTTAACCTGCCTCCATATCAAGATCGTCTGCAGCTAATTAATCTACAATCACTTAGTAAGCGCCGAGTTGTTGCGGACGTGGCTTTCATCCATCAAATACTAACTGGGGGTATCGATTCTCCTGTTCTGTTAGGTAAAATCAATCTAAATATAAATTCTCGGGATTTAAGATCAGTACCTATGTTTAGAATCGACCCTCATCGAACTGATTACGGAAAGAATGAGCCCGTCTCTAGAATGTTGTACGAAGCTAATCAGCACTGCCATCTTATCGATTACAATATGACAAAACGTATGTTGAAAAAACGTCTTTATTTTTCTTGACTATAGTTTGATATTTTATTTAACTTATTTGTTTTTTTTTTGTGTCATTTTATTTTGCTTGACTTTATCTTTTATCTATTTAAATTTTTTTTAATCTATCAAATCTGTTTGTACTAAGCAGACTCGACTTCCGTTTTCCTGCCGTCTGCGACGGGTATCATCTTGCTTAACTATTCATTTAGCTATCTATTTATAATCACATTTGATTTTTTTTTTTTTTTGCCGTTTTAAAATCCAATTTTTTAATTTCTCTGAAAAATTCAATTTCTCAAAAAAATAATAATAATACAGATGGAGACTCCCCGCGCGCGGTTGGGAGGGGTAATAGGTCGTCGGGATAATTTATTATTATTATTATTATTCCTTGTAACGGTCTTCTAAAGGTAATGCGTAACACATTTTGGGTTTGAGCAGTGGAATACAATCATTTTTCTTTCCTTCAACTGACAGAATGACGATTTTTTCATTTCGTGTTTAATAGTTTTAATGTTTTACTGATGTTTACTGTTCGGTAACCGAAGTAGATTTAAAGGGCATTGTTGCATAATCGTCCAAACCGTGGTTAGGTGTGTTTGAAAGCTATACGGATAAACGCATTGATATTTTGTAAAGAGTTGTGCTCGAGCTGGGCTGGTTTGCACTATTCTTGTATAAACTTCTTCAATGGTTTCGCTAAATTGATAGAAATTCTGCTCCATTCACGGGAAATATTTCATGCATTGCTGGTAACTTTGAGAGCATTTTGCAGCAACGAATTTAAATCTATGTTTTTGAATGGATGAAACGCGGATTCCCTAAATACTTAACCTAACAATTTTTTGAACTAGTTTTTACATATATTTTTCTATTAAGAGTACAAATTGTGGTTAAAAAAGTTTAAAAAAATAACTAGAAAATCAGTATCCGAGGCAGATTAGTAACAAACATTACACGCTGAACTACACAAGGAAGAATTATTGAAATCAAATGAGATAACCGGAGAAATTGTTCATACTCGGGTAAAATGGGTGGGATAATAGAAAAATTTGAAACATAATACCAAGCTCTAATGGCAAGGAACTCCTATTTTTGGAAATGGTAACAAATATAATGAGAGTTCTTAAGGCCACAATAGATATCTATAAAGATATAAATACAACTTGAGAAGTATGAATTATTAGTTGGGGTTCATGTTAGTAAGAAAACTAGAGAGGACCAAAAATATATTAAGAATTATTAGATTAACTGAGATATCCCTAGAATTCTATACTCAAACTCAGGTATATGGACTGGAAGTTGAATACCACGGTGAATTAGAGAAAAATAATCAGGAGCTCACTATCCATAGTAGTAATGTTATCCCGATTTCATTACAGTTACTATACTATCCTTGTTTAGTTACTATATTTATTACACAAGGCTGCCACCACATTTTGGGCCATATTACATTAGAAGTTTTGTCGAGGATAGGTCAACCTTATCAAAGTGTGGCTTCAGAAGATATAGATTTCAAATTCCAATACAAATGTTGGTTTTGCCACATTTAATAATTTATTATACGCCAGACCACCACCAGATATTGGGTCAAATGCTACTTTGTAAACATAATGAAGGGAAAATCAACCTTATTCAGGTTTTGTAATACATTATTTTTGTGTCAGGTTACCGGAACTTGCTCCAAGCTGCGTAATTTAAACGTAATTTAATTTATTTATAAATTCATGCAATCATCATACACGGTTTGATGATGCCTGCTGGTTTATCGCAGAAGTGGCAAGTTACAATTGTTTTCACGTCAGCACTCTGTGGACATAAATTACATCTTTGTGTTTTACAACCTTTGGGGTGTGAGCGTGGTTTGTCATGAGCGGTTGATACTAATCTCAATTCGACAATATTGTATCGTATTTGATTCATTGAGACTTTTGCCCTTTTTGTCAAGGCCCTGGGAGTGGCAAATCGCTTCTTGATTTTAATGTCCACCTGCCAGTCAATTTCTTGAGAAACTCTGTTCGTTCTGAAGAAACCGATCAATCATAGAGATACTAGTTTGCTAATTTATGCAAATTATATGTGGCAAAACCCGCTGCATCTAATATGTTAAAGAAGAGTGCAATTGGTCATCTTCTATTTTTTCACTTGCAAGTATCAGGTGCGCAACCAAAGGTCCCGGTTTCACACATAGATGGTACTAGCGACACATCTAGTTGTCATTTATGTCAGAAGTTGTGTTTTGTTCATAGCGTGAACAGTTGATAACGATAACCAGTACCACGCAAAAATATTTTTTCTAAGCACAAAAATGTTGATTTTTGCGCCAAATAAACAGCATTTGCTGGAAGCTTCACGTCAATTACTTATGGCGGAGGCCTTCCTGAAAACTACCTGTGAAGATTTGTATAAACGGTTCAGAAGTGGCGATTCCGATATTGAGGACAAGAAGCGTTCCGGAAGACCAAAACTATTTGAAGACACCGAGCTGCAAGCGTTAATTGCAAGATCAACTTGCGGAGACATTAAACACACCTCCCAGACATTAAACACGAGTTGAGTGAGAGACAGATGGAAAATTGAAGAGCCACTTCCGCATCGAACTCTTATGGGAGATGAGAAGTAGGTCTTTTTTAAGAATCCCAAACGCAGTCGTGGCTTTCACCTACCGAAACTTCAACATCGATGAAACGGCCAAATCGCTTCGGAAAGAAGACAATGGGCTGTGGTTGATGAGACCAGAAAGGAATCGTGTACTATGAGCTGCTAAACTAGGGCAAAACCGTCAATGGGTAACGCTACCGACAACAACTCATCAATCTGAATCATCATTGCTCATAAAACGGCCAGAATGGGACACAAGCTATCGCACTACCATCGTCCAGAGCACTATCAAAACGCTAACATATGATCTGGTATCGCACCCGCCATATTTGCCACACATGGCCTCTTCTGATTATCACTTGTTCCGGTCGATGGTCCCATCCAGGAGAGAGGACAGTTAATAAAATTTTGTATTATGATCGAAAATAATAAAAATTCGTAAGCTAACTGAGGTATTCCCAGAGATCTAAACACAATCTCAGGTATATGGCGTATTAGTTGGGGACCATTTCAGTTAGAAAATATATTCAGATGCTCCCCATCCAGGGGAGGGAGCAGTTAATAAAATTGTGTTTTATGACCAAATATTAAATAAAAAATTTCAGGCTAACAATACAAAATTTCATAATACAAAATTTTAATAAGTATGCATGTTTTCCTTATCATTTATCATAATAACTTTTTTAGTTATTTGCTTTGCATTCCCTGAATTAAGGCAAAATTGTACAGTTAGTTTGATAATTAGTAGTGTAATGCTCGTTTTTTGAGAATTTTAAATATAATTTTGGGTCAAATTAAAGATTCATGTAACTAGTCGAGATATAGTAGTTTTACATTATTCAGTTAATTTTAATAGGATTTAATAATTACATCCAAGGAAACTCTAATGTTCGATAATTTTCCGTTTAACACAGGTAATATCACTAACACAAACACAATTAATGAAACTAGCAAAATATTAGCATTTTTGATAAAAAGTGTTGGCCTTTCAACCGCCACTTAGTTAGCGCCACTTTCTACGCGAACGGAAGGTGATATTTATTTATAAGCGGTTACGTTATTTGTAATCTAATTGAACATTTTATACAATATTCAGTCGAATTATGATCAACTATGAAGTTTATATTACATTAAAACTAGTTTTTTGAGAAATTGATCAACACTCGCACTAGTTCTAAAATATTCCATCAGATGACGGTCACTTTGTGTTAAAAGGCGAATAATATAATAAATTAATTATTTTATATAAAATCAAAAATTAGCTTGTTCAAAAAATGTATAGGCTTATGACAATCCAGCTTTTTGTTTGACAAATAAATTACCGGATCCGCTCGAAACGCGATATTTCAAAACGCGTTATGGTACACAATGTCCATTGCGAAGCGACGGGAGCACAGCGACCCGATTGGTACCGGTCTTATATACTCTCGCCTCTATCGATTTTTAAATTCCTATAAACTGAAATTAAATTTCCCCTTCACCCGCCTGATATAACCCGATCCTAAACACCCGTTTTGTATCATATCGCGTTTTGTATTTTATCGCGTTTTGAAATATCGCATTTTGAAATGTCGCGTTTTGTTCCATATCGCGTTTTGTACCGTATCGCGTTTTGAATTATCGCGCTTTGAAATATCGCGTTTTGATAATTCGCGTTTTAAAATATCGCGTTTCAAATGGGACCCATAAATTACACAGCTAAATAGTTTTAGTTCCAGTATTTTCCATGATGACTGTTACCGCCGTTTACAATTGTCTTCATTATTCCCAAGAAATGCCATTCTAAAAATCAATTCCCAATTAGTATTGAAGGAATATTCGATCCGTCAACGGCGATGCGTGTTAAAAACAATAAACGCCTCAATAAATGTATAGGCTCTAACTAGATTCGAACTCGCGACTTTTGGGCTGCTAACACTTTGTGGTGCACTCGACCACTATGTGTTGTACGTGTAGTGTAGAATTTGTAACATTACCCCACCTTAAATCCGTTCATCCCGAACAAATACACTTGCACACCTTTACGAACATCTCCCAGGTTCTTTTATTCAATACACATCGTCGCTGATACTCTTAACAATTTAATACACCTTTCCAATATCCATAAATAGCCACAAAAAATCACCTCGTCGAAAGTTGCTATATCTCGTACGCTGGTCTCGTTGCGTCTCTGATTTAACTCGGGCGTTCGTGATATTGCTTTTTTCAACGGTTCAATTTTTGTGCAAGCTCCATCGTAGGTCGGCTGGGTTGCATTTACGGAGATGTAATATCTCACTATTATAACGTTTTGACTCGTCTCTCTGCTCTCGACTATTGGATCATCCTGTTTCTGACTCTTTTTTATCTCAACACATTCTAGCTCAACTCCACCGCACCAGCACACACACGAATCGTCCTCAGGCTGTACTTAGCGACCTAACGTCCCGCATCTGAAGCATCTTCTTTGACTTTTGATGTCACCTGGCTCATTATTAGTTGCTTCAACCCCTCTCTTATTATTATTTTTTTATCTCTTTTTAACTCTCGAATTAAAGTCAACTATAAAGTTTATATTACAATAAAACTAGTTTTTTGAGAAATTGATTAACTTTCGCTCTAGTTCTAAAATATTCCATCAGATGTCAGTCACTTTGTGTTGAAAAGCGAATATTGATAGTTTATCAAATAATAGTTAATAATAATATAATTATTTAAGTATTTTATATAAAATCCAAAATTCCAATTCACAAATAAATTACACAGCTAAATTTAGTTTTACCATTTTAACACAGATGTCGCTAGCTCTATCGTTTTCGAATTTTTTTTATTTTAATTTTTTGTTTCACGATTTTATAAGGCTGGGATTAAACTAAGCAAGTTGCATTAAATTTTATTTCGTTATTTCGTTCGAATATAATTAACAGCATCGTGAGTCATGACTTTGTGCAAGGAGTAGGCAAGTGAAATTTATTAATGGTCAATAAAAGTAATTACATATATATTTTTTACTACATGTTAAAAATAATAAAAAATGATTTATTCCATCAAAATAACATGTGTTTTAATTCGCATATAGATATTATTCCTAACCGTATTCTAAACATGACACTTTATACTTATCTAGATCTTAAGTGCCTCTTTTAATATTCAAGCAATTACAACATCGCTTCAAAATTGATAATCGCGCGAGGCAAGGAAACGGATACAAGTATTTTTTTTTCTTGAATTTTATTAATTTCTAACGTTACGTCGAGTAAAAGTTTTACATTTAGCTGTTGAGGTGATTATAACAGATTTTTATGTATGTAACACACGAGGGGTACATACAACCTGTTAATATTTGTAGAGACAGCCAATTTAATAGCGTTTTAGCGATACTCTTTCATTAAACATCTTAATGCAAAATTATTTATTAGAAAAAAAAAACATAAAAAATGTTGTACCTGACAGAATATCAGTTACATAAATCGATTATCGATCGAATAAATCTTAATTTAAAATAGATCCGTTTGTTAGTGTACTCGTTTATATCAATATAAAAAAAAAATCAGCGACCCCGTCAAGGTTGTTGATATTCAAATTAATCGTCGAATAAATCATGTAATTTCATTTTATTTTACATTTTGATTTGTTGTTTCGCATTTCGTAATGATAAAAAAAAATTTCTTTTGATCTGTATATTATTTATATATCAAGTGAAAGGTTTCTTGATCTTAAGATTTTCTTTTTGTTTTAATAAAAAAAAAAAAAACTAAATTGTATTTACCATAATTTATTTTAATAATAGTACTTAAAATGGTAGTTTGAAGTGTTGATGAATTTTTTTTATTCGTTTTTTACCTTTTGCAAGTGAATGGAGTTGTTGTGTGGGTGGTTTGTAAATTTCAACAATGGGAAATTTATTTTCATGTGTACCGGAAAAATTATTTCAAATGTTTATTAATGTTCTTATATATATAAAATATGCGACTTCCGACTAATTTTTACACATTTACGATTGTCTTGCAACAAGTACTTTCCCTCATCCACTTGTAATACACGAATATAGAGTGCTTTAAAAAAAATTACGCGATCTCATTCATTCTAAGTGATCTGATTGTACTTGTACGTATATATAGTTTTGAATTAAATGTATGTACAATTATCAATTTACGGTATGGAAACCAGACCGAAAATGATTGACAATCGATTTGCTAAGTACTGTATATTGAAAACTTGAAACAAATCATTTCAAGAATAAATATGTTTTTTTTTGTACATTGTCAGTCTATAGATCTGTCCATATAACATACGAGAAAGTCGATTTGAGCACATATTATTATTGTTATGTTATCGATTATAAACGACAATGCGATAATGTTATAAAATAGAAAGTGCGTTCCTTTTTATCATCTATCGTGGATGCCCGCCTTCGCTAAATCGTTTCATTTTAATATTAATGCTTGTCCACGATACAATCTTTTTCATTAAATTTAATTATGAATTCAAAAAGAAGACGATATTTTAATGATCGCTCACGATTCTTCATTCTCATTTTAATTGAATTTTACATTTTTATTACGAGTGCCTTGTCGAATTCCCAAGTTCAACGAACAAAATTGTTAATTGTTCCGGAACATAAGAAATGTTTTTTTCTAATTTTGCTTGACATTAAAATTGTGTTATTAATATTTTATAAACAAGAATATAATATTTTGGTGTTACTGCATTTGCAATAAAATATAAAAATTACGAAGAAACGAGATCCAGTGAGTGATCTTAGTTTTTATGTACGTAGATAATAAAGAATTATTGTGATCTCATTAACTTTTTTTAAAGCTACAATTACGGTCGTAAATAAACGAGATTCTTGTGCGTTCAAAAATTTATAAAACGATTAATGGAAATGTTTAGAACTTTTTGGAATTTGGTAATTGTCAATAAATTAAATCGAAATTCAAAAATTGTGATTATTTCAAGAGCAGAACTGTTTTTTCTTCTTTATGTGTAGAAGAAAGCTTCATTTCATTTCCAATCATTAGAGGATTTTCCCGAGACGACCTATATTTTATGTCGGCCTTAAATCTCTGTCAGTATTTTGTCCACAAAGATCATTTTCCGGAGTCGGCATTTGTCCCTGTACTTGCTTGGGTCAGTCGGCTTCATGATTCGTATAAGCATTTATCTGTGTCGGCCTTTTAACCTTGTTGGTCTTTACCGTACATTCATTTGAATTAAGATTTTAATGATTTCAGCCTCTATTGCCATAAACATTTTTTATTTATTTTTTTATTTATTTACAATGCCATCTGTTTTGGGGCTCAAGGTTCACCCTGCCCTTTCGTGGTTGTACTTTTTACGTCCTTATTTTAGACCTTCTCAGCCAACTCAAGGATGTACGTCTATATGACCAATTTAAGACAATCTGCACATTGCAAGCTCCATGCCAGCCTATACTGGCATGGAAGATGGATGGATCGGCTCATCGTCTGCTCGAGGTTTATTCCACTAAACTTAAAATTAAAAACTCAAAATCTGTATTTTATTTCATTTAAACGATTCGCATTAGGGTTATACTAGACGATGTACAACATGCACACTGTTCGTTATTAAGTTTTATGAAATAAAATCACAAATTATAAGTTAAACATTTAAGATTATAAAATTAGATTTCTTTGCAAACTTATATCAGCAGAATGATCCACAACTGGAAATATAGCAGGACTTTATCTGGCAAACTCAATGATTCTAATTACACTTTCTAAGCTTTTTCGATATACTTGACGTATTTAAATAGTTAAAGAGCTCTTTAAGTTAAAGTTTTTAATAATGTGTGGCTCAACATTTTTCAATATGTTTAAAACCTAGGCAATACGGAGGAATTTAGAGATGTGCTTAAAACACCATTTTTAGACGGTTGTGAAGTTTGTCCCAAAAAAAATCCCGTGTACATATACAAATCCAATTGGAAATTTTTAATCCAGAACAGTATTAGAATTTACACTGTTAAAATAAAATATTTGCGAAATAACTATATTATAATAGAAAGAGACGGAAATATGCGCAACATTTTTTCATATTCGATTTATCTATTTTGCAAAGACGAAAGAAAGAGTGAAAAATAATCGAGAAAAAATAAAACACGGTAAGCTCTCGCAAATCTAATCGATTTTATTGGTTTGAGTAGTTTTAATTTAGATAAATTCTGAATATCCTAGAGTTTGTCGGAAAATTTCACTATGTCCAAATGTTAGCTTTAGGTTGATACAATCAAATAGAAGTAGAGCCATTTCCATATCTAAGGGATAGGTGTCATTTTTTGCTATCGCAAATCTAATCGATTTTATTGGTTTGAGTAGTTTTAATTTAGATAAATTCTGAATATCCTAGAGTTTGTCGGAAAATTTCACTATGTCCAAATGTCAGCTTCAGGTTGACACAATCAAATAAATGTAGAGCTATTTCCATATCTAGGGGATAGGTGTCATTTTTTGCTCTCGCAAATCTAATCGATTTTATTGGTTTGAGTAGTTTTAATTTAACTAAATTCTGAATATCCTGGGGTTTGTCGGAAATTTTCACTATGTCCAAATGTCAGCATAGTGAAATTTTCCGACAAACTCTAGGATATTCAGAATTTATCTAAACAAATTTTATTCAATCCAATAAAATCGTCTTCATTTTCCACAACTAAAAATTATATCTTATTCTCGGTATCGTTTGGAAATTGAACCTAATTAATTTATTTATGTCAACAAAGGCTTTTATTTTTACATAGGTGATTTTTTCGACAAAGTTTACGATAACCAGAATCTATTTTAACAAGAATTACGCAAGCTAATAAAATCGACTAAATTTAGCAGAACTAAAAAGGATATTTGGAAACTAGGTTCATTTCATTGTGTTATCTTATAGTCATTTTCCGACAAACTCCACAATTTTTGTAATATATTTAAACTAAAACTATTCATACCTAACGAAACGACTCCATTTACCAGAACAAAATTCAAAAATATCCTGTTTTTTGGAAATGTCCTTTAGCTCACTCGATTGTCTTTTCTGTCTGGATATCCTCTTATCTAGAAATTTGGAGAGTACTGCGTTTTTATACCCGGAATTTAGATATATTGAGATAAATTATCTTCTGCAAACTGCTTACAAATGAAGAAAAATGGAAATGATTTTCCGGGGTATTATGAAGAATGTAAAATAACTTTTTTGAATTTATTTTCTAGTTTTCACTCAAAATTCTTATAAGAATTTTTTTAACAGTGTATATACTAATACAGGTTTATTTTTGTTATTTGGGACATACTTCACTGCCATATTTTTAGTTGTTCCAAGTTAAAGGTGAATGTCGTAGATAAAGGACATGAAATGGAACAAGATTTTCAACCCGACAACCGTGAGTAGACACAATCCCATGTTCTCGTAGCATCGATAGTATCATGCTTATCGACCGGATTACACAAATTAAATAAAAGTGGAATTAATCCTCAATGCACGGTAATCCATATGTTATGTTTTATTATGTGAATCGAATTCCCATCAAATTCGCTAGAGTAAGCGATTTTTAACAGAATCAAAATCGGTATATTTTTATTATATTTTAAATACAAAATTGATGGCGGTCATATGAAAATTGTGCAAATCACAAAAACAACTGTGAAGTTGAAGTCCAGAAAGATTTTTTTAAAAGAACAATTCCCCCTCGAGTTTGTATTCATGATTAATATACGTATGCATATACTTTTTGAATTATTTTAAAAATATATAATGTAAGCCTAGATATGTTCTCGTTGTACTCACAAACAAGGGGTGGGTGCCACGTACGCTAGATCAATTATTCAACACACAAAAAATTTATTTATCGATCACATTAACACACTTGTTGTCGGCCTATAGTTTCTTCGGGCCGGATCACCTCCAAAAATATTTTCAAATCATGTTAATTGCCGGTATAAAACACAGCATCTTTGATAACGGCAAGTCAACTATTTTAGAGGACATTGATTGTTACCAACCGAACGACGATGGTGATACAATGGAATCTAGTGAACCATTGACGAATCCATTAGGTGATCTATATGTGTGATTTCAGAGGAAATGTGGGCAGAGTCAAATCAAAATTACTTACGTTCCGGTAAGCGGTTACTCTTCAAACGTTTCAATTTCGGTCCCGAAAAAAGTAGGTTTCGATTTAAATTTATATTTTAAAAACCGCTTTATAAACAGTTTTTTGATAGATCATAAATTTATTGATTCTTGCCCACAACAGCGTCTCATAATAAAATTTTAAACAGTATTCTAATATTGATGTATGTATACGTTACGTTTACACATGTAAATATCAGTTGTATAGAGGTACCATTTCACGACCCTTCCTACATCTTAGACTTCACTGTAATCTCAATTATTATCAGGCGGCTAGGCGAAACGAGAAGCGGAGTTACTTTCCGCATACCCGTGAAAGTTAACTGTTTAGGACTTCCATTTCCAGTTAAACTAATTTCGTACTTTAGCGGTAAATTACATATTAATATAATTCCAGTTCAAAATCAATTTCCACCAATTTTGCAATAATATTACATTTTGATTTTAAATATTTCAAAACAAAATTGTTAGGTGATTCTCGAGCAGAAGCTTTAATTTTAGACTTAAAATTTAAGTGTTATAACAGTAGTTTAAAAAGGAAATGAAAGAAAATACAGCGATGAATTGAACCGTTTGAAAATTGAGTTCCGGTTACGATTAACGTATTATGTATAATTATAATCGGTATCGTTTGGTTTTCAAGTAAATAAAAATATCGATTAATATCGATTTTCGGTTCAGTTCTGGTTTGCCTCTATCATTGCATTAAGCAAACAAAAGAAAATGGCAAATGCAAAGTTATGAAAGCAAATTTTTACGAAAAACACCAATACCAGGATTAAAATTCAATACGTTTTGGAATCTGGGAGATATTGATACGAGGCGGCCATCTTTACATGATCATATCGAAATAGAAGAATAAAACTACTCAGAATCGAAAATCGAGCATAATTTTTCAATAACCGTTCCACATAGACAAAAGTATGTAACAAGTAATTGTTTAATACTTTAATTGATAATTCTGATAGAATGATACGGAAGCCTGTTTGAAGATTGAAGGATGTTTTCATAAAAGTTGATAAACAACTTCAACATTATAAAAACGTTAATCAATCCATAATGGATAATATTACGATTCAACTATTTACGACTTTTGTTCGTATCTGAAGTCAGGACAAAAACAACGCGAACTGATTTTTTTCGCTTCGGATTTTATTTCGGATATTATACGGTTTACTTTATCTTGACCATTGAATTACGATGATTGCACTCTTCATTATTTTTGAAGGTATTGTCGTTTCTATTTAACTTTTTTTTTAAAACACATTGTTGTCTTTCTTATTTTCTTATAACATTTAATTTAATATTTCTCTGTAATAATTAGCTTTAAATGACGATATTATGACGTCATCAATTTCCCCGTACTTTTTAATTGTTGAAGTTGTACAGCGAAATTTCATTATATTTTCTTTATTAATTTGTAGAAAACGAGAAACCTACTGATTGCGTGATTCGAATGAGATGAAATATAGTAAATCTGTCATCGATTTATGTAAAAAAAAGATCAATTTTACAATATTTTTCATTTATGTTTTATTTATCAAACGTAATGCTATCTCCCGTACAAAATGTATGAAAAGTTAGTTTTTTGTTTTAGTTTTATTTCCCGTATTTGAAAGTGTGATTTAATAGGCAGGCTTGATTTATTTAGATTGGCTTTGGTTTTGCACACAAACAGAAAGTCATAGATGTGTTACATTTCACCACAGATCGAAATATGTTGATGAAATTTCAGTTTTCATTCTGCCCTTATCGGGATTCGAATCCGGTACCTCCCGATGAGTCTGATTTCACTTATTCAGAGATGTACAACAATTCTTTCATTATTGAATCTTTCAAACCTCTTTGTAGTATTCACATTCAAAAACCGATGTCGATTTTTTCCACATACACTGAGAAAAAATTGAGTTTTTATTTCAAAGAAATCAATCCTTTGAAAAATATTTCCTTGATTTAAAGAATTTTTAGAGTTAATTGTCATATATTCCAAAAGAAACAAATTCTTTGGTTTCCATTTTGCAATAATTAGCGGCAAAAAATTGAAAATCATTTGATTGAAAGGATTTTGTAATTTGCAAAATAAAATAATTCTTTGTTTTAAATTCTAGAAGATTTTATCGTAAATCATTATTAAAAACTTTGTTTCAAAGAATACGAATATTTGAAATAAGTGGTGATTCTCGCAAATAAAACATATACACCTTTAAAATAAAGGATTACGGATTTACTTCAAATGGTTAAGTTATTATTTTTTTTATTAACCGTTATCGTTGCACAATTTTTATTTAATAGTGCGTTCTTCTCGAATCAAGTTGTATTCTGTATCTTATTCTCGTGAAGTTTTTATATGGTAAACGGAAAAACTAACACCATTTGTGAAATTAGTTATAGTGATAACTTACATATTTTAAACTATTGTATTGTTTAATGTTCAGATAGGTACATATTGTTTTACATTAACTTTAGTAAGAAGTGTTGATTTGATTTAAAATTTTGTGGTAAAGCAGTGATTTTTACATAATTGTGCAAGTAAACTCTATGTGCTTGATAACATATTACATGAAAATAGGCTTGTGATTCAAATTGTTGTTTTACATCAATTAAATTCCTAGTTATTTTGATTATGTTTGAAGTGTTAATTTAAAAATTTCAAAGTATATCCCAAATTTGTTTAGTTGCCTCGTTTAAATGAAGCTATTTAACAGCTGAAATCGATAGAATTAATTCATTTGTTTTCATTATTCGTTTTCATAATAGTGTTTGAATATTCAAAATGGAACCTACTGATACAAATTCTGGCGATTATTATTTTCAATGAATCTACAACTACTTACACATGTGAAAACAGTCAATATCTGCTTGTAGTAGCCGCCAACGACGAGCTAGTGAATATAATTGAATTTAAAAACTTAGTTTCTTCTTGGGGGTTATCACAAAAAACCATCAAATTTCTTACGGACACCCATGAATGCACCATTAAAACTTTAGAAGTGATTGATTTAAACGGCGTCGATGATCTCTTTGACAACTATCCAAAAGGGGAAAAGATCATATTTCTAGCAAGTCTCCGCAAATGGCGAATTGAAATGGTAAATAATTACAAACTATAATAAAATAAGAAAATTGCATTTCGCTGTCTCTCATATGTCAATATTTCATTTAGAATAATCCGTTACCCGTTTCGGAAGCAACCAGATCATTAAACAGTCGTGTTGTAAAATGGATCGAGGAGCAACATCCCTCTTCTAGTCAAATTTCAGCAGCATCAGCTCTGCATGATCAGTGGTAAAATATTATGTTTTGTTTTGTATTAATTGATAATTTCCATTAATTATTTTTTTTTACAAATTTTAAGTGCACATAAATCAGAGAGAGATTCCCACGATGTTTCCCAAATTTTAAATAACACCATTAAAGGAAGATTGGTAGTAGATTACTTTAAGAAAAATAACTCTCTTGATGACAAACATAGAAAATACTTGGTGCACACAATTATAGATCACTACATGTCTAAAAACTACAAATTGACAAGTGCTGATTTTGAGGTTCTATCAAAGAAAATTACAAACATGTTCACTACGGAATATTCGGTATGATTTATATTTTCACTACAATCGTTAGTTATCATTCCACATTACCGCATCGATAATGGTGCCAAATGAAGGATTCTTGATTGTATGCACTCGTATTTTTGTTTTCACAGACTGAATACTACACTCCTCGTCGTGGAAAAAAGAAACCTGCAGGAAAATTATATGACCGATATAGTAACCTATGTTTTGGTACTAAATATTTAAAGGTCGTAAGAAATGCAGAAACACAACGAGTTGTGCCGTCATATCCTGATTCGCTTCCATCTGGCAAGTTGTTATTAACTATTTGAATATTTCTGAATTTATCTATTTTATTTTGTCCATTACTAGATGATTTTTTGGAAAAAAAGGAGTGGCTGAAATATTATTTTGAGCCGTGGAATTTGGTATGCGACAAATGGAGAGATACTTCAAATAATCGTATGTCTTCGTTCAAATCATCAACAATAAAAATATTGCGGAATTCTTGAATGCTTGGCCGTTATATAGACATCATTTAGGCTATCAGTTGGTAATTTATACTTTTGTTATGTCTTAGTTTCTTATAGTAAATACTAATACAAATTAAAATTTTAAAATTGCTGGCAAGATAGTTAACGGTATAAGGCAACTAATTTTCCTAAAATCGTTTGTAGTTCCCACTTATAATGGGAGTTTACAATTTATTCACTACTATTGTTTATTCGCTATACATAATTTATAACATTATACTAATCTATAGTTATCCAACAATCACACCGTAAATTTAAATTGATTCAATCATATTTAAATATGAATTAACAATGAAAATTGTTGGTGTTATTGTTGGAAGTATTTTCATATCAGATGCACGCGTATATTGGTTGAGCTATTTAACCTAACCTAAATATTGTTTTACTGTGTTTCAGATTGCAATTGATTTTGATACAGATTTTCCCTCAAAAGGCAAAAACCTGTTGGAGCGGTTCGAAACATTTGTTAACACAAGCATCACTAAAATTTTTCCTGATGAAATTAAGGATAAAAATAATAAATTACTGTTAGCAGAATTGAATGAATTTGAGAATGTAGATGAAAGTAAGTTTTTCAATATATACAGTTTAACTTAATGTATGATTATATTGAATGAAGTATTTTCTCTTTCTTATATAGATTTTAGAGACATCATTGTGTGTTTGCTAATTCATGCTATAATTCAGCCGAAAAGGATAAGTCAGAAGGTCAAACCTACAATATCGGATGCTCAGGACGATTTCATATTATTTATTTCTAATTTAAATGAGCTTAACGGAAAATTGGATGAAATAAAAGAAAAATTCGGACCTTTGCAACCAAAAGTAGTTGTTGTTGGGCAAAAATGGAAACAGATACATGAAATGTACGTTATATATGAGGGAATAAAGTACAAGTGTGACTCATTCCGTAAGTGTCTGGATATAATTATAAAGCTGTCTTTCGTATTCAACATAGAATACTCAATTGTAAGCAAAGAGGTTTGGTACTTTTTCCAAGAATATTTCTTTGAGCTAGAATCAAACCAAAACAGAATTAAAAAATATGTTCAGCTCTTTGCTTAGTTTTAAAATTTATTTCTATACTCATCGAATTATTTTGAATTCATTTATTTATTTTTAAAATTTAATTTGTTACAATTCAAAAAATTGAACTGTTAGCTATTTGAAATAAAAATGATTTATTGTTTTATATGTAATAAAACTTTTGGTAATATAAAAGAAATCGTACAGCATTTACAAAGTTTTCATGGAACGCCCTCTATATACCAATTTAAATGTGCTCAAAATAACTGCAGTCAAATATTCCAAAATATATACAAATATAAAACTCATTTGCAAAAGCATTTAGTTGGTGAATCAAATTTATTAAATTCGCCACCTCGTCAGTTCAATGAGCGTTTATCAGAATCATTAGTGCAAACTAAAGCAATACCCGATTGCATTGAATTTGCAGATAATTCATCAATTGACAACTCTATTAGTACTATTGACAATTCATTATTAAATGATTCTTCATTTCATCGAAACAATCATAAAGCGGCATTGCAAGATTTGCAACAATTTATTTTGGAATTTTCTTTGAATCTACATAGTGAAAAATCGCTACCGAGAAATATGGTATTTTCGATTCAGAAGTCAATTAAGGATGGTATAATTCAGCCCATAAGTTTTTGTCTTTCACCATTTTCTAACCATTTACCTAAAGACATAGCCACTGAATTTAATAAATTTTTAGAATTTTTGAGTAATCCATTCGAGCTAATAAGTACTGAATATAAATTTTTCCAACATATTGAACGTTTAGGTATATATTCTAAGCCGAAATGTTTTTTGATAAACAACGATTTAGTTGTTTATTAATGGAGTTCCTTCGCTAGATAATAGTAAGGTTGAAGGATGTTTTCTTGACATCAAATTTCAGATTAGGAAATATTTTGAAACTGGTGACATATTAAAACAAACTTTAAATAACATGGAATTGCTTAGCTCAGAAGATAAAATAAATAATTTTGTTACGGGTTCTCTGTGGAAACAAAAAATATCTCAGTCTAAGGACAAAACTGTAATCCCATTCAATCTTTACTTTGATGGTTTCGAGATAAATTATTCCCTTAGTTCACATCCTGGAAAACATACAATTTGTGGAATTTATTATGCATTTCCTACCATACCACAGTTTCAAATTTCAAAACTGAACAATATATTTGTTGCCGGGTTTGTAAAATCTAGAGATTTTAAAGAATACGGCATTAGTACTTCAACAACAACGCTTCAAGTACACTTCATTTTAGGTCAAATATTAAGTGATAATCTGGGTCTAAACACGATGTTGGGATATTCCTCATCATTCAATGCATCTTTCTTTTGCCGGCTGTGCAAACGCAGCAAGCAGCAAACTACACACTATGTATTAGAATTCCCCAAATCTCTAAGGAATAAACAAAATTTTAACACCGATTTGGTATTGTCTGATATTCATCAAATAGGCATTAAGGAAGATTCTATTTTTAACAAAATTCTATCTTTTCAGGTGACTGACAATTTTGCATGTGATATCATGCATTCTTAGGAGTCTGCAAATACAATTTGCGAAGTATACTTGACTACTTCATTTACGAAAAAAAATATATATCTCTTGAAAATTTCAATTTTAAAAAGCAAATTTTCAATTACGGTGAAATTGAAATTGGAAACGTAAGTGAACCTGTTGAAAAAAGTCATATTAAGTATGGAAATTTTAAAATGACAGCTTGAGAAACTTGGACTTTATATAATTTCTTGCCCTTGATTATTGGAAATGATATACCACCGAGTGATAAAGTTTACAAATTTTTACTTATATGCGTTAAATTAATTGATATCATTGTTTTAAACTGTTATGACAATAATAATTTAAGAGAAATGGAGAAACTAATTAAAGAGCATAACACGCTTTACGTGCAGTTATTTAATGAAAAATTAAAACCAAAATATCATTTTCTCGTTCACTATCCGACAATTATTCGAAAATGCGGACCTCTCAAATATCTTTGGTGCTTTCGTTTTGAAGCGGAACACCAAATTCATAAGCAATATGCAAGGAATATTACTTCACGACTCAATATTCCACTTACGTTATCAATAAAGGCTTCTTTGAAATTTTCCAATCTTTTAATAACTAAACAATTTTTTCACAATGAATTTGAGCTAACAGATAAAACTTTTCGGTGTCGAGATAGAGATGCAATGTATTCAAATATTTCGTCGAATCTAGGAGCTATAAGACAATACACTAAAAGTCTAATTTTCCGAGGGACAAAATTTATGATTGGCTACTTCTTCATTCAAGCAGAACCACAACTTATTAGTGCGCCAGTTAATTCTTGTTATTTAAGTTCAGGACGTAGAGCTATTAGAGCTAAGGTTTGCTTCTAAGCGGATAGGTTCTGTTGTATGAGAACTTATCGACATGTTCTACGGTTTCTTATTTTACCAAAGCTTTTTTTTTTTTTTTTGTTAAAATTAATTTAAATTGAGATAATACATTTCAAATTATCAAAAACATTTATTTATTTTATGTAATACTATACTATTGAAATTTATATTTTTGTGATAAAATAAAATAAAAATTAAACCGCATTACTTATAATAATTAGTTTTATTTATGCACTGTAAGTAGGAGGATACAGCACATTTTAAAGAAAAGAATAGTTTGTTTAAATCAAAGTTAGAAGGGAATTCATTTCTATGTTTTGCAATTCTTTGAACCAAAACTAACAATGATTTGGCTGAAACTCATAAAATACTTTAAAATAAATTTGTGAGATTCTTTAGCTTAAAACTTTTTCGGTTTAATTTTAAAATTAAATGGAACTTAATTTTAAACAATTTCCAGTTCTAAAGACCCTTTGAAATAAAAGTTAAATCGTTTGATTTAAAATACATAATAGTTTGAACTAATGATTAAAAATAACTTTAATTTAAAGTTTTTGATTTCTTTAATCTAAATCCAAAAAGATTTGGCGCAAAATCCATAGTCACAAATCTTTTAAAACTAAGGTAAAATCTTTTGATTTTAAGATACAATTTTTCTCAGTGTAGGGAACTACTGTATTATTTTATTAAATGATTTGTTTTTCATGAAATGGATTGTCGAACCAGCCAAGATGTACCAAGAACTGATGTTCGCAATAAATAAATATTAGGAAGAATTAAATTTAAAAAAAATAATTGATAATGAATTGGAGTAACATTTTGTAATTTATTTGAAAGTGTGAAGTTAACGTTTATTTGTAAAGATGCAGCGTAGGACATCATTCTTATAAAGTAATTTAAGAGTTAGTGATCGTTGAAACAAAACACTAGACTAAATTCAATTCAATCGGATAACGAAGTTGTTACAGTATTTGTGTGTTGGTTTGAGGGAGAAGCAGGATACATGAAGCGATTCAAAATGAGCTTTAGCAAAGTTGAGTGATGGATTTAGTGTCGCTACTTGGCTTTGGTAGAGAATAAATCTTTGTTCATAAAATAGAAAATTTATTTCATTCAATAATTTTCATGAACCCATTTCATGAGGGTGTTGTTGGTAAAGTGGTATAACAGCACAAGAATTCGGATGTCTTGAATATTTAAGGTATTTTTGTGATTAGCTCGAAACATATGCTCTTGACTAGGCCTCGATTTGCTGTGCATCATTGTACATTGAAGCTCCCTATTCGGGAAAACAATTATTTATTTTCTCTTTATCCACAGGCAAATACAAATAAATTTTGTGTTAATCGTTGAACAATTTTGGATTAGATGTGCCGTTGCCAATTACACTGTGCTTGAATTGCAAACTTTTTTTTCGTGACAAGCTGGGCACCCGGGGGTAAACCTAGTTCGAGTATGCTGAATTCAACGGTGCTAGTCCCATTTCAAAGTTAGTCCCCATTTTTGAGGTATCGCTTTCGACATGTTTTGGCTCTGAGTCAAAATATACCCTCATTTTCACGTTGATAGCTCTTGAACCATTAAGATTTTCGTTATGCTTTCTCAAGCAAAGTTTTTGCGCAGGTCAAGACCAACAACTTTGCCGAACATATCAAGACCGAAAAACCACATCAAATTTTTTTTTTACTAACCAATTACATTACGTAAATTATACACGTAAATTAAGAAACATCTGCTTCAATATATCAACCATCAAATGTCACTGCGTCATTCAATCACAGAATCATACGACGGATAAAAATCTCGGATTTTTCTATCCCAGATTATTTTTCAATTTTTTTCAACTTTTTTGTATGTAAAGTGGCGTGTCTGTTGTATAATTTACTTGATGTAATTGGTTAAAACGATGGGATGGAAAAATCTAGGATTTCTATCCACTATCGCAACGGCACGCCATTGTTTTGTCAAAGAGAAGAAAAATGTTAATTTTTTAGGATTTTTTTTTTTTAGGACAAATCACCATAAAATCAATTGAATCGATTTAACTTTCTTTTAAATAGTTTCTATGTTTATTCGATCGATTCTACTCGATTTAAATTCAACAAAATGATTAAAAATGATAAAAATAGTGTTTTTCGTCAAAATGAAAAGCAAAAAAAAAATTAGATGTGGTTTTTCGGTCTTGATATGTTCGGCAAAGTTGTTGGTCTTGACCTGATTGATTGATTGATTGGAATGTGCGACCAAACCTTCGTAAGATTCCCGGTTGACGCCGGGCCCATCCGTACACTCTTTTACATATAACAAGATGGAGGGATAGGAAAGGTTTATTAATTATTATGGAAATTGACCCGGTTTCAGACACCTAAGTAGTCAATAGTTAGTAAATTGTTAGTTGAAATGTAATTAAGAATGTTAGCACAAGACAACACAATTATTTTTGATTTTTTTATATAAATATTCAGCAATCAGCATCCTAAAAAAATTTATAATTAATTAAATTACAGTAAATTTCAAGAAATAAAATGTCATTATTATGAGTCAAATTATACTTGAATACAATAAATGTAATGTTCTGATTAGTATTAACTAAATTCAAAAACCCTCACAGTCTCCCGAAAAAACCTAGAAAAAAGAAATGCCACGATCCTTGGAAAACTATCTAAGTACAGCAATATTTAACTGCATTTCAAATTTACTCTGTAGCTTCCAAGCTAACTGTAATTTCAAAAAGTCAAATATCCTCTGAAATATCAATTTTATTAGCAACCAGATAGCCATTATGATTCCTCCCTTGTCTGCTCTTCTGACTTGTAAATTAAAATTTTGTTTTTAATTAGAAAGTATGCTGGCTTCAAATAACTTCTGTAATCAAAAATCTTCATTAGGACAAAATAAATTAGCTTAATCAGGAACTGCAATTAATAATAAACACCTGATAAATCTCGATAACTCTAAATTGCTCAACAAATTAAAATATAACAAATATAATGTTTTAATACTAAAATTCTGAATAATTGGATGAAGGAATATTAGCAAATTAGTTAATCTCTGAAATCAAACTGTGGAAAGAATCATTTTTATAAATAATGATAATAAAGTGTATCAAGAAAAACATGTAATGTTTATCCAGGAGTACTCGATTCACGCTTTTCTAGAATCAAAAATCAAACTCACTATGCGGCACATAAAGTTATTTTTGGAACAATCCCAATAGTCGAATCTTCTCCCTGTGAAACCTCTACTATTTACCAAGCGATCTTCCGCTAACATCACTAATCAACAACATTTATGACAAAGCCGTGATGAAACCATGGCAGATTATAAACGTATCGTGGTAAATCTTATAGCTCAAAAATTTCAGCGTACGACTGATCATCCTAAATTTCAAAAATGATTCCACTCGCGCTAAATTGACGCTAAACTTCAACAAAAACATCTATAATATTCATTAAAAAGACTAATTTAGATATGTATATCTAAACCTCAGACAAGGGTTCTGTGTAAAACTGCAAATTTGCCTTCTTATATTAATAATTGATAAATACATCAACTCCCAAACAAAACAATTTAAAATGACCAAAAATAGCTTAGAAATATAGGTAACAATAGAGCCTAATATTATATGAATACAACCATCCGTATAAGCTGAGAAACATAAAGTTGAATGAACTAGCATCACAAACCGCAGACACCGACCTACTACTACTCATAATGAACCCATTTAAAGTACTTTAATATGAAAGAAAATCACAAAAAATAAACAACAAGTAAACAATTTATTTATTTATCCTCGTCGCCACTGTGTATATTGATCTAAGATCTAAGATTCGATCGTTGTTTTTCATGTCCTTTTATTCAGCAAAACATTCACACACACAAGCACAAAAAGCAAATATATAATAAATATATTATAATTAGCTATATACCCTACTGGAAGGCAATCGATGAGCTCACCGATGGGCCCATTATGAATCCCTCAACGAAGTCTCAATGAACTTTATTCCGTGCCCGGAACCAAAGTTATTTATATATCCAATGAAATCTTTGTGATCCAACGAATGATCCTCATAACGCATCGACGAACTCATCAACGACCCCTGTAAAGAAGTCACTGAAACAGTAATAAGGCAGTTGCTACAAAAATTCATGCGAGCAGTGTAATATAATCCATTAAGGGGCATTTTGAATGATACCTTATGTTCAATATTTTATGTTTCAACCACAAAACAAAAGACGTCTTCATTTTTGCAAGTCACTTTCAGTCCAGGTACACACATTGAACTAGCTCCATTGCACGTTCCTATTATCAAGAAAACATCAAAAAATCAATCTAAAGATAAGGAAATAAAATATGCGTCCCTAATCACTTCCAAAACCCTTACCAGAATGAAATGCCTACACAAGCTCAAAAAATTAAATTCGATTGCAACTGGATTTCGCCATTAGAAAAGTAATGATAGCCTCTCCAATAACGACCTTCATGAACATGTTAGTTATTTTTTGAACTTGTCGCCTTCTATAGCACAGTAAGTAGAGCGCTTGCTATGTAATTTGGGGGTCCCGGGTTCGATTCCCGGTGGTGACAAAAAAGTTACGACTGGGCGTTTTTAATGTGTTATGTGTTACATTGTGTATTGTCTTATATATCTCAAGCCATACTTATCGGCTTTTCTACATAAATATATGTCTATTCAGTAGAACGCCCAATACCAACTTCAACTTCCCACGGAGAGAAAAATAATCGCAACACACCTTCTGTTCAGAATTTCATCAAGAAGCCCACCCATGCTGTCGTCATCAATTGCCCGACCTACAAAAAATTTGGACACATACAATCAAATAAAATTTGATGGCTTTTCAATACCAAATCAAAAATCCAAGCAATTCGTCTGTGAGAGCTCCCGCGCCACTGTGTTCGAGCCCCGATGAACATTTTCCGATAGGGTAATACAAAATGAAGTAAATAAAATAAAATGAAAACAAAACTGCCCTGATCTCGTACATTGTTTCTTCTTATACCTATCGAAACTCATACATAGCAGAGCAACTATAACCACATTTTCGTGGGTATCGAAATGTAAATATCATTGTGCACCTCCAATGCTAATATCCATGTAAATATAATACATATAGCTACTTATGAGTAAAATCATATATAAAACAAAACATAGGATTCAAACAAAATTACCAAAAATTACCAAAAATAAACAAAAAATAATCGTCGAGCAAAAACAACAACAAAAATTGTTAGCCAGTGTGATAAAACAAAACAACAGAATTGAAACACCCTTTCTTGCGCAAACGATACTCGAATAACCTACTAGATGAGAATACTAGTACTCTGCGCCTCTATGAGTTATTAAATACAGTTATTATGATTATATTCTTAAAATTTATTTGTAAAAGTATGTATTAATGTAATAAAATATGTGTTTAAACAATCAAAAAAATGAAAAACACTTATCTTGTGCATCTTTGGAATCAAAAAAGTCCTACATATTGAAGAATTATATACAAAATGTATAAGATGCATTCAAGCAACGGTATCAAAATACATACATATAAACAAAAACTGTTATGTACATATCCTACACCATTGCAAGCGCACCATATACAAATTAATATAACTGTACAATACGTACAACTTTTCACTTTACTGATTAAATTCCACAAAATATTATTTATATTATTATTTATTTATTTATGGACACATATACATATATTAGTTAATTGATTAGTTAATCAAAACACATTTAAATTATAAATTATTTATTTGTTTAGAGGAGAGACAAAAAAAACACGTCTTTTCTCTACGACGTTTAATCGTCGACCGGCAAAGTTGTTGGTCTTGACCTGCGCAAAAACTTTGCTGAAGAAAGCATAACGAAAATCTTAATGGTTCAAGAGCTATCAACGTGAAAATGAGGGTATATTTTGACTCAGAGCCAAAACATGTCGAAAGCGATATCTCAAAAATGGGGACTAACTTTAAAATGGGACTAGCACCATTGAATTCAGCGTACTCGAATTAGGTTTACCCCCCGGGTGCCCAGCTTGTCACATTTTTCAACTAGCACAGTGTTATTAGTGCTGATTTTTAAAACACACTGATTGTGGATTTAATGAATCCCCAAATTCTGACATTTTGACTAATAATTTGAATATTAAACCAGTTAAACATCAAATTACACATCGGCTGGGAACGTCCGTCCTGTAAAACTGGCTGTTTTGGCACCAGATAAATTAAAGATTGCAAAAAAGGAATTCGAAAATCTTATGACACTTGGTATTTGTCCTCCAAGGAGCGTTCCGCTGCATCTCTTTCTGAGGAAAAAAGGAGATTGGGGACCATGTGGAGATAACCGTAGTTTGAATCGTATCACTATTCCAGATCGCTATACAATTCGACACCTTCAAGATGTTTCGTATCAACTTGAAGGACGTTTAGCTTTTCTCAACATTGGACCTTCCTCAAACCTACCATCAAATTCTGATTGAACCGTCTGAAAATAGCCCTTTCAACTCGCTTTGGTCTAAATTTTGCTTTATTTAGACGATATTTTACTTTTCTAAATTTTATGAAGAACATCTAGAAACGTTTTTTCAAAAAATATCAGAAAATTGTTTAACACTAACACTGTTAATGCAAATTTTAACTAGCGCCGACAGAGTTGAAGATATAGCAAATTTTGAACGTCCATTAATTGTTAATCATCTATTCTGGGTATGATGAATTTTTGCAGACGCTTCATCCCCTAAACAGCATCAAACCACATCTTACTCAACGGTTTTTGAAGTTACAAAAAAGCAGGAAAACCCAAATAATTTGCAAGAATCTATCGAAACCTTCAATGACCCCTTGAAAAAACTGCTATTTTAAAACTGCGATTTTTTGTTGAATTAATACTTTAGTTTTGTGTGTGTGCCCTTCAGACTCAAAGTCCTCAAATCGTAAATTTCTTTACAAAAATTGGAAATATCTATGCTCTTTTATCGATTACATAAAAAAAAAGAAATTAAATATACTTTTCCAGCTCGGTAACTGACAATGGATGAAACCTGAATCCACTACTATACTCCGGAATGACAACGTCAGTCATCTGAGTGGGCAGCAGTCAAAGAGAACTCAGAAGAAATAATGTTCAACGCAAACAAGATCACAAGCGGCAAACAAAAGTATGTGTCCACAGCTGACTCTCTCGGCTGCAAACCCTCAAATATTTTGCACCGAATTAAATCATTGGCCGATAAAAATTTCTCAATCAATGTAATTACACAATTATGGATCAGGCAACTCCCTGATTGCATTCAAGAAGCGTTGACATTCAAGAAGCATTAGGATTAAGCTAACAATGCTAGATAATATTTTACACTCAGCGAAAATCTTCTCGTTCACAAGCTTCTTGAAGACCATCACTTTCTCCATCCAGAAAACTACAATCACCACCAACCCAAAGAAGATCAATTCAAAAATGTTTTGGAGCTCGCAGCCCAAAGTTGCTCATTCCTCTTGTGCATTCTAAAATTTTATGGATTAAATTCTTAAGAATTTTAGTTTTGGCTCACGGGAAGTCCTAAGCCCAGAGCCAATTTTTGCAAGTTGCAACAATATACCGATCATCTTGAATTTTCGTTACTAATGTACGGTTAGCATGCCCATTCATTTCTTTTTAATTGAGGATATTTTTATGTTTCGCAGCACAAGTCTGCTTCCACGACTCAAACCAGCTATCTTTAGTTTGATAACACTTGGTGGTGTAAACTTTAACTACCCCACCACCAAATATTATATCTGTGTAAAGTAGAATTCATAACGCTATCCCAGCTTAAATCTTTTCGTCTCGAACAGACTCGCTCTGTTATATTACTTCAGTCTATCGCATTTGACGACTTTCTGATGCTCTTAAGAACTTTATGTTGATCTTTCCACTGAGGCTCGTATTATTCTGAGGTTAGAAATTTTGAAATATTTTTTTATACCGCAGTTGAGGCTATTCGATGTATCTTGAACACAATCCTGTTAATGAATTTGGGGTTAAATATTCTTTTATAATTTTAGTTAATAATTCGTTGATTGGTGATTCTATAGTCGGAATGATGACCGTTTGTTTGATGATAACAGATTCATATAGTCATCATCGAAAAGCTAGATGATTTTAATTGGTTCACGTTATATTCTGCGTTATAATTAACAATTGTAAAGTGATATTCTTCTAACTCTGTTCAATGAAGACCAAATTGATGGCCAAAACAAGAATTGTATTATTAATTGTATTCAAGAAAATAGTTATTAATTAATTATGGTAGCTTGCCGCTCAAAATCAGTTTTTTTACCAACCCAAATAAAAATGTAGATACTTATCAAATAGTTTATGTGTTTTATTAACAATTTAAAAAATGTTCTCAAATTGGAACACACTTTACAATAAAATTCGAGGTTACGAAGATGTTTACATGTGTGTACCGAAACATATAATTCGCTAGAGCATTGTGCTTATATTTTGAATATAACAAGGAAATATTTTTATAATTTGGTCCCTGCAGTACGATGAGACGACTGAATTTTCTAAGTTAAAGAATTCAATGTTTCATCAAGGTGAGGTTATCAAGAAGATGGAAGTTTGGTTTCGAACTAATGAAACATTGAATTTTTTGTATTAAAAAATTCGGTCGTCTCATCAGACTGCAGTGACCAAACTACAAACATATTGGAAATACTTTGAACTAATCAAAATATAATCACAATGCCTTAGCGAATTATAATGATTCGCTACGCAATTGCCAACCCCTTGGTAACCTCGAATTTTATTGTATTTAACGCATACATGCGATTTCTATATGAAATTTTGGGTTATTCTGGATTGGTAGCCAGATAGTATTTTTACATCAAGGTCATAACCTTGATGTAAAAATCCTATCTGGCTATCAATCCAGAATAACCCAAAATTTCAATTCAATGTTTCGTTAGTTGAAAAGCATACCTAACGTCTTGGTAACCTCACCACGATATTTTTGAGTGTTATTTTTCTACAAAATATTCCTCATTGATGAAAAATCACTATTTGTATTTGGCGTAGAAAACAGTCTCCAGAAACAAGTTGGTATGTTAAAATATCTTCAACAACATTCGTAATATATATAGCAAACATCGTACAGATCAATTTGCTTTCTGCATTACTGCAATTATATGTGGTGTCATATACAAGAAAATTACCATAACTTGATTTAATTGGAAATTGCATTTTCCAGCGACAGTTGATATATTGTATAACTATATGGTAATATCTAACATAGATACAAAAACTATAACTTCCTATATTAAGACAAATATTATAAAATGTAACAAATTGAACCAAATAAATTGAAATTGTTATGCAATTGTGCGAATTATGAACGTATATACGGAGATTCAATCGCGACATTATAATTTTAAAGACATTGTCGTCGCCTTCACATTTGGCGTGGCGACAAAGACGCCACATTAAATTATTTACACCATTTAAAGAAAGTGTGAATATTGCTATTTTATGTAATCAAAAATTATTATTACGAATGAGGTTTTATTACAATCGGCCATATATAGAATATTTTTTGACTAAAATGTTAAAACTATTTCGGTTGTAATGATGATCACGTTCCAAATAGTTTTTATTGTTCTTATATTTGTTTATGATCCAATTATGGTTACACAAGGAAATCTATCATTAAGACAACGGAATTATTTTTTTTTTGCAAAGACATAATATCTATAGACACGTGACATCGCATTAGATGATATGTTTAAGACAAGTGACCAAATATAATTTTATGGTGAACATGTTAAATGTAGGCATTCGCGACTTTATTATAAATCAATCAAAGTTCGGTTGACAGTCTTTGTTCCTGGAACATTGCTCATTGATTAATTTAATTCCGGCTACCTTGCTCATATGATGAAGGTGGTTTGATTGCATGCATATCCGACATTTAGATGTTATAGAAAGTTATTATAAGTTTTAATTGGATAATGATTTTAATTATTTTCAATTATAAGTAATCTATAATTTATTTGATCAACATTATTAGTGTCACACATTTTATATTAAACAAACTTATTTTTTAGTTCACAAGAGCTTAAGAAAGTCGACAATTTCTGAGCCTTACTAAATGCAACTCGGTTTTTCTTAGCCATTCTGAATGGAATACTGCACCGATAATAATAATTTAAAATAATAATTTAATTTAACTAATTTGCAATTCTAATGGACAAAATAAATACAAAGGTATGTTGAATTTGGATGTTTTTGGGTGACAATTGGCGTTTCCACTGCTTTGGTCCAAACTCATTTAAAGGCACGTTTACTATCTACAATCAAAAGATAAAATTATTTAATGCATCTACACTGCCATCTAGTTTCATCTTGGATAAGCTCTAAATAAACGTTTACTGACATCTAGGTAAAGGTCACTTATCTTTGAAGAACAAAAACCTTTGATAAACGGAATTTGAAGGAAGTTCTTTTTGCTTAACGAAGACTAACTTAATGCAGTCTTCAAAGAGTGAGATATTATGATATACTGGGGCACTGCCACCACGGGGAAGCAACACAACATATTTTGTGACGATGGTAAAGTCACCGATTTCCTCAAGGTAGGAGGTGAAGTTACTTACTATTCTTTGTGCCGACCTACCTGCCTATTTAGGATAATATGAAAGCTCTGTGGGCTTACCTCGTCATTCGCGTTGAATTTTATGAGGCAGTTATCAAAACAGTTTTCGAATCGATTGGTGTGCCCTTGAAAAAAACTCAAATTTATATCCCAAAAAAGTACGATTTTATAGGCTGGTAATACTAAAGCTATAATCACAAAATAAAAAATTCTCACGACATAAAAATATTTTATACATTTATGAATGAACAAAATTATCACAAAAAACTTAATAAAATAAATTTCGCAAAAGATTGTACATATTTTGTTTGTATGAATTATACGTATGATATTTAGATGTGAACAAAAAAAAAGATAAATTAAAAATAATAACATCTCCAAAATAGCGATTCGTTTTAATTCCGTGTCGAAGTTATTCGAGTACTCCCGTTAACTTTGGGATGCTTTGCTATTAGAGTTTGCCCAGGAGCATACATGCCAATAATCATTTTTGGGGGAATCGAAGGTCTGGAGGGTCCCCGTTGCAAATATATCAACAGGTATCGTTCAACAAAATTTGAATTCGTTTTAATTCCGTGTCGAAGTTATTCGAGAACTGCCGTTGTTAACTTTGAGATCCTTTTTTGGTTAGAATGTGCTCAGTAGCCACACATGCTCGTAGCCATTTTTGAGGCAATTGGAGGTGTAAGTTTTAAAAAAAACGGCCTTTCTGTGTAAAAAATTAGGTGAGGCTTTACTTTATGTGTTTCATTTCGAATTTTGATTATCGTAGTTTTTAAATCATCATAAAGTTCCCAATAGTTCCCCTGTTTGCAATATGCCGTATAATGTCGTTGACCATCATTGTTATTAACAAAGGAGTTTACAAAGTATGTTTTCCCGCCCAATGATATTTTTGGAGGCATTTCTTTTAAGGGAACCATTGGCTGGCTGTAGCAATTCAAATATTCCGTATTTAAAACCACAAAAGGGTGTGTTGTAATTTTTTCAGCGAATACCGTTTGATTACAACACGGCTTTGGGGGAAAATTATTAGGCAATTTTCTAAATTTTGCATGCCAGTTTTTTCAAATAATCTGGACGTAAGATCTTTCCTCTATACTTTTATTGAAACAAATTAAACAGTTGAACTCTGCTGTTAAACTGGGACACTCCTTACAAGAGAAATCAGACACAAGAGTAATATTACACTCGCAATTAGTCTTAAGGCCTGCATCATACCTTAATGATTTTTTATTTCAAACAAGGCTTCGTGTCTCAACTGCTCCAGTTGGTTGGTCGTATGCTCTCCGTTCATAGCACTAACCAATTTATGAATTGACTGTAATTCATTAGATTTAATTTTTATTTTTTCAAATCCTACTTGACAAAGACACTATGAATAAACGAATCGAATGCACAAGTATTTTTGTACGTAGATCTGTTATCCACAGATCCGTTTTTCAGAAACCTTTTTGAAAATGATGATTTTTCAATTTCCAATTTTTTTGTTAGAGTAGTTACAGCTAAGAGTTCTGTATGATTTATTAGAAGTTTAGTTGATAGTTTTGTTTGTTCATTGGCGGTGTTTTTATTAAAATCTAAAATTTTATTTAAGTTAAAATTTGTTGATTGCATTCGTTTATTGTTGTTTTTCTTCCTCCAAATTTCTTTTATTTTTAAACTGTCGACCAGTGACAGTCCTCTCGATTTTAAAGTTAAAATTTTCAGAGATTTTTTGGGGATTTTCGATTTATATCGATCGAATATATATTTGGTGAATCTCTTTTAAAACCCTCAAGCATTTTGTAGGAAGCTTCCCTAAATTTGGTGCTTCTCGACACCGCCGCTTTAAAATTGCAAAATAATTTTCAATATGGCTATTACTAAGCCGATCATCTTCAAGAAGAATGGACTACATTGGTAAATAAGTCACGTATTTTTTTATAAATTTTTCTAAAAACTGAGGGTTATAAAATGAATTGACTGGAGATTTTAAAATTTTTTCTTTTGGAATGTAATTGTTAGAAATCGCATTGAATTCTTGAGAAAATGAACTTTGCTCATATATTGATTTTGAAAATAATTCGGGATTCTCAGATTTATGCAAACCAGTTACATCATCATTTGGTTCAGAATTTATCTCGTCAAACATAACTGCATCTTTCATTATGACATTAAAAGCGGAAATAGTTTTTTGACTTGTGTATTTAGATTTTAATAGCAACGTGAATTTAGCAATGATAAATTTCATTTTGGTGTAATTTCGAATTATCTCTTTTAAAAATTTATTTTGCTTCGATGACGGTCGAAAATGGTTATTTATATCACAAATCATATTTTTCATTAAATGTGCGCAACAAAGATGAATCCTTACGTATTGTGAAATATTACTTTCACTGTTGCTGTGCGTGAGATGGTTGTAGCAAATCTTTAAATATTGCACAATATTCAAATCATTGAAACTTTTCAATACTCCGTTAATTTGCGGATAACTAAAATCAGTCACAACAACATTAAATAATGGCCATTTCTTCGACTCTTCAATTATAAATTATAAATTTTGAAGATATTCAAACCTTTTATACTCTTTCGAATTTTCTCGTTAAAATTTAATTTTTCGTTAAAAAAAATTATCTCGAAAGAGTATAAAAGGAATTTTTTTTCTATTTTATTTTTAATACTCTTTCAGACTTTGTGCTGTACGGACGAACGTATTGTGTTTTCGATAGTGTTTTCGATAGTATTTTTTGTGTGTTTTCGCTCTATTTAAAAAGGTTTTTTTAAAACTAAATACCTACATAGGCTCTAAGTTGGATATTCTTTTTTGATAGCTCTAGTTTTGATTGTTTTGTGTTTGTGATAATATTTGCATATATCAGCAATAGTAATTTTTTAATTACTTGGTGTTAATAATTGGTAATAATTCAGTGTCTTTGTCAAGTAGGATTGGAAAAAATAAAAATTAAATCTAATGAATTACAGTCAATTCATAAATTGGTTAGTGCTATGAACGGAGAGCATACGACCAACCAACTGGAGCAGTTGAGACACGAAGCCTTGTTTGAAATAAAAAAATCATTAAGGTATGATGCAGGCCTTAAGACTAATTGCGAGTGTAATATCACTCTTGTGTCTGATTTCTCTTGTAAGGAGTGTCCCAGTTTAACAGCAGAGTTCAACTGTTTAATTTGTTTCAATAAAAGTATAGAGAAAAGACCTTACCTCCAGATTATTTGAAAAAACTGGCATGCAAAATTTAGAAAATTGCCTAACAATTTTCCCCCCAAAGCCGTGTTGTAATCAAACGGTATTCGCTGAAAAAATTACAACAAACACTTTTGTGGTTTTAAATACGGAATATTTGAATTGCTACAGCCAGCCAATGGTTCCCTTAAAAGAAATTCCTCCAAAAATATCATTGGGCGGGAAAACATACTTTGTAAACTCCTTTGTTAATAACAATGATGGTCAACGACATTATACGGCATATTGCAAACAGCGGAACTATTGGGAACTTTATGATGATTTAAAAACTACGATAATCAAAATTCGAAAAGAAACACATAAAGTAAAGCCTCACCTAATTTTTTACACAGAAAATTAATAATTGAAACGACGTTCGATTCATACCTCCACCCTGCGCTGCTCCTCAGTTAAAATACTAAATGGATCAAGCAATAAGTAAGATTAACCAAGGCCGTTTTATTTAAAACTAACACCTAAAATTGCCTCAAAAACGGCTACGAGCATGTGTGGCTACTGAGCACATTCTAACCAAAACAGCATCTCAAAGTTATAACAACGGCAGTTCTCGAATAACTTCGACACGGAATTAAAACGAATTCAAATTTTATTGAACGATACATATTGATATATATTTGCAACGGGGACCTCCAGACCTCCAATTCCCCCAAAAATGATTATTGGCATGTATGCTCCTGGGCAACTTCTAATAGAAAAGCACCCTGAGGGTAACGGGAGTACTTGAATAATTTCGACACTCTCACTTACGTCAGTTGTCAAATGGTATCGACGAGGAATTAAAAGGAATAGCAATTTTACAGATCTTTTTATTGGTGAACTGGCTATAATATTATTAAACTTTGACCAAGAAGTTACAAAATTACTTTTAAATTAATCTTTATTTATTGAAAATTCCTTGAACATTGGTCAATTTGGTTTCAACTTGTTAATGAATATTTTTTGGGCTGACAGTATAATTCCTGCTATCATGACATTTTTATAGTATAGCGACAGTTTTAATTTTGGGCTGACAGTATAAATATGACGCATTTTCCTTAAGAGATAGATAATTTTTTTTGGGTTGACTATAGTAAATAGCGTCGTTTGGAATATTTTCTGGGCTGACACTAACTTATAGAAATAATTCGTATATTTTGGTGTTGCCATAGTATTTTTCTGGGTTGGAAATTGGGCCAACTTCACATACATAGCAAAAACCACTTATGTTTGTTATTTATTGAAAACCTCTTATTTTATAATTTTTGATATTGTATATAAGTGATATTTAAAACAATTGTTTTATTTGTAAAATCAGAAATAAATTTAGAATAAACACTTATCTTGAAATAAGTTTTTATTTTGAATTTAATTTTGCGTTTGGTATTTACTTTTTTTCTAAATGCTATTTATTAATTTTGGGAATTTTCACATGTTCTTACAGAAATACAATTGCTTCGTCTCATTGACGTCTGTGATTTGCTTATTAAACAATGTTAAATGAAAGAGATCATGGAGTAAAAAAATGAACCGGCGCAAACACTTTGAAAGCTGATATTCATCAAAAACCGGTGATGCTGTCACTCTATTAAAGTTAGTGGACTTCATCCGAAAAAATTGCGATAATGCAGATTCAAACGCGATGCACGAAAATGACAGCCGATTTTTGTTGATAACATCCCGGCAAAAAAAATGTCGTTAATGTAGATACAAATTTTATGTCGGAAACGAAAGAAAGAAATTTTCTTTTGTTCTTCCTTAAAACTAACCAGTGCATTATTAATGTAATAGTTTACAAAACGTCAGGTCAATTTCCATGTTGGGAGTCTGGGTAAACTCGATTGTTTAATTGTGCTGAATGCATTCATTCGAGTTTCCCCGGATTCCCCACATGAAAATTGACTTGACGTTTTTCAAATTATTACATTAATAATGCACTTCATTTAAAATATTTACCGAACATGTCACAACATTAGATGCATTTTACATTTTACCTTAGCACTGATCTAATACAGCACTTACAAAAATTTGTTTGAGTCAAATAAGTTTGTTATATTATTTCTACTACTTTCGTATAAAATTTTTATTTTAATAGTTTACTTGATTTTAAGAAGTAACAAAATTATAATTTATAATAATAAAAAAATATTTGCCGACATAAAGTTTGTATCTGCATTATCGACATTATTCGGCTGTCATTTAATCTTGGTTATATTTAATCTGTATTATCGGCATTTTTCGGCTGGGTATTTCTGTGGGTTTCGTAACCATTTAATATGTTTTATTCTACCGAGTTTTCGCGGACTCCGAACATGATATTTGACGTGTAATTCTTTCCAGATGATCTGGAAGACGTTATTATAATTCTTTCCAGATGATCTGGAAGACGGATATATTCAATGGAGTTTTCCCGGACTCCCAATATAACAATTGTCCTGAAATTACTTTTTAACACCAAAATTATTGATCTGCTTTATCGACATTTTATAACTGGATATTTATACGAATCTGCATTACCGACGTTTGCAGGTGAGAATCTATATGGGCGACGCTGATAAGTTTGAGTTATTACAACCGAATCTGCATTATCGACATTTTTCGGCTGCAGCGAATCGGTTAACTTTAACAGTATGATGTTGTCTGTTTGGTGCAGTGTACTGTCTTCAACTGGACAAATTGATGGATTCGTACGATGAAAGCTATTGCAATTTGGATGGGATATATTACCAAAGCCATCATATTCTACAGATCTGGCACCTTCAGATTATTACTTGTTTCCGTCTCTACTAAAATTTTTAGACGGCAAAACCTTTTCTAAAAAACAGGACGACAAAAATGGACCACGGATGGATCATTTTTTGGTAGTAAAGGTCAGAAGCTTTCTGCGCGTGGAATTATGCTACTGCCAGAAAGATGATAAAAGGATTTGGATCAAAATGGAAAATATTTAATTCAATAAAATCTTTTAATACAAAAGTCGTCTTTCACTTTCACCAAAAAAAAAACGAAATTACTTTCCGAACAATCCAATATTTTCACTATTTAAACAAGTGGTGTTCAGTGGCAATGTTACTTATCTTAATAACAAAGATTTAGAATCAACTTTAGCCAAATAGGAACTACACTAACAAAGAATAAAAATAAAATGTCCAAAGCAATTTAAAAAAAAAATCTTTATTTAATTTTTTTATTCCTTTCAGGATCAGACATCTGTTTTTTCATATCTTCCACGGTTACGTTACTTATTAATAGGTCAGTTCCGCCGAATCTACAAGTCAAAAATGCAAATGTAGTTTAAACCACACCAGTTTAAGCACACAAGCGAATTTAACCCTCGAACACCTTCGATAGCCGCCTAATCACCGTGCTTTTATTTCAAACCAATTTATTGCTTTGGCGACCCACCGTAATTGAATCGTTCCCATATCATGCACTACAATTAAGATTCCGGTGGAACCTAACGACGTTCTCGTTTAATGGGAACTAAAATATTGATCTAACAATAGTCAATGGAGCCTTGTTGGACTCGACAGTTGGGTGGTTTGTGAGAGAAAGCTGGACATTTAGTAAGTCCAATCATCACGTTCGAGAAATCGTTTGATCGCCACAGAATAGTTCGCTCGCAAGTAGCAAAACACCTTAGATTTGTCACTATGATGTTCTATGCATAAGTTAAGACCGGCATACCCGACGGAAAAAAGGCAAGAAGCAAAAGAGTTAAAAAAGTCACTCTGTTGAGGTGCAAGAAATAAAATTTTCCATGAAGAATTTAAAGTGAAGCAAAATAGTTTCGAACGGAATGTCACGGACCATACTAAGAAACAGCAATGGGGTCCTTCTGAAGTTTTAAACACTATTAGGAAGACAAACAGAGTCGTCTCAGATACGTAGCATAATCCACGTTTGGAGCTACATATTTAACTTAAATCTACCTGACGCAACACCAAATGTAACTAAGCCATACAACAGACAATAGTTGGACATCCATGGTTGCTGAAAACATTCACTTGGAAGTCATCATTGAAGAAGTCATCAATGCCCTAAAATGCTTTAGACGAAACATGTCTTGGCATGTAGGGCATGATAACTTGAACTTTGAAATATTTCAACTCGCATGACCTATTATAGGACCCAGTATAATAAAATTATTAAACAGCTACTTGAAATTTTGCTACTTTCCTATGGTGTAGAAGTCATGTGAAATGATTGTAATCAGGAAACCTTGCGATATTGGTCTACTTTTTTCGAAATCTTACAGACTCATAATGTTCCAACCTGTTATTGAGAAACTTCTTGAAAGGGTACTAGCCATTAGCATTACACCTCGGATTATACAGAGCGGACTATTCTCGGACAAACAATTCGATTTCCGATGTATAGCATGTCTACTTCAGCAGGATCGATTGCAGTAATAAGTTTGCAGAAAAAACTCTCGCTGCCAGCTAAAAGGCAAATTTGATTCTTGTCGATTTCCAACAATAAAAATATCGGTCGAAATTTGAAAAAGATCAGATACCTAGGAGATGACTTTGCTGAATGTATGGGAGTAATTTTTAAGAGTCGATGGTAGCATAGACTGGATGGTATGGTAGACTAAACTGTCAATACATCAGATCATTAAGAAGTGGTTAGAGCGCTCAATCTGAGAAATAGAGCAAACACGATTGATCTATGACAAAGAAGGTGGACTGAAAGAGTCAGTGGCAGGCACACGTTTTACTTCGTTCCTTACATCAAAGACAGACTCAAAATAAAAAAACCTCTCGAGGAGCCAAGTAATCACTGGACAGTAACGAGATGAACTGTAACGGTCACTAAAACGAAAGTGGCTGGGCAATACGAACATAAGCGAATTGTCACTGCCGTGGTTACTAAGCGACGAAGTTCTTCCTAAGTTTCGCCGTCAGAACTGTGCTGAACTTTTTTTTATAAGAGTTGAATCAAATTTTTTCCAGTAATGTTGACTACGATTAATAATGCAAAAAATATAGTCAAGGTCATGTGGGTACCAACTTATTATGGTATAGAGAGAATTTTGATTGCGGAGTCTTTAAGCAAAGTGGGTTGATTTCGAACGTACAACTCGAGTCTGTAGCTTCTGTGAGCTTTAACAATGACAAAAAAAAACTATTAAGAACTACGTTTATTACCAAGCTAAATGCAAATTTGCCAGAAGGCGAAATACTTTATTTATGTTTCCAGTTGGAGGTTGACAAGTCACGGTTGATCAGTTACGGTCGCTATACACTTCATTTGAACTGTCTTGAAGAGGATTATGACTGCGTTCACTTTGTTTGCAATTATCTAGCCTTTAAGGTTGGCAAGCCAAGACTTCTTGATTACAGATCCTTGAAAGTTGCTTTGGTTCAAACTCTAAAGTTTGCCAAATTAGCCAAATGACATAAAATTCGTCGATTTGCACCATGGGCTTAATGTAGCATTGAGTGTATAATTTTCTTGGGGTATAGTCCAGTTTGATAAATATACTAAAGATAAACCAATGAGGTTTGGAGAAGTTTTTTGTTGAAATTATTGCGTCGCTCTTCTTACCTGACTATGAGTGATTATTCTGTGCTTCGCGGTTCCCGGTTCCATTCCCGTAAGCAACTTCAAATAAATTTAAATGTCTGTAGAGCCGCCTGGTACATTCCGTAAAAAAGTTCTGGATGTACAAGATGAGTGCCAACCACTTACCCCGAAATACGAACCAGGTATTTTACATGTATCCACCAAAAAAATGAGAGCTGGAAACCGAGTAAAATTCAAATGGATGATCAAGGATGCTGAGAAATTAGCCGGTGAAAGTAAAAAACTATACGAACGTTAAGTATCACGTAACGAATTTGAAAGCTATGCTTACAGTCTAAAGAATCAATTAGGCGATAAGGTTAAAGTGGGCAGTAATTAATAACGAAACTATACAAAAGTCAAGGCGGGTCAACGGATGGTGATGAAGATAATCTCAAAGACGAGCTATATGGATATGTAATGAGATTCTCGTTGATTTTCACTTCCAACTCTTTCGCGTTTCGCTTTTCGCGTCCTACCTTACGCCAACCAATTCTTGGACTTATACGCAACTATAGGAAGTTATCCCAATCAGGTTGTAGATTTCGAAGAAGTTTTTTGGTTCCTAGTAGTTTTTCGCAAGATTTTAAGCTTAGAGTACCAAAAAGTTTTGTTCTAAGCTTTTTGGTTCGTAATTGGGGGATAAATCTACTCAAACAAGGTTCTTATTGCCTTCGACAGCAACTTTAGTTTGCAAGAGATTCAATATCCTCTACGGATCGAATTACACAAAGCGAGTAAAGTAGACTAGATAGTAGTTCACGGGAGTAACGTTCCCAGTAAATTTATTTTTTTTTTATTCGAAAGGTTTTAGCGTTGGTCTGTTAAAATTAAGGTTAAAGAGATATACCAAGTTCTTTACTCTTCGCACGGAATTAACGACAGTTGGTTCGCATCCAACTTCAGAGTTTCCAGATCAGATGCACTTAGAGAATTAAGTAGGGATACTTGTACGATTTTGATTTCAATTGCCCCAAATATTATGATGAGCGTTGGCGTCACAAGCAATTAAGACGGGTGTTTTCTTATTCACACTCCAAGACATAAGTGATACAAATTCCTCAAACGGTGGAGGCTCAGGGGAATCATATGATATTAGTTTACGATGCAGAAAGTGATTTCCTAAACTTAAAGGAAGCGGACTTACTGATTGCTAATTGATCATCAAAGAATACCAGCCAACGATTATCGGAACTCATCAGCGACCATCTATGTATATGGACCAGAGACAATCTTAAATTTGTTTAATTTTTTAAAATAATAAGACGAGTCTGTTCTATCTTTCTAATAATTCTTTAAAAGTCCTTTCAAATCCATCGTATTACAACTATTTCCAAAAGTGATGAATGAAATTTCTGTGTTTTGTCTGTTCTTCTAAAAAAAAAATCGTATATCTGGGATATGTGGTTGGAGACGAGTGTCTAAAGGTCAACCCCGAGAAGATTCGGGGTATTTTGGATTATGCGACACAATCTCCTTAAGAAAGTCTTCGACATTCTTTCGATAATCTCAAAACAGCTCTTTCTATCGCACCGGTTCTGGCTACTCCAAATTTTAATCGGCCTTTCCTTATCCAGTGTGATGCTTGTTCAGATGGTATTGGTAGCGTTCTGTTTCAGGTCGATGATAAGCGGGCAGAGCGTCCAATAGCTTTCACCTTGCAGAAGCTAAACACCACTCAATGAAATTATACTACCACCGAGCTTGAATGTTTAGCAGCCATTACCAGCGTCAAGAAATTTAGATGTTATATCGAGGGTTACAAATTTACCATTTATACAGACCATTCTGCATTATGTTGGTTAATGTCTCAGAAGAAGCTCTCCGGCAGACTTGCCAGATGGAGTAAAACTTCAATCTAGTAACTTTTAAATCGATTATCGAAAGGGTTCGGAAAACACTGTGGCTGTCTCTTCTCTATCCAGAGCTTTCTGTGAAGTACTTAATACGGACGAATTGCTACATTGAGTGAAACCTTATAATATCGGTATTGTCACCGACTCAAATTCTTATTTGTGCTCAATCGATGAGTTGAAACAAATTGACCCGAATAACGAGATTCCCGAGAATAAATTGCCACCAGTAAATATTGATTTGACTTCGAAAGCTGCCTTATCTACTGCGTAAGTGGAACGATAAAATTCTGGTATGCCTTTCCTATGGATCCAAATACGTAGATACCGATATATCGGAATGGGAACTTCTAGTTCCAGGAGAAATGACATCCGAATTAATAAAACTAGCCCACTGTTCTCCTTCTTAGGCCCATATGGGAGTGTAAAAACTCTTGGAACATCAGTTTTATGAGCCCAATTTGGCTTTAAATGTCAAACAGTTTGTTCTTCAATGTAGCAAATGTATTTCCCATACCTCGTATCTCGGTTTTCTAGGCCCATATCCATGTGAGTTCGTTGAAAATCATCACCCGTTTACTCACCGTAAGAATGATCCATTGCATGTGGAGAGTTCAATTGCATGGAACCACAAAATACCCTCCACATTTTTTGGTGTTCGGGCAATATATGTTACAACATGGCTCCGATTATAAGCTGAGGAAGCAAACGATAATTATTCGAATATACGCTCTAAGCCCGATCGACTTAGTTTCATTAAGAACCAGGTGTTGTTTCCTTTAAAGTGTAAGGAACTTAAATTCATGATAAGCAGTTTTTGTTACATGTTTCGCGCATATTTAGACTATTATTTGGTGTGCTTTAAGCCCGGATGCCAATGAGACCCCTTCTCATGTGGGTCGTCCCCACGATTTGTGACACTAATCTGGTTAGAATTATTGAAATTTTGTGAAAGAGATTTTGAAAAGAAAATTAATTAGTATGAAATATAAACAACAATAACATCAACAGTACGGCCCATAAATACTCGCTCTCTTATTGAATGAGTTGGTTCACAGTGGTAAAGATTGTATCGGCCAATAAAGAGATAAATTACAGTAAAGCGGTGTTGCTAATCAATTCGACCGCACATACGATTTTATGTTGTGGTATTACGACATTTTGAAAACGTTATTAAAATCTGGGGTGCAGTTCCGGAAAAAAGACGAAGCGAAATGTTGGGATACCATCCCGTATACTTGGGAATTATTGGCAAGTTACTCATTTTTATCACATAATATTATTTTAAATTTTCTATCTTTTCTTTTAAAATATCTATTTGATTTGTAAACCGTTATGTTTTTCCCCTCCCTTAATTTTCCACCCTAAAAAATAGGAAATGAAATTAAAATTGGTGGGTTGATTTACATTTGGTGTGACTGTAATTTCAAATAAATGATGAAGTTTGGATTAAGAAAAGCGGTTAATTCAAGATTTTTTGTAGCCTTGGATTCACCCACGCCATACCTACCGACGAGTGTTTAGAAGGAAACAAATCGACCGCACTAACAAGGAAGGGTCTCCAGGTGTCCGGCTCCGATTTCGATGAAACTTTAATATGTTGTAGAGGAGTGGAAAATAAGTGGCACGTATTTTTTTTAAGTGCTCAATCCCCTTCTAAGGGGGTGAAAACCGCCCTTGAAGTTGGGAGTAAAAAAATGACTTTCGATAATTTTCCTCAAAAAACATGAAAAAATCTGCAAGTTTTTTATTCCAAAATAGGTATATCAGAAACTTACATTATATATTATTTTTTCAAGAATTTTGGTACTACCTAGGGGGTGAAACTAACCCTAGGAAAGGGTTGAAAAATCAAAAAAACTGTCTAAAAAATCCAAATTGATGCGAAAAATTCTGGAAAAAATTTATATTACTCCATAAAAAAATAAGGTTGACGTGTTCGAGAGTTTTTCGAAACCACCCTTTCTCAGGGGTTAACCACCCCTAGAGACGATGCTGGAAATTCGCTCAGGACATCTGATTTTTTCGACTGAAAGTTCTTTGTCCTCCTCAATTATGATCATTAACATAGATTCTTACCGATATCATTGATGTTTAGGGGTGAAAGATCCCCTAACGGGGGTGAAATTTGTAAAAATTGTTAAAAATTCCAAGAAAATTTCGCAATTTGGTGGAATAATTCTAGAAAAAATATATAAGATCGCGAAATTGGGATAAAGGTTTGCACGTTCAAAAATTTCATGAATCATCCGCTTTGAATGGTTTCCACCGCACTTGAATTTGGGGGTGTAAGAGCGACTCTCCATAATTTTCCCTACAAAACATGAAAATACCCGAAAGTTTTTTACTATGAAATACGTATCTCGGAAAGTCAAGATTTTTATTATTTGTTCAAAAATTTTGGAAATCCCGGGATGAAACAACTCCTAGGAGGGGGTCGAAAATCAAAAAACTTGCATAAAATACCGTCCATACAGACGTGGGTAACCCATTAAAAGGGGTTGCTTAATGGAATCTTTGAACTCGTTTAATTTATTCCCGACCCCGTGAGCGTATATATTTTCTAGAATTAATTGGCCGTATTTCATAAATTTCTTAAAATTCTTAACAATTTATGAAATTTTAGATTCCCGATTGGGTATGTGACAACCCCCACACATCATTGATAGTCATAAGAATCGATGGTAATCATCATATTGGAGGATAGAAAAACACTTCCAGTCTAAAAAATCCTTAAATCCCTCAAACTTCTTTTCATTGTTGAGTGATATTTATTTTTTCCCCTATTTCCCGCATCAAATTGGTATTTTATGCAAGTTTTTTGATTTTCAACCCCCTCCTAGGAGTTGTTTCATCCTGGGATTTCCAAAATTTTTGATCAAATAATAAAAATCTTGACTTTCCGAGAACCCCCTTAGAAGGGGATTGAGCACTTAAAAAAATACGTGTCACTTATTTTCCACTCCTCTACAACATATTAAAGTTTCATCGAAATCGGAGCCGGACACCTGGAGACCCTTCCTTGTAAGATACGGTACAGTAATAATTCTGTTAGCAACTTTTATCATATTTAATGTACATTGGTATGGTAGGGGTTTCAATACAATTCGAAGTTCAACACGTGCACTGCCAAATTGAGAGCCTTCGCCCAGAATTTCCACTCCATCTGCTTCGCATGAATGATTGTTCACGCAGATTCCAAAATTGTGCTATTGCCACTTTGCACACAACTATTCTGCTCCGGCGTGTACGATACAGCTCGCTGATGCTCAATGCCCATCTCATTTAAAAATCTTTTCTAATTCCGCATTGAGGAAGGCTGTTTCGTTGTCTGATCGAGAATTGTGCACTTTGTGTTCTCTAGTTTCATACATATTACAGCGATTGAACCCAACTGCATTCTCCGCAATTAATTACGGATTCTTTTAGGTTGTTGATTGTTGAATATTTTGAATAAAGCCTTACTTTTATTTTCACCTAACAATCTACTAACGATTGACTATTTAGGTGTCTGTAACCAGGTCAATCCGGTCATACTTAAGATACCTCTCCTATCCTTCCATCTTATTAAATATAATAGAGGTGTATGACAGGTTCGGCGTCATCCAGGAGTCTTTAGGATTTACTCTGTAACATTCCGTAAAACATATTTTCCGAAAAATTAAATCAAAATTTGTTTGGTTTTGGGTAATCACAAGGTTATTCTCACCATGTTACAATTATTCGGTGAACCTGAAACGTGATTTGCCTAAATATCTAATTACTGGCGAATGGTTCAAAGAATTACTCTAAGGTACAACTCGAGAATGTCGAATCATCTTGAATTTAAAGAAGAAAATTTCCGGATGAAATATTTTGAAACCTTCACGAACAATTTACATAAATTCTCTATAGAAATTTAGCCAATCATAATTTATGCACCGTGCTAGTCAATTTAACAAAACTAACAAAACTCTTTACGTAATATTCTACCATGCGGTGTGACATAAGTTTAGAATATTCCCTCTTTAAAAATGCTATCATAGAAATCAAGAATTTTTACGAAACATTTTATGTTGTACACACACACACACATAACTATTCAAATTTAAATCGCACGCTACATAAATCACTAGACCAAATCGTGCAAGAACAGTGTGTTAGTTTAAGAACGAAAAGGTTAACATTCTTAGAATCACACCATCATTATTAATGATGACTTTTTGTTTATTTGTTTTTAAATCATTATTAACATATAAAACATAAATATGTTTATGACTTTTTATGATGCACTTGAAATAGCAAAAAATAAAAAATGTTATGATAATAACCGTCTTGATATTTAAAGGTTCCTATCATATGCATACACCAATTTACTTGTTGCGGTTCGACGATTTAAAACAATGAAATCTGAAAAAAAGTTATTTCTCGGCCCCATTACAAATCTTAAATCTCAATATGCCAAATTGCATTTCTTCTTTCTTTACGTACGTAAATACAACACACTCTGAGTGTGGGACGAGTAATAACAATTTGTCAGATGCACATGCCACACAATTTTATTGAACTTGAAGATTCAATAAAATAAAATGAATCATCTTCTGCCTATTTTGAAGGCCGTGGAATAATCGATAATTTGTTTTAAATAAATCATTATACTCCTCCTACTATGTATACGCTGCCTTAACAATAAGTGTATATGGTAATAAGAAAATGATTACATCCACGCGAAATTTGCATATATGCAGAAGTCGTGCAATGCAACACATTGCCACAGGTTAAAATGATGTTGTTTGGGAACCGATTCTGGGTAACTATTCATTGGATACTGCTACTTTCAAATAAGCCTAACACCCCAATTACTCTAGTCGTGTCGTTTCAAGCGACACATTTACTATGCGCCATATCGCGCATTTGCTCCAAGTGGTCATGTAACTAACTACTCTGGATTTATGTGTCAATGGTAGCTTTCTGTTTTCTGATGTCTTTAGTCATAATCCATCTACAGAAGCAACTAAATCGGCTGGGTCGGTATTTTGCCATTACTGCGATTATGTTGCCTTTGGCGTTAAATAGCGAAAACGCAATTTTTCTACTGGAAATGTTCTGCTCTCATATATTTATTTGAAACATTTTATAGCTCCATATAAGTAAATGTTTAGTAACATATGTTTTACACACTAATTTGTGACATGCAAGTTTTATATTTGCCTTCAGTCTACATTTGATTTATAGTTATTCAATTCAATAAAAATCGTTCACATCTATATAAAACCGAAACAAAACGAGAATAACCATTAAATCCGCACAAGCACATAAAATTTAGTTTTTTATGTACGAGTACGTATTTTGCCATTTGGCTACGGCCGTTCCTAAAATATTTCAATCCCATACAGCGCATATAAAATGTCATAAAAAGTCACATTACAATAATTTTATTAAGCAAATATAAGTAACTTGTTGATATTTAACAATATAAAAGGCAAAAAACTATATAGTAAGTCATAAATCGACTTTGTCGGTTAAACGAACGACCGAAAAATAAAAATTAATTATTTTCTTATAATTAAATTAAATTTTTAATTTAGTTTTATGTATTCGCGTATTTATGTATAGCATACAGCCTCAACTCCTTTCAATTTCAATTTAAGTTTGCATATAATAAAGAAAAGACATTGAGGTCTATAATTCCCACGATTTAAGTACCTCTAATATGTATACAGCAACAAATATTATGACATAAATAAATATATATCTGTCTAATAATAAACAAAAAAACATAGAAAAATTATTAGGATTTTAATTATAAAAAATAAATTTAAATTTGCTGTACACAAGTGAAAGGATATCCATTTGCAATTTATTAAATTACCCAGCTGTATTGGACGTGCGGTTTTCTGTCTTAATAAAAATTAACTCTTATAAATATTCATTTTTATATCGTCTTAAGCTAAAAGATTTTTGTTTTGAGCGCGCACGGTACCAAACGTAATAATTAATTAGTTTGAACTACTGTATAATATACGCGGTTACATCATAAGCGGTGGGTGGTTGGTTATTGAATTCGTGATTTGAGAAATAAAAAAAAAATTACAAACCGGCATACCACACAGTTCGAAAGTACTGTAATTTAAGAACTCAATTGACATGTGCCAAATGAGTTTAACCCCAAAATGTACTTTGAGTATACTTGTGTAACCACAAAAAGATCGTAATCATCACGGAAGTCGCGCTTATTTATTTTTATCACATACCAATGATTCTTAAATATGTAATTTTATAATTTAATAACTGTATATTTTTTATAAGTATATACGATCATAACTTCATTCTGTGAGAAAAGACATCATACAAAAAAATTACATAACTTTACATATTCTACATACATATATGTAATATGTGTGCACATCAGGAATTTTCTAAACATTTCATTTTCATTACACTTCATGCTTCTCATGGTAACAAATTGGGTGTTAAATATACGCGAGAGACATCGAAAATATAATTTTTTTGTTTTTCAACTTCAAACACAGTAACATGTTGTATTATCGCAAATTAATCATCGTCATATCACTCATTCGCTGCAACAGTGTCACAACCCAAAATTCACTCATTCCTAAGATATTCGAATCTCTACAACTTACTCTATTGTGTTATGTTATTTCTAGCAAATTATGTAAAATCCCATATAAAAAATCACTCAATCCGCGAAAGATATTATTATGTTAAGATATTTTAAACTATGTATTCGATGAAAATTTGAAAATATTGAAGAATTATAAAAATTAAGGTACTTCTAAAAAACGTCGATGAGTGATATTTTCAAATCAATTACTTGAAATTATTCACTCAAATTGGGATAATTTATAATTTAGTTTGTGATATCAACTATAAAATTTCACTGAAGTTGTACTCAAAGAAGGCTAAACTTTTACTACTTTAAAATAACTTTACTTCACCTTAAACTATAAAGCTTAATTTCACTCAAATAAAATAAAATATAAAATTCCACTCAAAATTTAATATTTCACTCAAATTCCAAAGAGCTCAAAAAACTGTAAGATTGCGGAAATTATAAATTTAAAGAGAACGGTGGTCGTTTATACAGGAAAATTACATATTATTTGTAAAATACATATCGTCGGTTTGGTACTACAGCGGCATAACTCAAAATTTTTAATTTTTCAGTCAAGTGATTTGAAAAAATCACTCAAAATTGTTTATAAAAGTTGAGTGATAATTTCAAATCGCTTACTGAAAACTTAAAATTTTTTAACTGTGTCACTCTTGCCGTAAATGAGCGATATGTAAATATATGCTAAAAAAATTATTCACTCAAGTTGGGATCATTTATAATTTAGATTATGGCATCAAGTCGAAAATTTCACTGAAATTTCACTCAAAGAAGACTAAACTTTTTCTACTTTAAAATAACTTTTCACCTTAAATTATAAAGCTTAATTTCACTTAAATAAAATTATATATAAAATTCCACTCAATATTATAAATTTTAAGAGAACTGTGGTCGTTTATACAAGAAAATTGCATATTATTTGTAAAATACATATCGTCGGTTTGGTGCAACAGAGGCACAACTCAAAACTTTTAATTTTTCAGTAGAGTGATTTGAAAAAATTAATCAAAATTGTTTGTAAAAATTCAGTGATATTTTTCAATCGCTTACTGAAAACTTAAAAATATTGGATTGTGACACTCTTGCAGTAAGTCAGCAATATGTAAATCTATGCTAGTAAAATTATAATTTAGATTGTGACATCAACTATAAAATTTCACTAAAATTTTACTCAAAGAAGGCTAAACTTTTTCTACTTTAAAATAATTTTACTTCACCTTAAATTATAAAACTTACTTTCGCTCAGATAAAATAAAATATAAAATTTCACTCAAAATTTAATATTTCACTCAAATTCCATAGAGGTAAAAAAACTGTAAGACTGCGGAAATTATAAATTTTAAGAGAACACGGTGGTCGTTTATAAAAGAAAATTGTATATTATTTGTAAAATTCATATCGTCCGTTTGGTGCAACAGTGGCACAACTGAAAATATTGTTTGTAAAAATTCCGTGGTATTTTCAAATCGACTACTGAAAACTTAAAACGCCGTTGAGTGATAGTTTCAAATCACTTACTCAAATTTATTAAATAATTCACTCAAATTGGGATCATTTATAATTCAGTAGTGACAAAAACTGTAAAATTTCGCTGAAATTTTACTCAAAGAAGACTAAACTTTTCCTACTTTAAAATAACTTTACTTCACCTTAAATCATAAAGCTTAATTTCACTCAAATAAAAAAACATAAAACTCCACTAAAAATTTAATATTTCACTCAAATTCCATACAGCTCAAAAAACTGTAAGACTGCGGAAATTATAAATTTTAAGAGAACGGTGGTCGTTTATACAAGAAAATTGCATATTATTTATAAAATTCATATCCTCGGTTTGATACAACAGTGGCACATCTCAAAATTTTTAATTTTTCAGTAGTGATTTGAAAAAATCACTCAAAATTGTTTATAAAAGTTGAGTGATATTTTCAAATCGCTTACTGAAAACTTAAAATTTTTTGGCTAGAACTCTTGCAGTAAATGAGCGATATGTAAATCTATGCTAGTAAAATTATTCACTCAAATTCTGATCATTTATAATTTAGTTTGTGACATCAACTATAAAATTTCACTGAAGTTGTACTCAAAGAAGGCTAAACTTTTACTACTTTAAAATAATTTTAGTTCACCTTACATTATAAAGCTTAATTTCACTCAAATAAAATAAAATATAAAATTCCACTCAAAATTTAATATTTCACTCAAATTTCATAGAGCTCAAAAAACTGTAAGACTGCAGAAATTATAAATTTTAAGAGAACGGTGGTCATTTATACAAGAAAATTGCATATTATTTGTAAAACTCATATCATCGGTTAGGTGCAACAGTGGCACAACTCATAATTTTTAATTTTTTAGAAGAGCGATTTGAAAAAATTAGTTGTAAAAATTGAGTGATATTTTCAAATCGCTCACTGAAAACTTAAAATTTTTTGGCTAGAACTCTTGCAGTAAATGAGCGATATGTAAATCTATGCTAGTAAAATTATTCACTCAAATTCTGATCATTTATAATTTTGTTTGTGATATCAACTATAAAATTTCAATAAAATTTTACTCAAAGAATGCTAAACTTTTTCTACTTTAAAATAACTTTAGTTCACCTTAAATTATAAAGCTCAATTTCACTCAAATAAAATAAAATATAAAATTCCACTCAAAATTTAATATTTCACTCAAATTCAATAGAGCTCAAAAAACTGTAAGACTGCGGAAATTATAAATTTTAAGAGAACGGTAGTCGTTTATACAAGAAAGTTGCATACTATTTGTAAAATTCATATCGTCGGTTTGGTGCAACAGTGGCACAACTCAAAATTTTTAATTTTTCAGTAAAGTGATTTGAACAAATCACTCAAAATTGTTTGTAAAAGTTGAGTGACATTTTCAAATCGCTTACTGAAAACTTAAAAATTTTGGATCGTGTCACTCTTGCAGTAAATCAGCGATATGTAAATCTATGCTAGTAATATTATTCACTCAAATTAAGATAATTTATAATTTAGTTTGTGATATCAACTCTAAAATTTCACTGAAATTTTACTCATAGAAGACTAAACTTTTTCTACTTTAAAAAAACTCTACATCACCTTAAATTATAAAGCTTAATTTCACTCAAATAAAATATAAAATTCCACTCAAAATTTAATATTTCACTCAAATTCCATGGACTGCGAAAATTATAAATTTTAAGAGAACGCTGGTCGTTTACACAAGAAAATTGGTAAAATTGTTAAAATTGATAAAATCCATATCGTCGGTTTGGTGCAACAGTGGCACAACTCAAAATTTTTAATTTTTAAGTAGTGCAATTTGAAAAAATCACTCAAAATTGTTTGTAAAAATTGAGTGATATTTTCAAATCACTTACTGAAAACTTAAGAATTTTGACTAGATCTCTTGCAGTAAATGAGCGATATGTAAATCTATGCTAATAAAACTATTCACTCAAATTGGGATCATTTATAATTTAGTTTGTGACATCAACTCTAGAATTTCATTGAAATTTTACTCAAAGAAGACTAAACTTTTTCTACTTTAAAATAACTTTACTTCATCTTAAATTATAAAGCTTAATTTCACTCAAATAAAATGAAATAGAAAATTCCACTCAAAAAATATTTCACTCAAATTCCATACAGCTCAAAAAACTGTAAGTCGTTTATACAAGAAAATTGCATATTATTTGTAAAATTCATATCGTCTTTTTGGTGCACAGTGAACTGACAATTTTTAATTTTTCAGTAGAGTGATTTGGAAAAATCACTCAAAATTGTTTGTAAAAACGGCGTCTTTTATTGATGTTGTCGTTAATAAAAATACATTTTGATTAATTTTTATAATTCTTTAATATTTTGCAAATTTTCGTCGAATAGTTTCCAATGTCTTAAAATGTTAATTTCTTTCGTGAATTGAGAGATTTTTTACATGGAAATTTACCTTATTTGATAAAAATGATTACATAAAAGAGTATGTTTTGATATAAACAAATACAAATGTGAATTATTGTGTATCGTTTGATTCGAATATCTAAGAAATGAGTTATTTGAGTTGTGTCACCATTGCACCAAACCGTCGATATAATAATGACGTGTGTGTTTGTAGCAATAAAACTCAAGAACTACTGCACTGATTTAGTTTAAAATTTGTGTATATGTTCCATGGGTGATGAGAAGTGGTTTTTGCTAAATATGGTCTACCGAAGTGACAGCTTCCATAGGAGCATTGTCGATGGATAAACTCAAGAACTACTGCACCGATCTCAATAAAAATGTATATGGGTCGTGAAGAGTGATTCTGTAATTTATGGTCGAAAACGTTCTACTGAAAGTGGCAGCTTACTTAAAGGAGCTTTTTCGATGTTTGTAATTATATTGAAAAATATATCATTTGCAAGAGAAACTACTAATAATAAAAAGATTCTAAATTAATTTTGCAATGATTCCGGTCTAAATCAGTTTTTCAAAATTTAAGTGGAAATGACGATTTTTGGCAAGAAACTGTTTTGCAACAAAAATTCGGCCCATGATTAAGGTTTTCTCCAAAGATGTCATTTACTTGGTTTTCGGGAGTACTAATTAGGAATATGTATCTTGAAGCTCATTTATAAAGTTGATTTCCGAAATCCATTGGGAATCAAAAAAAAATATGGTGTCCGTTTTAAGATCCGAGATAGGGAAATTTTATTTTATGGAAAGCGAGAAAGGGGCGTACCTACTAATATCTACGCCTTCCGGGGTATTGATAACGTTACTGACTTTTATTTTTTGCAAGTCGTGATGAAGGGAGGGGTGATCGTGATGTTTTGGTACCTAACTACTATGTGCGTCGATAATGCCTATACACAGTTAGAAATTTTGCTGCAATTTTTAATGCTACTCTTGCATTAAAGCTTATACGATGCAATCATGTATTACATTCTAATGTAAAGCTTGCATTAAAAATAATTATGATGCAGTTGCGTCAAAAATGACTGCAGTACTGCGTTGAAAGAAAATATCTATATAATCTGGGGTTAACTAATTTTTAGCGAATTTGTAATAATTCGCTAAGTCATTGTGTATACTGTTAATATAACCTTAAAACATTTTTCATAGATTTGCTGTGTAAGGACGCCAATTGATTAACGTCAATCGAGTTGGATTGGAAGTTAAAAACCGCAATCTGTGGAATTTGCCTTATACTTTTAGTTTTAATACAAAATAATATAAGTGTTAAAACAATTATTTGCGAATTTTTAATGTAGTGTGCTTTACTGTTTAAAGTACTGGACTATACAATTTAATGCCACTTACGACAAAAAATGATGCTTCCAAATGGATATTTTGATTATTTTTTAATGCAATGTGCTATAAATTTTAATATAACTTGTATCAATTTTAACAAAATATTCCGTTAATGTAAACTATACAATAAAAATTAATACAAATAGTTTTAAAATCTGATAAAATGCAACGTTTGCATTAGTTTGTAATGCAAGCTTGCTCCGGACCTATATGTAATGCAATTTGCATTACATACGGCATATTTTTTCAACTGTGTATGAGTGTCATTTTCGAGGATTTCGCGGTACTGATTATACGCTACTAACTTTTATTTTTCTGATTTTGTGATGGAGAGGGACGATGTTTTTTTTGGTGCCCACTTATACTATTAACAGCAATGTGAGTGTCAATTTCAGAGATTCTGATTGTGTGTTGTTCGCAATGTGTGATGGAGGAAGGTGGTGCCAATTTTGGTACCTACCTACTACCTACGTCTACAATGCTGACATGGGCATCATTTTTGGGATACTGATTATGTTACTGACTTACTCGCGTGAACTTTGTCAAATAGTGAAATTTCTCCTAAATATTAAAAACATTTATATGTGTTAGTGATAAACTGGTTAAACCATTGATTCTAAATGTACACTGATCTTGCTACAAATTGAACAATACCTAATAATTTGGGAAACAAATTGAAAATGAGCACAAAAATTAAATAAACATTAATGAAATATTTATTAAGTTTCCTAATATTTAATCTCAGTTAAATTAAGACAAAATTACAGTTTTTGCGTCAGCCATATTTACCTTGGAGTACTACAAATCGAACGTACAATTTTCTGGGGGAGGGGGGGCATACATTAGTGGTTAAAATGAGTGCTCCTTCTCTCCTTCTTGTGGGATGGGGGTAACTTTGAATTTTTTTATTACAGATTCGGATTCTACGGCTTAAAGTACGTAGGATTACTTTGAAGCATTTTCTTCGATTGATAGATGGCGCTGAGATAACGATATTAAATCTACATATGCATACGATTCTGCAATACAGTTGAATTAAAATTAACACGTTTGATATAAATACTTGAAATTAGTCTTAAACAAATTGTATTTCTTAAATACGAAAAAAAAAATAAAAAGAAATCCTAAGTACTTTAAGCCCTAGAATCGGAATCTGCGATAAAAAATAGAGGTTCCTATATAATTTTAAAGTTACCCTGCGCCCCACCCACAAGAAGGGGAAGGGGTACTAATTTTAACACTATTATATGTCATCCTCGGAATGATTAAATTTTGATAATAGACATTTTTTACGTAGAGTGTTTTTTTCTGAGATAATTGAAAGTTTCAGCTTAAAAAAATTACCCAGTATATCAGGGCTTGCCCCCGGGGTCCCGAAGCCCGGTTCAATTTTTTTTTCTGAATTTTTCCACGAGAATATGTTAAGAAAAGGGTTTATATGAAATTGGATCCATGGATCAAGGAGTCCTTTTTTATAAGCTTCCACGCCATTGATCTAACCGCATTCTAATACTGTATAGGTATTTTATATCAAAATGAGCAGGTTTTCGTAATATTTAAGACCCCCTGTTTTTAAGTGCTCTAAAGTAATGTTCTCCAAAAATTTTCTGTTTTTCGAAAGGGTGTTCACCCTCTCAACCAAGCGTGATGAAATTTTGTTCCCTTACCGAAGGAACATTCCTGAGTTTCCATAAATTTATCCAATCGAATTTAACCTTTTTATAGGTTTACAAATGGTTCGGTCTCTCTGAGTCTATAGGTGCTCCTGAATTAAATGAAATAATCGTTGCAATCGTTGTTAAATGAAATAATCGTTGCAATTGTACTAAGTGCCGTACGTTCACGTTCAAAAAAAATTTGATAACCAACTTAAAACAGATTTTACATTGATTAATTTTAGAAATTAATTATTTCGTTTACAAAAAACAGTAAATTGGTTAAATCTGGATTTTGCTCTGCAAATAATTCCAGCTTTTGTTTATCAGAATTTTATTGACTAGGAAAACAACAGCCCAACCACCAACCAGTCATGCTAAATAACAAAAAACTTATTTTTTAGAAAAATAATTTTTCATTAATTTTTAAATCAAATTAAAATATTGAATTTTTAATAGTCGCCTAAAGCATTGCTGCTGCTTTCAAATGTTATATCACCTAAATCACAAGCAATTGGTCGTTATAAACCTGAAGCACAAAAGAATAGCGCATCATGAACTTCAAAAACAGATGAGCAACGGGATCAAGACTGGGAAGCATCCGAATAAACGCATTCAGAAGATTCATTTCGTCGATTCAGACGAAATCTGCGCGCTGATTTAAACTTTGATGCATAAACACAAGGAATGAGCTGCGCGAGTGGAAAAGTGAAATTACAAGAATTGCATTCACCACCCGAACCATTATCAATTTAGCAAATATACGCAAGTACAATTCATGTTTACAAATGTCATCATTGCAACAAATATCGTGTGCGAGAATTACACGCCAACGGCAAATTCATAATCGTGTGGAATCACTACTACCACTGCCGAACGAAAATTAAAAATTTATTCAAATCTATTCCTTCGGAAACATTAATTAATAAATCGATTAACGGGAAAATTAATTTTTGGTGAGCAGATTTCATCAATATTTGGAAAATTCATAAATCATTTATTTAAATTGGCTTAATTGGATTAACCAAACCAAAAGCTGTATGGTGAAATTTAATATTTCGTACAATTTCGTAAATATTTCGTACGTTTTTCCTGGTGGACAAATTGACAACTAATTACGAACTTTCATATAATTTAATTCAAAAGTTAAAGTGGATATTTTATAAGACAGTGCATAGCTCTATGAGGGTGGGAAGAACGAAATATTGGGTGGACAAAATTCATTATCGGGTGGATAATTCTAGCCCATAACTTGTATATTTAAATTGAAAATTAATAGTCTTACGAATTATTCTTTCAAACTATAAAGTTTTATTTTTAAATTTTTACATTTCGTACTGGGTGGGCAAAACTAATTTTTAGGTGGGCAGAATTTGAGAATACTTTGCATAGCAAACTAACATTTTAACTCACACCTTTGAATTCTCTTTTGGAAACTCAGGCTCTAGTTTAATTTCTTTTGGCGCTTTTCAAGGGTCGGTAAAACTTTTTAATTAACTGAAAGTACTGACGCACATTTCACGATTTTTTCAAGCGGTTTTGGATGTGGGAACATTTTTTTAAGAGGTGGGCAAACTGGAAAAAATAGAACTGAGACATACTCATTTGTTTAAAATCGCATTTTCACTGCACTGATTTATTTGTTTTTTCTTTAGAAATTGTAAGATTTTATGTTTTATGGTTTTATACTGTTCGTCAAAAAATTCCGAATCCTTGAATTGGTAGCTCTGCAGGAAAAATGGAAAATGGTACCTCATGATTACATTGCAAACCTGGTACACAGTATGCTATAAAGTAGGGTATAGGTGATCAGAGCTCGTGAAGGAAATATTCAAAATTAGAGTATCGACCGCTTATATCAGCCTCAGTGCTGAGGAATACTATTAAGAAGTATTCTGTATAAGGAGTGTAAGGCTGTAATTACAGATTTCCCCTTACATTATGACAAAATCTAGCAAGCGTATGAGTTTCACGATGAGTAACATACTCCTACTTACTAACATCCAGGTGCTTCGCACTTGCTGCAACTCACCAAATTCAGCTGCTACCTTTTTATAGAGGTCCCCCGATCTTTACTCCACGCAAATAGTCAGCCTTCGCAAATCAATGTCAACGTTATGCATGTTTGAGATTATTTATATTTGAAAGCCACCGACTTATCCACAAGCGTCCGATCACGAATGGGTTATTTCAAATATTCCCCTAGTCTGACAGATCGCCAGATGTATCGGTTTACGCCCTAACCCAGCTTAGTACATCCAACACAATCAGCAAAAATATTGGTCACATCATGTAGGCTGTTCCACTTCGCTTCTGTAGGCTGTTCCGTTACACCACGTACGATGGTCTGCCATCGACGGAGGACAAAACCTCAAAAGTTCTAATACATTCTCAATGAAATTAAAAAGACGTCAACAATGTAGACAATGTTGAAAGTTTCTTCTTTGTTAATGGAACCATTTCAAAATGGCGAGCTGGTCTTCGATCACTCAACAAATTTGAGGAGCAGTTACAATTTATCTCATTCCTTATAATCATGTGGCATCATTTAAAAGGTCTTAAAAAATGTAACAAATTTGTAATCAGCGCTTTAGTTCACAAATCCACCATTTCGGCGCCGGTAAGTAATTATTCAACTATTATAAAATGCATACGAGTCACATATCATTGAAAAGTCTTAAAAAACGTAACAAAGTTAGGTGATGCAACAAAGCATTTAAAACTGTGTGAGAGTTGTGGTATATACTCGACGATCAGTTCGCAAGCAAGCGAAACATATTAAAAATTAAATTTGAAATTAAAATAGCCGATCGAGTATTTACCGCAAAATGTGCTAAAGTGAGCTTTCTTCGGAAATGGAGCAAGTTGCATGCTTCTTGTCCAACATAGATTTCTAGTCGTCGAATAATTATGGCATGCGGTTTTTAACCACCTAGTCTGCTGAAAGGCAAACAATAATAGATTATGCAAACAGCCCGTACCAAAAAGTTCCGATGTTTTCAAATGTGGACAGGTAGAAAATCATGCTATTCAAATCACACTAAGCATGTGTCTTATGACTGTGTGCCTGTGAGCGAATTTTTCGACTAAATTGCCGACTAAACTAAATTAATGACTGATTCATATCATTCTTTCAAAGGTGGCACTAGCATCTTTTAAAAATGCTGTGCCTCCGGTTGTAAACTAAATTGTAAACTAAACTAAATTTCATACGTCAGATTTTTTTCAACAACACCGATTTTTTATTATTTAAAATCAAGAAAATAGCAAAAATAAAACAAATATGGATATGGAAATCGTATTATTCATGAATGTGATTATAAATTACAATCGAAATTTAAGAATGAGAATATTTCCTTGTAGACATTATTACTCGTATGCACACGATAAAAAAACAATAAAAACAAAAAATGAAAATGACAACTAAATAGTCAAGCAACCTCAACAGGAGTCTAAATGATAAAACCTGGTGGCTAATAGCATAACTATTCATTAATTTAGTTTAGTCGGTAATTTAGTCGAAAAAACCGCTCTCAGGCACACAGTCTTAATTTTCGTCCGTTCTCATTCAGATCAAGAAACTTAAATATCGAGTTTGCGGTATTTATCTGCTATGAATATGACTTTCCTAGGTAGGTACTAAAATTATCAAAAGATTGAAATATTGAGATCGGTCCTCAAAAGTTTTTATTTTCTATTTATAAATTCCAAGTATTCAATAATATTTGGTAAATAGAGAGCGTGTTAACAATTCTAATTCTAAATAACATATAAGTACTTTAAAACTACTGGGCAGTATAAAACGTAGCCGGCTGTTTTTTAAACACCTACGATCTACACCTCTACAAAATAATTTCTCTACTCGTTAAATATGTCTAATCCACATGTTCAACAAAGTTTTCTTTTAAATGCGCGACCTTTACGAAAGAAACTGTCGGCCACAAATACACGTTTACAACAAAATTGTATTTATCCAATCACATAAGTGTGATAAATGGAAGTAACAAACAAACATTAAACATTTTCTTGTGATTAATAGCACTCATGAAGCCACTTAATAAACAAAACCCATGTCATACGGATTAGGTGTTGGTGTTAACACACATTTTACACGGTTGAATTACAAAATAATGAAAGTTACATGATTTTCACAGTCAAAATTAATTAAAAAGGTCAAGTTTTGTTATTTCTTACTAAAACAATTACATTTAATTTTGTTAGCTGATTCGACTTCATATTTAGTATTTTCCCTAATAAATCAATCAACATATATGCAAGATGTTTATCTTCAACATAATTTTCTGTCGTAATTAATTTCGATATTTTTGTTGCAGTATATAAAAATTATCTACCTTGAAATAACACAAACCGAATTTTAATAAAATTGATTTTTAACCAAAACCAAATACATAATAATTTATTTTTATTCAGTTAAAATATTTCAACACAATTTAATTAAAAAATTGTTTACCTTAAAGTGATAATTATTTTTATCATTTATTTTAAAAATAACAATTTGTTGTATTGCTCGTACACGGTATATATGTTGTATAAGGTTATGATCTCGAAATGTGATCTCCTCGACTTACCTGGAAATATAAAAAGAAAAAATGTTAAAGTTATTTGTTTCTGTTTATAATATTTAATTTATTAACGTGAAAAATAAGTAATAAAAGAAAATAAATAGGGACATCTTGGGTTTGTGGAGCTTATGTTCTGAGTGCAATAATTCAAAAAATTACACAAACAAATCACTACGCTGTTTGTCTTTAACTGTATGCCCAAACAGAGAGAGACGTTACGCCAATTTGATTTAAAAATCATCATAAAGTTTAAAATTTTCATAACGTTTGCCGAGATGTCACTCAAAATATTCCCAACTGTTGTGTGACCTTAAAGAACCCGATGTTTCTAGAATATAGAAATGTATGCAAAAATTGTTATGACGCAATCTAAATTAATTATAAGACAAAACAATAAATATTTCTCTTAATGGCAGGCAGGTTCACGTACGCGATCAAAAAATGATTCGCGTATCAAAAGCCAATCAAATCATTGGAATGACGCTAATTGATTAGCTTGATTCGCGAATCATTTTTTGATCGCATACGTGAACCTGCCTTAAAACGAAAATTTACAATCATGTTTATCATGTAAAAATGGTAGCATAACTCCAGGAAGAAATGCATATATAAACAAAGATAGCGCTGTACATTTAAATTTGAACAATTATATAGTTCTAAGAAAGTAAAAAGGATGTCGTAATTTCTATATAACTTTCAACCTGATTTACCATTTTTTATTTGACACAGGATGTGTTAGTACTAGTTTTAGGTAAACTCTTACATCATTACACCTTTTATCGAGTAACAATGGACTCGAACCCCTGAACCATATTTGTTTAATAATTTAGAGGTTACCAGCATTAAACTTGACAAACATGAATGACAAATCGAGTGCTTAACATAGCGAGTGTCAGCATAAGTTTTAGATTCACAATGAATCCGGAGAGTTACCAATCTGGACAACAACATTGTCCTTGAAGTGCGGCGCAACCTTTTCTCCTTTCTTTTAAATTTTACTGCATCAACTTCTAAAGAGCCAGCCTCTCCACTCACTAGCTACAGCAACAAAAAAAATGGCTGCGAAGCAGCCTGGATGAAACGTATAATATAGTTCATGATTCCTAGGCCTCCTAGTTCATGATTCAAATACGGTTATCACACAAATATTAAACATTTTTTTTTCAATTTATTAACATCTTATTAAAGTTAGCCGAAAGATAAAAAAAATCGATAATGCAGATAGCGTCTTCGCTTTCTCAGCCGAAAGTGTATAAATACGTCACCGTTGATCAACATTCTTCAGCCGAAACTTAGCCGAAAAATTTATTTCAACAATACATAAACAAAAACCAATTTGAGTGACCTTGTTAAAGTTAGCCGAAAGTTGCCAGCCGAAAGATAATGCAGATAGTGTCTTGACTATTTCAGCCGAAATTTAAACTCTTTTTATACTCTTGCTCCTATCGATTTTTAAATTCCTATAAACTGAAATAATTTCTCCTTCTCCGGAATGATATAACCCGATCCTAAATACTAGTTCTTGACTGATTCGAGTTCATGGCTGTATTCAAGACACTATCTGCATTATCTTTCGGCTGGAAACCTTCGGCTAACTTTAACAGTATATTTGAGTGTATTGTAACGATACATTTTCTTTGATTTTTTTATTTTCGTTAGTGGTTCTGATTGAATGGATCATCATGGTTGGTATCGGTAAATTTATTCGAATTATAATCACATTTGTTGTTATTGTTTAATTGCAATAAAGAAGCAACAATATTTATTTACTTTTAATTTTTTTTTATAAGATTTTTTTTTGGTGGTGATTTATTTTGGGTTTGTACTTCTTATCGATGCACTGTGCCATCTATACTTTGTTAGAAAACTTAACTTAAAATTTCATTAGGGTGATAACAAAAAAACTGCAGAATAATATGGGGTGAGCTCATTAAGCAAAATAGTTTCAGTTCAGTGCCTGGAAATGAACTATATATAAGTCGCGTCAATAAAAACTTGAGTCTCTTGGATCGACTACTGGAAGAAAGAAGATAGCAGCATACCCGGACACATCCAGTTGAACGTGGAGAAATAAGCCGGTACACAGAGACGCACACGAAAACAACGTCATCGAGGGATAAGATGGCTGTATGGAGAAATTAGTGTGGTATGTAACAAAAGTGTACCAGGTTGGTGAACTATATTTTTTTTTGGATACATTTTTTTTTACGTACGTACGTTTTGGTGAAAAAAAGAAAAGTACATTTATAATACGAAACCGGGACTATTCCGAATAGTATTTTTTTTATGTGTGTGTGTGTGTGTGTGAGTGGCAGAAAAAAGAAAAACGTATTGACAATCTAAACCAAGTCATAGACGTTGAAAGGTGGTTTGTGCCGGAGTATTAATCAAGAAGAGTGCCTACCAGATGCACTTACGTGAAGAGCGTTAATGGACGTTCTGGTGTAGTAGAGGTGCAATAGGCGTAGTACTGAGATTCAAGACCAAACGCTAAATTGAATTTTGTGAGGTGAGCCATCACATTTATTTTGTTAATTTTTAGATCATCATTTTCAAAACAATTTGTTTTCAACCCACCCCAGAGCGGATCGCTTTTGTAGCTTAGCCGGAGCCTAGGTCGATGTCATGGCGCCCAAAAAAAATAAATAAAACAAACTTCAAGTGACATCAACAAAAATTGTTTTGGAATAATTTATAGTGTGTTTTTTTATAACTTTAATTTCCATTTGCTTTTCAGTTAAAAGTTTTTTTTGTGATGGTTCTAACTCACTGTGTTTTTTTCTTTTACCTTAGGGCCATGATGACGCGAACAAGATCCATATGAGGATTCTTTCAATCGGAATCACCATGGAGATTTAATTGTATTTACATATACATATCGCTGACATACGTCATTTATTTTCTTTCGGAGTTTTTTTATATATTTCCTTTTTTTTGTGTTTATAAAATAAATATTCGGTTTTATAATGTTTTGGAGAAATCAATTTTCTTTTATTTTTTTTTGGTTTTCGGTTAATAAGAAATAAGTAGTTTCTAAAATTATTTTGTTGTTGTTGTTGTTCAGGACACGCTACAGTATTATTATGCGGAGTTTGTTGTAAAACCTAAATGTATTCAAACTTGCAAAATACAAATATTTTAATCAATCAATCACAATGCGAAAAGCAATATTGTTAACATTGCTTCAAATGAACATAAAATATGGTGGGGATGCCACTATGGCCATTTAATATATAATAATATTGATCAACTTCGGCCTAATTATGGAAAAATTCTGAAGGGGATACAGGGATGTAATTTAGGAAAACTTTGCTTATTCAATATATCGAGCATTGAATGGCCTGTCGTTCTATGTTCTGTTGATTTCAGTTTATGTTTTGTTGAAAAAAAAATTTCGACTGAAGAACGTTGATCAAAGGTGACGTATTTATACACTTTTGGCTGATAAAGCGAAGACACTATCTGCATTATCGATTTTTTTATCGTTCGGCTGGAAACGTTCGGCTAACTTTAATAGTATTTTATTGACGGTGAAGGAAATTCGTGTTCCTAAATTTTTAAATAAACACGAAGAAATTGTTTGTAATATTTATTTAATATTGTTACGGTGACACCTAGATTAGAATAGAATAAGTTATTTCAATAGTTGTTCAATTTTTTATGTGATTTGGTTTAACATTTAGGCGTTATTTGTATACTAAAGTATTTGCTCGAGTGTTCTCGTATAATTTTAGGAGAGCATTCAGGATTATTCTAGAAACAAATATTTTGGTATATAAAGCCGTAAATTAATGTTGAATGACGAGTCTTATTTCAAACGCCGTATAGTGAAGTTTAAATATAGCGATTATTAAAGTGATAATTAAATAGTGTGTTATAATTGGAATATTTTGTTGTTAATTTTGTGTTGTGTAATTTTTGTGTTGTGGAAATAAATTTGTGTGTGTTCAAATTTAAAGCAGTTGCTTTTATTCACAATCCAGAGATTGAGTGACAAGGCGAAAACGTAACAATTAGTCACAGCGGTGGGATTGTGACTAATAAGGAAAATGATTCTCTCCGAATTAAAGCTTCCGCAATTAAAAAAGGAACTGAAACAGAAAGGTTTGGCCAGAGAAGGCACAAAAGCTAGTTTAATGGAGCGACTACGTGAGGCCATGGAGAAGGAAGGATTAAATCCAGACGTGTATGATTTCGAGGAGGTAAAAATGGATGAGATTAATGTAGACAAGAAAGAAGAGTTGAGGTTTTCATAAATTCAAAATTTTTATCATATATACGTGTAAAATTGAATGTAAAAATATTCAAATATCTTTATATAAATTAATTTAGTAATTAATTATACAATTAAAATAATTTCCGCCTTTATATTTAATAAAAAATCATTTTTCAATACAATTTTTGGTTTCTCTTATTTTTGGGGGAAGAAATAGCGTACATTATTTTTTTTAAGTGACAGCTAAATTTAACGAAACATTCGTTGGGTTTCTTAAGTAAAAATTAAGTTTTGCTGGGTAATAACACTGACATGCCATTTATCGCATTCTTATTTTCTTATTAAGTTAAATTTTTATTCTTGACTGGTTCCACTTTTAGTTAGTCATTTGGGAGATTCGGTACGCGAAAGATTAAAAGCGAAAGTGAGGAGCGGAAAAATATTAAGTTGTGCTAAGTGCAAATGGTGGTGTAATTAAAAACTGTAACTGGGTTATGATGTGAATTAATTGTGGATATTAGTTGTTGTTGTGATTTAATGAGAAAATCAGACCCGGAATATTTCGGGAATATTCCAGTAGTGGCGTAAGTATTGCGTTTTTAGTATTTTTGCGAATATTTTGGAGGTGAAAAATGAATTAATATCGCAACTACGTGAGGCTACGGAGAAGCAAGGATTAGACCCGCATAATTATAATTTCGAAGAGGTAATTGAGGAAAAATTAGATGATAACGTGAGATGGTGGAGACGGCTCCCAGGCCACAACTTTCAATAAGACGCAATTATTGACTGTTTTAACTTGACAAAATAATTAAGTAGATTTGAAGTAAAAGAAAAGATTTGACACAAGATTTGAAACAATGTTTTATCGAAATCAAAATAGAAGCAGTTGAAACATTCAGAAAACAATTGTGAGCAGACATTAGAAATCGCTGTTGGAAATAAGGCGGAAACAGATGAGGAGGATCATGGAGCAGATGCCATTTTTCGGGTGGAACCATTCAGCTTTGTTGAATCGAGTGATGGCGAGAAAACAGCAGACAAGGAGAGTTTGCTAAGCCCAGAAAATAATAAAGAATCTGAGCCGAGATTTTACCAGAGTTCAAGAAGAAAGAAGTCCAGAGTGAATGGGAATGACAACGGATTATCTGGCAAAAATGGTTTCGATGATTGATAGTGCTGATATTATTTATGTAACAGAGAACGACAGTTAACTTGAGAAAAGTGATTATAGGCCTGTGTTAGGTGTTACAGGTACAGAAAAAATCAAACTTGGATTGCCACGCATGGACAATGTCGGTAAGCATGACTTACGAAAAATGAGAAACACATTGCAGGTGTGGTGATGCTCTGCCGAAGAGCAATTGTGGCAGCTTCGTGCGGAAGGCATGATAGAGAGATATAACATGAACCCATGTTGGCGGTCATTTTTTTGAGCGGTAATTTTTAAATCGGACGTTGGATATAGTGTTGAAATGTAGCGGGAAGAAATATTGGCTAAAGGGAGCTGAGATAACAGATGACAAAAAAGTGTGATTGCTAGGGTAACATTACATTATACAAACGTTCATTTGGTATTGGATTTGGGGCGCCAATAACTAGCTTCGACATGTCCTCTGCTCGTCTCCACTATACCAGCTGATTCATTTAGAGTTACCCAGAGAGCAACACGAGGAGGTATGAATCTAGCAGTTCACCTCCCTTGTTGTAATTTTAACTAATATGACGATTTAAAAATGATAAGGGTGGAAGAAATGTTAGAAAAATTATTACGCATTTCTACGATAACTTCGAATATTTCCTTTATTACATTTTTTGAAAAATATATTTGAATTTCAAAAGAGATTTAAACCTTCCGGTGATATCTCAAATAACTGAAACAGTTTCAAGTTCTAAGAATTACAGTGTGAGCTTTTCATTTTCGCAATGATGAAAAAAATCATATTCATTATTCTTAAATTCTCTATTGATCCTGGTCCAAACCCGTATTTCTCGACGTTTTGAAGGTCCCAGATCCTAAAAACTTCAAAAATGTATATCCGTCCGTCTCAATTGATGGATATCTATACCCATGGAATCTTAAGAACGGCTTATGCGATTCGATTGTTTTTCCAAATCTTCTTTTACTTTTAATGCGGAGAATTAAAAAGCTTTTGGGATCTCTACCTCAGGGGGTCGGATATCTGCCTTAATATATCACCTAAAATACCACCTAATATCACGATATTGTTTTATTTATTTTTTCTGTACACCGGTGCAGTATACCGTTTGACCAGACAACAATTTCGATACAACTTTAGTTCATCAATCCACCGTTTTGGAGCTGGTAGCAAATTGTTCGTTTATTATGGAATATATACTTGTAGTATATCGTTGAAAAGGTCTTGAAAAATGCCGTAAATTTTTCTGAAGCACAAAACACTGAACTCTTACCAATTGAAAAGTCTGGGAAAAACATAATTTTGTTATTATCGCTTTAATTGATAAATGCACCATTTTGGCGCTGGTCATTATTGATTTATTATAGAATATATAAGGGTGAAATGTCATTGAAAAGTTCTTTAATTTGTTTATTTATCAGAATCAACGATGATCGTATGGAAATTTCCGATGCTTACTAATTTTCGTTGAATTTTTCGGGTTTATCATTTTCCAGACCAAAGTTCCGATTACTTCATGAGGTTTCAGCCCATATCATTACAAGGCAAGGGCGTTCAAATAAAACTCCACCACTCATGTGTCAAATAAGAAACTTCTTTGTTTGATGCTTACCTTATTAAGAACACATTCAGCCGATGCCTAGGTTGAAACATTTTGTTGCTTTCCAGATGAAGATTCTAGATTTGTATAATTAGCAGTTTTAGTTTATTGGATAAAAAATGTTGAGTGATTTTATATTGTGAAGCTTGACGTCTTTGTTAAGATTTTCATTTGCCTGTAACTTTAGTTCTATAACTTCCAGAAGATCAAAATATTTTGGCATGATTTGAGCTGTTTTAATTCGATTTAATTCGCTGGTTGACCTAATTGGCGTTGTTCAACTTATTTAAAACAAATCTGCTGTAATGGGCATGATATTTTTACGTTTCTTCACCGAAGTGTTAAATCACGATAACAATAGGATACTAAAAATTGCCGCTTGATTTAAATTATTTCGAAAATTAAATATGACGGCTCTCTTCGTTTGAACAGAACCGCTTTGAAAATAACTAGAATTTTAAATAAAATGGAATGGCAAATTACAGATCTACGGAAAATAGTAAAACGCGACACAATTTTTGTTAACGACAGGATAAGATCTTAGAATGAGTTCTGCACTATAAACCCCCGTCGCAGTGCATAACTCAAGAGCCAACTCATCTTCCATGCCTTTAGTCTGATTTTAATAGCACTGATTTTAATAAAGAGAATACTACGCAGAAAAGATCCTTGTTCGATAACATGAAAATAAATTTTACCACGCCGTCTCTATCGACGTCTGATGAAATTAACATACAGCATCGTGTTTTAAAGCATCTTAATATTATCGTACAATATTGCTAAATTCAAAAAACCCTTTGTTGAAGCTGAATTCCTCAAACGAAATTTCGAAGAAGCATAGTACAGTAAGTAGGAGAATCATAGAGTTCAGTTCATATGTGTATATAGCAAACTAAAAAATTTGCTGCAGCTATTAAATATTTTTTAATAACAGTAGATGAATCCACATATTTATCTGATACAAGTCAAGTGCTAATGTTTGCCAGAATGGCTTTTGAAAATTTCACCACCCATGAATAATTGTTGAGTTGTGTACCTGTGCACAAAATTACCAAAAGCATTGATATCTTTAGGGCTGTCGAGCAAAAAATCGTTGAGTTGGCAAATTTAATGGAGGGCAATGGTCGGCAAATTTAATGGACTTAAGGGTATTAAGAAAAAAAATAATAATATTGCCGTGCTCTTGCCGTGCAATTCACCAGGAAAGTCAATGAGAAAAATCTTCAATGTTAAATCAACCATGGATACCGTAATTAAAATAGTAAATAAATTGAAGGAGGGCAAAATTCCTTAACACACAGACAATTATAAAACTTTTTAAAAAAAACCGTTTCAACATGAAGATGTAATTTTATTTACTCAAGTTCGCTGCCTGAGTAGAGGAAATTGCCTGAAATTCCGAAAGGATATTTACGTTTCATCTAATTTAAAAAAAAAATTAATTTAAAAATGACCGAATTATTTTATATAAAAAATTCAATGTTTCATGAGGTCGAAACCAAACTACCAACGTCTTGGTAACCGCATCTCGATCTAAGGAAATTGATTCACGAATTTTTCATCTCCTAAAAAACCGATAACTCTACACAACAGATTCACAACCCATATTCAGAATAATACAGAACGAAAATTCCAGCACCTAAGACGAATTCCGCGCGGCAATAAAAACTGGTTATAGTGGTTTATAATTTAATTCACTTTCAAATGTATATTATCTACAATGTACCGTGATCTTGAAAGTAAAACTCATCACATATACGTTGTGATATAGTTTTGGTTGATTGACAGCTTTATCTCGCGAATCGTTGCAAATCCTATACATTTTCATTTGTGCCGTAGCATTTTACACATTAATTATAAAACAATCTCTCGTCTCATTAAAATCTTAAATGATTTAATTAATTCTGAAGAGCAGTAATAAAATTATTTTTTTCACCGCTAATTAATCTTTTAATTTTTTTGTATTGAATAATATAGAATTTATTATGTATGACTTACAAACTTTCTTTTTCACTAAAAAGTACTCGGTTAATTTACATAAACACAATTTTTTTTTACAAAGTACGCGATATATATCAATTTCATATTGATAAATTATGCAAGATAAATTGGTTTGTTCAATAAAATTAAGATACGTACAAATAAAAAAAATTTTAAAATTGACAAGTATGTGGGAAGAAAAGAATGGCATAATGGATAATTTGGCGCCCAAAATGGGGCTCGCGAATAACAACATACATAACATAACATATATCAATTATTTATTAATGTATACATGTAATAACAAACAAAATACACAATTAATTTATTTTAAATAGTTTTTATTAACGCTAAATTATTTTTTGTTGCCATAAAATTTATTATCGCGGATTAATAATAAATTAAAAACAAAATTAAAATCATTTATGCATGAATAATAAAAATAAAAAAATTATTATCGATTATTGATAGATAGTTACAGATATTCAGTGAAACGATTATTGTTGGTGGAAATTTAATCATTAAAAAATTTATAACAAAAAATTTGTTTGATAATCGTTTTCGTTTTTATTTTCCAGATTACTGGAATGCAGTTTATTTATGTTGTGCTGGAATTCATCGGGAATCTGTGACTATCAAAATGGAGTCAACTATCATTGTTTTTGACTATAGTTCCTTAATTTAGTTTAAGTCATGGAAGGGTAATCGCAAAAGCAAAATTTGTTGCAAAAATATCGCACAAAAAACCACACAGAAGCAGGTTTGACTGTATACATACAGGGTTATCCAATTCGAGGTTGATAAAGTAAACTTAAAAAAAACACACAAAATATTCGGAATGTATTGTAATTTTTATTTCATTTTACAGATTGATCCTTGCCATTTTTAGTTAAACAAGATATCATTCAAATGTCCTCCACGGGACTTCTTACAGGCCTTGATTCTTTTGAGGTAATTTTCAATGACTTTTCGGCACATTTCGGGCGGTATCTCGGCCATTACCTTACGAATATTAGTTTTCAATTCGTCAAGAGTTTGAGGATTATTTGCGTAAACACGATCTTTCGCGTAGCCCCACAAAAAGAAATCCAAAGGCGTTAAATCACAGGATCTTGGAGGCCAATTGACATCAGCCAATCGCGAAATCAAACGTCCAGGAAATTTCTCTTGCAAAAGATCTCGTTTTGCTCGTGTTACGTGACTGGTTGCTCCATCCTGCTGGAACCACATATCGTCAAGATCATAATCTTCGATTTTCGTAAAAAAATAATCGGTTAACATGCGGCCATAGCGCTCAGAATTGACGGTAACGGTTCATCCATGGTTGTTCTCAAAAAAATACGGCCCAATCACACCACCAGACCACAATGCGCACCAAACAGTGACTTTTTCCGGGTGTAATGGCTTCTCTACAATCAATTGTGGATTTTCTGAGCCCCAAATTTTACAGTTTTGCTTATTAACGTATCCACCAAGCGAAAAATGAGCTTCATCACTGAAGAAAATTTTGTTCGAAAAATCAGCATCGCCGGCCTGTTTTTCCAACACCCAATTTGCGTATGTTCTTCGTTGTCCATGGTCAGCAGGCTTTAGCTCTTGTGTCAAATGGACTTTATACGGATGAAGATGCAAAATGCGCCATAATGAGCCATAAGATAGGCCTAAATGTTGAGCTCGACGAGGAATTGACAAATTTGGATCTTCTTCCACACTTTCAGCTACAGAAGCGATATTTTCAGCATTGCGAATGTTTTGATGATGCACAGACCTTACAATATCAGTAACAGATCCAGTTTGTTCAAATTTATTCACTGTATTCAATATGGTTTGCTTTGTAGGACGATTATGACGACCATAATCTGCTCGTAAAGCGCGAAATGTGGATACGACAGAATCACTATTTTTATAATAAGATTTAATAATTTTAACGCGTTGGTCGATTGTTAAATGATTCATATTCTTAAATGGCAGAATGTCAACTAAATAAATGACAGCGTACTTGACGTTTATCTTTGACAGATGTCGGTATACAGATTTCTACTTTATCAACCTCGAATTGGATAACCCTGTATTTTAATCTTTTTCAACAAACTTACACCACATATCGAAATGCGCTGAACTGAACGGATACTGATTGATATCACTAACAGAAATGACATTTTTTGTGATTTTGTACTAAAACTGTAAAATAACAATTTAGCTGTGAGTTCTAAAAACTTTTCAAAATGTCATGAAGAATTTTGTCACAAATAGTACAAAATTGTCACCTATTTAATTTTCCGTGACTTAAACATTTTTAAAAAAATTATTATGAATACAATTTTTATACCATTTTTGTGTTGAATTAAATGGAAATTACAAAATTCAAAACTAAATTATTGAATAAAAAATTAATAATTAAAAAATTCATAAAATTTTTAAAATCGATTATTGAGAATTTGCAGTTTTTCGACAATTTCCACGTAATAGTTGTGTGTTTGGTGAACTATGTTAAAATTTGAGTACAATTTTTCAATGCAACTGTAAGTACTACATACTGCTGTAAAAGTCATGTCATTTCATTAGAATTGGAAATTTTCTGTGAGAATATTATGTTCCAAAAAAAAGTCATGAAATTGAAATTTTATCAGAATCTACCCCCAAGGAGGTTGATTCTGGCGTTCCTATAGGAAAATATTTACACAGCGTTTTTGTCTAAAATATCATTTTTTGGCCTCTGAGAAATCACGTTTGATTCCAATTTTTATAATTTAGGAAATATAAATATTTAACACAATGCTGAACAAGTTCGGTATGTATAGTCGATCCTTGTAATATTTCGGAACAAAAATTCATGTAGAACGAAAGTTGGGGATACACAATCTGTATTACCGACATTTCAGTCGAAATATGATCCGGCAAGTTATTTTATCGACACACTGTGAGAGGAAGCTGTACTAATATAAAAACTAGATTGTCGACCTTTGAAGTGAACTTTCTTCCTACCAACTGCATTGTCGACAAAATCTTAGAAGAAAATGCAACCTATAGAATATTTTTTTAAACAAATAAACTAAATGTAAATCAATTTTAAAATCTGATTTAAATCGATTCTACGACATGTGTTTACGAAAAACCGCACAGCCCCGCATTATTCATTTGTCGTGTAAGCGGGCTCTATTTAGGCTGAAAACGATATCTGAAACAATATCTGAAAATGATTTTTACGACATGGTATAGAACCGTAGAAGATTTTCGAAAATCTAACTATGATCCCACCTAAATTTTGACCTAATACCCTGCAAGGCGATATCTTGCATAGCGATATTCTGTGTTTTAGGCCTGAGCCTAAAACTATAGCCCGCTTACTTAGAACATTTCATGAGAAAAGGAGGTTTCAGACATGGTTGAAGAAATCAGGAAATCTTACTTGATCCTACAAAAAATTTGGCCTGAAACTATGAATGAAAATTTTATTTTAGCACCTAAACTATATTTTTACAGCCCGCTTACTAACAAGGATTTTGGGAAATCTAACTATATGATCACACATAAACTTTGACATAAAACTTGCACGACAAACCAGAAGCGCCATGTACACGAATTTTGTATAAAGATCATTTTATAAGAAAAGGAGATTTCTGACAGAGTGAGAATTTTTATAAACCTTGTTTTGACCCACATACTCTCTGGCCTGAAACTATGAATGGATATTCTATTTTTAGCAGCCCGAACCTAAAACTATAGCCCACTTGCACGACGGGCTGCAATGGCACGAAATTCACTCGGAAATATAACTGCGATCTTATACATAGGCTATGACCTACTTATAGTAATTTAGGCTGAGCGGAGTTTTTTGTCAAAATTTTCATCACGAAAACATTGATTTTAATAACGTCAAATTAAATTACAAAACGATTGGACAGGACTTACATATTCAGTCCAATGAGAAGCATAGGTGCCCAGCTGATGTTACTTGTGTTCTAAAGAAACACTACCCTAGTATAAATACCGTAGAAACTTCAGCCAAATTTATAAACCTGCTTTCACCAAAGCATGTAAGAAACATATAAGAAACAAATCTCAACCACTTGAGCTGTTCGATAGTGTACTGCATAAGTGAATGCCCATTCAGTTTTTGTTTATTATTTATTTAAATCAACAGTTCCCGGGAACCACGAGAACCGTGATTGATCTCTTCTGATTTCAACACGGCATCATGTCCGCTATCCAAAATAAAATTTACATGACGATTTATATGTTGAGATTGACGCTACAGTATTCTGGGATGTCTGATTTTAAATAAAATACAGATTTAAGATTTTTTTTTAACGAATGGTTCCCTTGAACCTAAAGTGTCGTAATCGATCGTATTTGATATCGATTGAACATAATGAGTACTACCTTCAAAAGGATCAAGTTTTAACATACGGATTTGGTAAGATTGGCGAAAGATTTCAGAAACGTCATTTTAACAATCTTTAATAATTTATTACACCACACCCATACCGCCACCAGATTTTGAGCCAAATGTTGCTGTAGAAGTCTTGTAGCTAACCCTGGTGTGTAATAAACAATTTTCGTGTCTTATTATCCTAGGGGCTTAATTCTAATATCTGCGTATTCTTCATTATATCTCAGGCCGTTTTCGGTTTGTCTCAATTTCCTCCTGTTATGTATTATTAAAAGAGTAAACCCTTAAACCTGTTATTAATTGTTATGATTAAAAAAATAAATTATTGTTTTTGAGGATGAAGGCAGTCCTAAAACAGCATTAAAAGAGTCAAGTCATAAATCGAAATTAATTCAACCGGTGTATGTTTTTATACAAAGCCAAGACGAAGATAACAAATTTGGCAATGAAGATAAAAGTATAGTTCCAGTGCCGTAAAGTTTTAGATGATGTGCTATGCACGAGATGTGGAGTCAAAGTAAATGTCCTGCAGTAAATTGGAGGTGTTGTAATTGAAGTCGCTTCGATAATACATCATGATGCGGTAAAACAAACAGATCAGTCATGTAATATACAATTAAAAGTGGAACGCCATGTAATGACATAGAAGTTGATACAGGCGCATGCGCCAGCCACATCTTTAGATAAGAACCATAAGAATTTTAAACATTTAGAAATTCAAAACTATAATAGTAAATGTTCTACAGTTACAGGTGAATCAGGATAGGATATAAAACCGAAGAGGACATAAAATCGATATTTTATTATGCGGATTCAGTACCTTTTCAAATCAGAGTTGAAGTCGAAGAGAAATTAGAAAGGCTAGTCAAGAAAAAACTATTAGAACTCGTAAAATATTCTAAGTGGGCAATCCCAATAACGAGTCGCTGTCGTCAAGTCAAACAAATCTATCCTTATATGCGTAGATTTCAAAGTAACTAAAAAGTAATTTTTGAAGTCAGAGCATTATCCGAATCCAAGGATTGATGACATACTTGCAAGTTTAGCTAAGTGTTCTAATTTTTGCGTAATACATTTATCTAGAGCCTACCAACAGCTGATTGTATCAGAATCCTCTCGTGAGTTGTTAACTATAAATACTCACCAAGGTCTTTTTTATGCACACTCGTTTACCTTTTGGTATAAAAACAGCCCCAGCCATTCTCCAGTCAATTACGGATCATATACTGTGAGGTCTGGAAAACGTTTCATGGTATCTTAATGATATTTCCAAAATCAAATCAGATTGTGAAGAAAATCTTCATAAGATTTTAGAAAATCAAGTCAGACATTTAGTATCAGAAAAAGGAATAAGTCGAAATCCTGAAAAAATACAGCTATCTTAAATGCTCCAGCTCCTAAGTCTATAAGTCATTTATAGACAGTCGTATCTTGGTTTTCTAAACTATTATGGTATAAATTTATACCAAACTTTTATGTAGAGTTGCGGGTATTATACCAATTTATTGCGAAATTTATAGCAGTTGATGCAAGTCCATACAGAGTGGGTGCAGTATTTTCGCACATAGTCAATGGGCAGGCGATAATTTTTTCCGTCAAAAAATTCCATAAATATATTTTTGGATTACGTTTCAAAATATATAGTGATCATCAGGCGTTACGTGAAATATTCAATTCTAAAAAATACACACCATCAATAGCAGCAGCATTACTAAAAAGATGGGCAACATTATCAATGTATGATTATCAGATTGAATACCGTCCAGGCAATAAAATGGGAAATGTAGATGCTTTACCGCGTTTGCCAAAGGAGTTAGTGACAAAAAGGGATAGAAAATTTATAGAAAATATTTGAGACTACAAAAAATGATTCAATACTAAATCAAGTATATTATTTTGTAAAAAAAGGTTGGCCGGATAAAGTAGTAGAGATATCGAAACAAGTTAAAGAATATCACCATAATAGGATATACATGTCTTGTGAAAACTATTGTCTCCTATATATGAGTAGATGAGTAGAGTCATAATTTCTGAAGCCATAAAATCATTTAGGAATAGTAAAAATGAAAATGGTGTCCAGATCGTACGTATGGTGGTTGAAAATTGATAAGGATCTCGAAACATTGGTAAGTCAATATCCTGTATGTCAACAAACTCTAAATAGAAGAAACGAAGTTTTTGAAGGTTCATGGCCTGGAGCAAAATATCCGTTTGAGAGGATACAGATGGATTGTCTGCACTTCCAAACCATACATTTTTGAGAAAAACATGGCGACTCTTTTGATTCAGAGGAATCTGAACAGTCTGTTAAAAAAGTGTTACACAAAACCTTGTTCGATTCCAACATGAAAAATTTAACTATCGATCAACGTATTTATAAGATTTTATTGTATCATCGTAATACGTCTACCATAAGTACGTTTAAATGTCCGTCTGAGCTAGTTTTTGCATTTAAACCAAGAATATTGGTTGATTTACTTCACAGTAACAAAGTAGTTAGGCTGCGGGCCAATAGTCGGGTAAAAGTTAATTTTAATTTAATTTTTCGCTAAATTCATTTATTTTTCAAAAACTCTATGGCAAACTGATCGAAAATCTGTTATAAATCTGATTTTTACCATAGTAAACGATTTACCCGACTATTGGCCCGCAGCCTTAGTGTTAATTTGAACTGTAAAGAAAAATTCCGGAAAGTTTAAATTTATAAAAAAAAACATAAACAAAAAATTTATTGTTGTATAAGTCTTAAATTAAAAAGGGGCAAATTGTTATGTATTATTAGAAGAGTAAACCCCTAAAACATAAATCATTGTATACTTGAATTGTTATGATTAAAAAAAACAAATTAAAAATAGTTAAGTCGTAAATAAAAAATAATTCAATCGGTGTATGTTTATATACAAAGTCAAAACACACCGCCTAATTAAATTGATGGTTAATTCCATAGTAGCCGTTTATAGATGAACAAACCCCTGATTTTTATCTTAAATTTTCTTAATAAATCTCAGTCAATATTGCAAGTTAGATCGGATGAATATTAGAGACATCTATCAATGACTAGTATCAACTAATAACCAATTTACTTCGTCGGATATTTAAACAAAAAATGGTTGTCAGACCCAAAATCGTATCGGGTTTCAGTAGAAAGATTAAAACATAATGCAACTGAAATGTATTCTAATTCTTTAATTTAATTTGATTTTTATCAATTGTCGAAGTAATACTATCGATGGTGGATAATTACCTATTATGTAGGCAATTTACTAAACTAAATTCCTCAGTAATCACAATAAACATTCATAGACTAATTGAAATACTAAATTGTCGACTTTTCGGGGATAAAGGAAATATTAAATTAAATTAAAATAATGGAAGTTGCATTATTACCAAATGTTATTATAAACATCGAAATGTTTAAAAATAAAATAAATTTAAGAAATGAAATAAAGAAATGTTTAAAAATGACATTTGACAACTAAATTGAAACGTTACCTCGCGACTTTAGCCGAAAAAAAATTTAGTTCATAATTTAGCGGAAAAAATTGACTTGAGGCACACAGTAACAGTACATTTTATCGATACATTAACGACTCGTGCGACGACGATGTACTTCACACCAATTTTTTGTGCACATTTCCGATTAACGAAATCAATGGTATGCATCATACTAGCCGTTTATAGATGACGCAAATCAAAATTGTTTGCTATTTAATTAAAATTGGTTATTAATACCGTAGACAGACACAAAATTTATCGCGATTTTCATTTATCTAGATTCAAAATTAATTTATAATAATCTGTTATTTCGATTATTATCATTATGTTGTTATTCCGATTCTTAATTGTTGTGACAGACAGAAGCCCGTTTTTTGCGAGTTAGCCTAATTTATCGGGATAGATTGCTTTTATCTAGTTATGAAAACTTAATAATTCTGTTTTGAAAAATCGTGTACAGACAGACAGGCAGAAATAACTTAATAATCTAAATAACGAGGTTATCTAGTTTGTGTCTGTCTACGGTATAAGACTGCGGACCAATAGTCGGGTAAATTGTTTACTATGGTAAAAATTGAATTTAGAAAAGATTTGTCGATCAGTTTGCCATAGAGTTTTTGAAAAATAAATGAATTTTCCGAAAAATTTACTTGAAATTAACTTTTACCCGACTATTCGCCCGCAGCATTAGTTAATAAGTTTAATCGGCTATTGACAGCTCTGAACTAAATTTGCAGTTAAGGTGTAAATATCATATATATTTTGATTTTAAAACAATAGGGACATCTATATCTAATTGTTATGAACAAACCTTAAAATCTTAAATATAAATTAAAAATATGAAAATCATTCCATAATGCTGGCAGAATTACAAGTAGTTGTCGACGTTGTTTACGAGTATTCGACGTTGTCTACGAGTAGTCAACGTTGTCGAGGAGTTGTCTACCCAATCACATAAAAATTAGCAGATGACGCGTAAACGCCCATCTCTGGGCTCGTCAACCTTATATCCAAGTGTGTAATAATGATTTTACCACCCTTAATAATTTATTACGCTAGACCGCCACCAAATATTAGGCCAAATGTTACTCTAGGCATCTTGTGGAGAGCCGATCAACCTTATCTAGGTGCGTAATAAATTGGTTTTGCATCAGGTTACACGGAATAGGTTTCAAACAGTAAAGGCTTCATGTAATTTTCAGGGCAATTAAAATTTCACGAGTGAACTTTTTACTAAATCTTACTAAATGTTGTTTCCTATTCATTCGCATATATTCAGGGGCAAATATTTTAATTCTTTTATGCCCGGTTGCATAGAAAATTGACTAACGGCCGGTTATTTTTGTGTGATAAATGTTTTATATGAAACATGTTTTCGATATCAGAAAAAACTCAACGCAAACTTGATTTAATATGTATATTTTATTCCATGGACATATTTAACGATTAGTTAAAAATTATTCAATCAAAATTGGCCATTTAAATTTTTATACGAAAGCTAAAAATGTCCACGGAATAACATGTATTTAATCATCGAGCAATATAATACAAGAGTAATCAAGTAGTGCAAATTTTATAGGCAGGTTTTTCCGAGGTTAATCTTATTTTATAGTTTAAATATATTTATATACACAAATTTAATTTTTTTCTATGTTTAATCCATATATACGTATCTTATAAACATATCGGCATAGTTATTTTATAGTTCATTGTTCTTGGTAGGCTTATACAGATTGCCAAAAGTAAAATAGATTAACCTCGGAATCTCTACATGATTTTTCTTATGTATATTTTCCTTTATGATTTTATCAAAATTGCGTTGATTTTTTCTGATTGCCAGAACAGTATAGAGAACTGTTTGTAGATCTGACGGCAAAAAAATTAAGTTTATTGGGTCTATTTTTGTATGTTAATTTTTATTTTCATGAAGTATGCCGTGCTAAAATTTCATGTAAAAAAGACTCAATCAGTTTATTTTTAATGCGCTAGATGTCACTACCCCGGACATTTATAGTTCTCAATTGACGATTGGAGCCGTGATTTTAAACTATTTTTTGTTTGCTCCTAAGCTTTTAAATGTCTCCGGTATACCACTTTTACGTCGTATTTTAGGCGCTGGCGGTCACAGCCATACAGTTTTATTTTATTCCGATAGATAGCGTTTTCTCTCATTTCCAAGCGTCAATAGGAACCAAGCGCACATTTTAGTGGAAAAAATATTCGATATAATTTTTTCTGTTTAAATCACAATGCATGTATGCAGCCAAACTGCTAAACATTTTTTTTTGTATGCAACCCACATAAAAACTATTTAAATTTAGACAAAATTTTATTAGTACATATGGAGGTACAAAAACTTTTTTTTATTTAGAGATACAAGATTTTTTATTGAAAAAATGAATGGTAGCTTTGACCTATATAATTTGACTATATTTATTTTATAATATATGTATGTATGTATGATCCAATTATTTAAGTATTTTTATTTAGAATTAAATAAGCCAGTATTCGGAACCAGCTATAATTATGAACATATATCTAGATTTTTTATCATCTTAAAAATAAAAATTTTTGTTTGTTGAATTCAAAATTAAATATTTCATTCATTAAAACAGCGAAATGTCCAGTTATTTGTAAACATAATAAAATAAAACAAAATTGCACATGCGTCTGCTATGATTAAAAAAATATTAAAAGTTGAACGTACGTTTTTGTAGCATTTACAAGAAATTATATCGAATATTTTTTCCGCTAAAATGTGCGCTTAGTTCCTCAGGGTTTCATATAAAACATTTATCTGGCACACAAATAACCGGCCATTAGTCATTTTTTCTGTGCAACCGGGCATTAAAATATCAAAAATATTTTAATTTCTTTTGTAAAAAAGTTTAATAAATAAAAATTTAATTATTAAAAGAGATTAGTAAATTAGTTAATCAAAATAAATTATGTAATTTTTTTAAATTAGAATTAAGAATTAATTGAACTTAATTTATTTATTAATAAACCTGGTTGTGTTAAAAGAGCAGACAATTATGCAAAAATGCCATCTGTCTAACAACATTATTAAGTTAGCTTTTCGTAATACTGTAACAGTAAAAAATTTCAAGACAATCACTTGAACCTCTACCCCTAAACTTAATAAATAATCGCTATTATCAGTTATTTAGGCCGTAGGGATAGTAAACCTCAAGGGATTTTTTTGAAATAAAAAACGTAAAAATGTTGTTAGACTGATGGTATTTTTGCGTAACTGTCTGTTCTTTTAACACAACCATTTTTGTTAATAAATAAATTAAGGTTAATAATTCTCAAATCTAAACTTAAACTTAAATAATTTATTTTGTTTAATTAAATTCTTCACAATAATTATAAATTTATTTAACTAATTTTTACATCATGTTTACAAAATGGACAGGAAGGGGAATACTCTAAACTGAAGAAAATATTGGCAGGGGTTCCACAAGGCAGTATTCTAGGTCCCGTTTTATATCTCCTGTAAACAAATGATCTACCAAACATAGAAGAAACTAGAATAGGAACGTTTGCTGATGACACAGCTGTTATGACCACCGATGCTAGTATAGTTGAGTCCACGTGAAAACTTCAAAATGCTGTTGATATAATAAATAACTGGACAAAACAATGGAGAATAACACTTAACGAATCGAAATCAACACACATCAACTTTAGAAATAGGAAATTAGAATATATTCCGATTAGACTGAATTCACAACAAATACCATATTCTGACAATGCTAAGTACCTCGGCATGACGCTAGACTCTAAACTCAGGTGGAAAGCGCATGTTAAAAAGAAAAGGAAAGAACTGAATTTAAAATTCAGAAAAATGCACTGGCTTATTGGAAGAAACTCCGAACTGACAACGCACAACAAACTGCTGTTATATAAACAAATCCTAAAACCTATCTGGACGTATGGTATTCAGCTTTGGGGCTTCGCAAGGAAAACTACAGTGAAGATCATTCAAACATTTCAAAATAAAGTACTACGTAGTGAATGCTCCTTGGTACATTAGAAACGACAATCTCCATCGAGACTTAAACATGGAAAACGTCAGCGATGAAATACAAAAATTTGCAAGGGGTCATGTACTGCGACTGCAGCAGCATGACGAGGAGCTACGGAACCTACTGGATCGCACCAATGGACCAAAGCCCCTAAAAAGAACGAAACCTTTAAAATTAGTGGTTCCTTGAGCCGCTTAAATCAAAGGACTGACAGAGCTGGGATGAACTGATAGGATCTCATCCCACAAGATTCGACTACTTAACTTATAAAACAATTACTAGATAATCCATATGATTAGTTGTAATATTATACAGAAATAAAGATTTCTTAATAAAAAAAAAAAAAAATGTTTAAAAAATAAATTAAAATATATTTGATATTTTGAATGATTTAAAATATTTGCTCATTTATAAATTAGTAAAAGGTTCAATCGCGTATATAAGGCGATGAAGTTTTCACTAAAATTAGTTTAGTATAAACTTCAATGCCATTTAAAATTACAAGGTGACAACTTTTACTAGGTGCGCAACTAAATTTGGCAGTTTTTTTTTTGAAAAAATTAAAAATTTTCACAGAATTATCAAAAATGGTTTATTCAAAATATTGTCCTTTGCTATCTACACATTTTTGCCATCTCTCTGGCAATACATGAATACCACGACGATAAAACGACGCATCTTTATTGTCTTATTTCCGAAGCGATTTGGCCGTGCCGTCAATACTATATTGATGCTTCGCCAGGTGAAAGCCACGAAAAAATTTCATCTTCCGAAAAAATTCGATGTCGGAAGCTTTTCTTGTCTCTCAGTCAACTCATGCGGTTCCCATTTTCCTTCCTTTTGAATTTATTCCATAGCATGTAAACGTTTGGAAATACCTTGGCGAGTCGTGTTTAATTTCTCCACATGTTGTTCTTGAATTTGGAAATCATCTTCATTCAATAACGCTTGCAGCTCGGTGTCTTCAAATGTATTTGGTCTTCCGAAGCGCTTCTTGTCAAAGTAGTTTTGGTTTGTGCATCTTCGCCGTAGGCCTCCTCAAGCTTTTACATACTTCAGCTGCATTTTTTTGCAATTTGAGACAGAAAAACAAAGCTTCCCGCAAATGCTGTTTGTTTGGCACAAAAATTGACAATTTCGTTCTTAGAAAAAATATTTTTACGTTGCGATATGTACTGGTATTACAACTGGTTATCATTAACAATTGTCCATGCTATGAACAAAACACAACTTCTGCATAAATGGCAACTAGATGTGTCGCTAGCATCATCTACAGTGGTACATATTCGTTTAAACGCACTTGATTTTTTTTTGGTGTTTTTATAAGAAAATTGTTTAGATTCGGCAACTTTCGCCACATGAAATTAATGAACTCAAGTTGATCATTCTTGTTTATGGAAAAATTCGTATTGTTGTTGTTGTTGTTGTAATAATGATTATTGCGCATTTCGTTATTGTACTGCATATGTGCCGGGCATATTCGTTTAGACGCAGCACAAAATTGTTCGTATTTTTTAAAGTTAATAAAATTTTTTTTTTTTTTTTTTTCGTTTAGAAAATAGATTGGTAAGTTATCTCTTTTTTAAACGCGAATATAAAACGCTATACTGAATCCTTCCTGTTTTTCCAGAAGATAAGCAGAATGCCTAAAGGAAAATACTTGTCGGAGAAAGTAAAAAATGAAATTGACTTTTACCATAAAAATAAATACTCAAATCGCAAAATCGGACGTCTAATTAACCGATCTGCCTGAGTCTGTCGTCCGCAAATTTTAAAAAAAAGGAGAATGGTATTGTTTAAAGAAACCAACAAAAGGTAATCAAAAATTGAGAAAGAGACAAATTGGGATGATTAAACACGAGGCCACAAAAAAATAAACTCAATGCTACGCAAATCCAAAGAAAGCTTGATCTGCCAGTATCCAAAAATCATGTATCCCATATTTTGCGATCGACTCCTTACATTAAATGAAAGCAGCCTCTTTGCAAACCATCGCTTAAACAACACCACACAACAGCACGGCTTGAATTTGCTCGTAGACATATGCAATGGACAACCCAATGGAATAGAATAGTCTTTTCCGATGAGAAGAAATTCAATTTAGACGGTCCTGACTCCATGAGCTGTTATTGGCATGATCTTCGAAGTAATGATGTTAAAACGTCTGTTGGGTTCACTTTTACAACCTCCTAAAATAAACGAAAAGAACCACAAAGGATCATAAAAATAAAACGAAGCTGAAGTTTGAATCTGAAAATACATCAGCAGATCATCAAATCGGTTGATGCCATTGTTCCGTGTTGGTTTCCTATCCGCAATGGTTAACTAAAAATTATAATTATATTATATCTTAATTTAACTATTTGAATTATATAACTTACCAATTAAAACACTTAATATTCGGAAGGCAAATTGACTTGTTTACAATTTGCTTGACGTTTCTAAAAAACAGAAAATTTACCTCAATAGCAGAGACATCTACTTTATAATAGACTATTGTCTACCAAATTGTGTAGTAAAAGTTTATAGCAAAACACTTAGTTAATATGTTAAAGGTTAGATGTCTCTCACTACAGCAAGAACATTTTTGTCACAGAAATTATGTAAATTTGACAAGCGAAAAAATAAAAATCTCTCTTAATCTTACCATCGGCGCGTCAACACGTACAAAGAAGTTTCATAATTAATTTTTTCATCACTCATTTTGGGTTCACAATTAATACACATACATAAGCTGGTCCTTCGAGCCGGATACATTTGAATCAGTGTACGCATCCGGAGCGGTACATTAATTGTTGAACAAAACATAACCTCGTCATACCATCGTGTAATACCATCGCGCCGCAAGCATGGAAAAGGAGATCCAAGCACTAAGAAAACAAAAACCGTGCATCAATGGCAAGCTCACAAAAAATGCTAACTTCGCAAAGGCGGTAACGCAAGAAACGACGTTGGAAGAAATCAAATCAAGGCTAGAGAGATGCCACAGGTTGTTGCACGAATTCAACGATTATGACATGAAGATCATCATGCTCAAGCCGGACGAGGACGGAGACCTAACATTTGAGGATGACTATCATATGACCGTCGCCATGCTCAACACGTGGGTTTCGAAAACGATCGATTGCAGAATTAATAGTGCCACAGTCTGATCAAACATTTAATGGACACACATCGCAATTCATTGGTGCGGAAGCGGATTGAAAATTGCCGAAAATAAATATCCCGAAATTCACTGGCAATTACACAGAATGGCCTTCGTTCTTCGACCTGTACTCGAAAACCATACATGAATCAAAACGGTTGAGTCAGGCTCAAAAATTTCAATACCTCAAGGGTTTGCTTGATGGGGAGGCTGCGGCGCTACTTCGGCACATTTTGATCACGGAAAACAACTATACAATCGCGTTAGCCAAATTGCAGGATCGGTATGATCGCAAACGTCACATCGTTACCGCATTTATCAAGAAGTTTGTGAGTCAACCTAACATTCAACACTCTAATGTCGGAGCACTGAGAAGGATGATGGATACATCGGACGAGGTAGTACGTGGGTTGGAAGCGCTGGGCAAAGCTGCCGAAGCCAGGGACCCATGGCTTATCTACATGTTACTCGATAAATTGGACTCAACTCAATACTCAAACTCGGCAACTATTGCAACCGTAACTGAGAACTCGTCATCAAAGCCTACGGAAACTCAACCTCTCACAGCGGTCTGTAGCTACGAAGGACAGGATTTAGCGGTGCTGCCTACTATCTCATTACAAATAGAAAACTCAACGGGTGGATTCTCAACGTGCCGTGCACTTCTGGACTCGGGGTCTCAATTAAGTTTAATTACTAATTCATGTGTGCAACGACTAAACTTACTCAAGGATCACTCGAATATGCTAGTCAGTGAAGTAGGACACAATATCGTCGAACGAACCAAAGGCATCGTAAAATTAAAGTTGAGGACGGAAGATGAACACACATTGAACATGGTTGCTTTTGTCCTGCCACGCATAACCTGTAGATTACCTAATCAGCCAATTGATATACACAAGAAAGAACTGGACTCGATAAAATTGGCTGATCCCACGTTTAATAAACAATCTGAAGTGGATATATTGATTGGTTCGGATGTCATGTTTGAAATACTTCGTGACGGTACCAGACACATAAAAAATTCACAGCTGCTATTGAAAAACACCGTCTTTGGCTGGGTGGTTGTTGGAAAAAATAGTACTCGAGCAAATGAGACTAATGATTGTCCAGCATTATCTACAACTGCAAATTTGATGCAACTCGATCCGACGTTGAAGAAATTTTGGGAAGTGGAATCAATTGGCAACGATAAAACAATCTTGTCTCCGGAAGAAACTCTTTGTGAAGAGGATTTTGTCAACCATACTATTCGAGACACAAGTGGTCGATTCATCGTCAAGTTGCCCTTCAAAATATCGAGTACCAATCTAGGCAACACGTGTGAACACACCATGCAACACACCATGCGAGGATTTCAGGCTCTTGAACGTCGCTTCTCTCAACAGCCAGAATTTAAGTACGCATACACTAAGTTTATGCAAGAATACATCTCTCTTGGGCACATGTCAGAAGTCTCACCATCACATCAAAGTAAATCACCATCCTATTATTTGCTACATCATGGAGTGCTGAAGTCGACGGAGGAGGGAAATAAATTACGAGTAGTTTTCGATGGATCTGCTCAACCATATTCTGGAAAATCTCTTAACAGTTGCTTAGCAGTCGGACCTACCGTTCAAGCCAGTTTATTCAATATTTTACTACGTTTCTGGGAGAAGAAGTATGTGTTTTCTGCGGACATCGAAAAGATGTACCGTCAGATCAGAATCGCTGAGTGTGACGCAGATCTGCAGAGGATAATTTGGCGAGAGAATACGTCCAGTCCTCTGAAACATTACCAACTCCGAACAGTAACATACGGACTGTCTTCACCACCATTCCTCGCCACAAGAGCACTGAAGCAAATTGCAATCGAAGCAGCACAGCACCATCCAGACGTTGCAGTTACCATTAATGAATGCACATATGTTGACGACATTATGACGAGTGCAGATACTTGGGAAGAAGCACAAAAAATAAGAAATGACCTAATCAACGTTCTCTCACAGTATGGTCTCAATTTAAAAAAATGGAAGGCAAATGATAAAGCACTACTGAAGGACATTCCGACAGAGCATCGGGACATTAGCGATAAACCATTTTCAGCCGAAGCTCACAATTCTTCGGATACGGTGAAGGTGTTAGGTATATTCTGGAACCCAGCCAATGATACAATTACGTTCAACGTCCACCTGCCACGACATTCGGTTCACACAAAACGAACAGCGCTTTCTGATGCGAGCCGATTATTCGATCCTATAGGTTGGTTGGCTCCAGTAATCATTCGAATGAAAATCTTTGTGCAGCAGTTGTGGATGAAAAACCTCGATTGGGACGATTCGCTGCCAGACAATTTACTTACCGAATGGTTAACCCTGCGAGAAGATCTTTTGGATGCACGTTCTATTATCATTCCGAGACATATCTGCACGACTCGGGCAGCATCCATAGAAATACATGGATTTAGTGATGCCAGCAAACTCGCATACTCAGCGGCCGTGTATTTCAAGGTCGTCACTGGCAACGAAACTACGATCCAGCTAATCACATCAAAGACAAAGGTGGCTCCCACCAAGCAATTATCAATCCCGAAGTTGGAGTTATTGGGTGCCCTCTTACTAGCACAACTCATAAAGATCGTTTTGGTGGAAACACGGGTAACGGTGAATGACATCTATGCATGGTCTGACTCAAAGGACGTCCTGGATTGGCTTAGTGATCATCCAAGCAAGTGGTGAACATTTATTGGGAATCGAACGGCAGAGATTCTAAACGTTTTACAGCGTTCACGTTGGAAACATGTATCATCGGAGTTTAATCCAGATGACTGTGCATCTCGGGGGCTCTCACCTAAATCTTTAAGTTCTCACTCACTTTGGTGGCACGGTCCTCATTGGCTCCAACATTCGTCAGAACACTGGCCACACCAACCAACGCAAGCTATTCGTACCATGGCAATCGGGTTACACACGTCACAACCAACGTTCGTGCTGTTACATAATCATTGGTTAGATCAACTGATCAGGAAATACTCATCATTTAAAAAATTGCAATTCGTCGTCTGCTATATCATCCGATTCATCAACAATGCACGGAAACCAAAGGCAGACAGGACAACTACTCCAATTCCTGATTCAGATGAATTCCGCGACAGCCTACATCGAATTTGTCGATATGAACAAATGCTATTTTTTGCCAAGGAAATTGAAGCTCTACGTAATGGCCAGAATGTGTCCAACCGCAGTGTGTTAACAGCCCTAAATCCGTTCTTGGATAATAACAACGTCCTACGAGTTGGAGGTAGGCTCGAAAACAGTGAATGTTCATACAATACGAAGCATCCGATAATTGTACACGCAAGCTCAAATATTACCAAGTTAATTCTACTGGATATCCATCTGCAGTACAAGCACGCTGGCCCTTCGTTAATCATCCATATCACTCGGCAGACATTCTGGATACCGACACTAAGGAATAAAGCAAAGAGCCTCGTTCGAAGTTGCGTAATCTGTTAACGAAATAAAGCAGAACTCCGTACTCAAATTATGGCAGATTTACCTCGGTCACGCGTGATAGCAACCAGACCGTTCACAAACTGCGGTGTGGACTATGCCGGTCCATTTAATTTTCATCTCATCAAAGGAAGAGGAAAAAAACCTACCAAGGATATATGTGCTTATTCGTATGCTTGACAGTTAAGGCGGTGCATATTGAGTTTGCGACGGATTTGACCAGTGAGTGTTTTTTGGCCACACTTAAAAGATTTGTCGCACGCAGAGGTGTCGCTACCAACATCCAACATATTTAGCGATAACGGTTGTAATTTTGTTGGAGCTGAAGCCAAGCTAAGGAGAACCATCGAAACGGCCATTCGCAACTCGACAGAGACACTCAAGTTTTCTGCAACAGCTCATATAAAATGGAATTTCAATCCACCTCAAGCTCCGCACTTTGGTGGCATCTGGGAGTCGGCCGTCAAGTCTGCTAAATTCCACATGAAACGCGTGATTGGGAACACAATCCTCACTCTGGTGGAAATGGTCACATTATTGACGGAAATCGAGAGCATATTAAATAGTCGCCCTCTCTGCGCGACAACAGAACCAAACATCGAAATGCTAACACCATCGCACTTTTTGATTGGCCATAATAATATAAAAATTCCCGAGAATGACTTAACCGAGGCAAAATGTTCACATTTAAGCAGATGGCAAATGGTGCAAAAAATGACTCAGCATTTTTGGGAGCGTTGGCACTCGGAATATCTTCCCACATTGCAAGCGAGAGTTAAATGGCGTAAAATGGGTGATTCAGTACGTATCAACGACATTGTCATTATCCACGAAAAACATATTCCATCATGTAAATGGCCGTTGTGAAAAATATTAGAGGTGCATCCGGGACCAGATGGTCACATTCGCGTTGTCTCAATCAAAACAGCAAGTGGCATTTTTCAACGTCCAATACAACGTCGAAAAGAAACTTTGGTGGTGGCATCGTTATGGTGTGGGCGGCGTTCTCTGCAACTGGAAAGGCTCAGATTTGTTTTGTTCCTCCAAAAATGAACTCGGCCATGTACAATGAAATGTTGAAAGACGTTCTTATTACTTTTATGGAAGAGAAAATGGGCGATGACTGCGTCTTCCAGCAGGATAACGCCGCAATCCATGTCTTAAGGGTGTCATTGGAGTGGTTTAAGGAGCACCAGATCCCCCTTCTGGAATGGCCACCATGTAGTCCTGACTTGAATCCCATGGAAAACCTATGGGGCATCATGGTTCGCCAGATTTACGGTCAAAAGCCTCAAAATCACATTTTTCGTACGATTATGGAGCTCAAATTGAAAATTAAAGAAGTTTGGGCTGAAATCAATTCGGAAATACTTCAAAACCTGGTAAATTCGATGCCAAATAGAATATTTGAAGTTATTCAAAAAATTGGAAAATCAATAAACTATTAAATATAACATTTGTATTATTTTTCCTAAGTGCGTTTAAACGAATATTTCTTCTAATAGCATTGCTCTTAAAAATAAGTGTTTGAAAAAAGTATGCATGTAAATATTTTTGTTTGTTTGAATTATTTATTAATTACTCATACATTGAACCTTGAAATATATTAACTTAAATGCACTTTGATTTATGTTTTTTCATTTCTCACATCAAATTGCTTAAAAGCAGTTGTGCGTTTAAACGAATATGTACCACTGTATGTGTGAAACCCGGAAATTTAGTTGCGCACTTGATATTAAAGCAGACCGTCACCAGATATTGGGTCAAATGTTACTCATAGGCTTTGTGAAGGGCAAATAAGCTTTATACAGGTGCGTAATAAATTATTTTTGTCTAAGGTTACACGGAATTTGCTTCTAGCGGTAAAGGCTTGAAATACAGGTCGATTTTAAAGGTCGATTTTACCACCTAGAAATTGGGTTAAATTTACTCCATGCGCCTTGTGTAGGGCAGATTGATTTTATCGATGTGTGTAATAAATAATTTTTTCGCTAAGTTAGACGGAATTTGCCAGAGACAGTAAAGGTCCTGGATATGGTTGACCTGTTTTCTAAAAGGTCCATGGAGAAACGTTTTACCCAATATCTGATAGCGGGCTGGTGTAATAAATTATTAATGGTGGGGGGGGGGGGGGGGGGGGGGTAATTAAGCTAATTATTTCAATGTAAATAATATGTGATAAATGCTAGTTCAAGAACCATCCCGCTATCATGGCTACATCAAAAGTTAAAATTTTGGCGGTGCAGGTTTATTTGTAAGCTAAACCGACCACTCGTTCCTCGAAACCGATAACTGTAATAAAATGGGGGTTTGTTGTATTAAATTGTAATTAATGTGTAACAAATTATTGTACAGGTTTCATTGAGGCGAGCTAATTTGGTCGGTACAGGTTCAAAGCTCGAAAGATTTATCAATCATTCAATCCCACTGGCCGAATTATAAGTGATTGTCGATGTTGAGTATAGATTACGCGTAAACGCCCGTCTCTGCCTGTATATCCTCAACAGTTTCAAGCCATTCAAATTGCAGAAGGAAATGTAACAATCTATATTCAATAATCGATTTAAAAACGACATGCAACGAGAACTAATAACTAAAAGCTGTAACTGCTTAAACACAATTAGTATAAAATCGACTTCCACCACACGATCAACCAATCCGACTCTAGATAATAATAAAGTAATGTCTTAATTTGCATAATTTATAAATAAAAAATATTTACCTGTAATTAATCTTTTTGTGTCATTTAAAAAAAATAAAAGTTGTTCTGTTGCATTTCTTAGATCTAACGATTTTTGTTAGTTGATTTTCTTATATACACCAAATTAAAACTAAAAGTGTAACTATATTCAATTCACCTCTCTCGTATACACCATTGTTGTTTAATTGTTTATTTGTGTTAAAAAAATAACACAAAAATAATAGAAATAATTAAACTAACAATGTAACACAAAAAATACTTGTGATCAAATGACGTTTGACAATATTGTTATAAAAAAAAATAATACTAAGGTATCAAGGTGATCTTATTTTTACGACTAATGACGTCTGTACACTGGCAAAGAAAGGAGGTCTGGTTTATTGTAACAAAAAAAAATATTTCTTTTATAAACGCCGATCGCGCAGACGTTTATTAGCATAAACATTTTATGAAATATTGATCGTGTTTGCGTGGTGAATAATGCCGGACCGACATGTGGATTATATGGTAGAAATATTACTAGGACCACTCACAGCAATTTTTAACGTTACGTAACATTTGATCAAAAGCGATAGGCCATATTCAATCGCCACCAATGCAATACATTTCTTAACACTATATGATTATGATAATTGAGACATGAATTATTCAATCAAACAATACTTTCATGCTAATTATTTATGTCGTATTTACTAAAATCTCAATTAGCATCATCTAACCGGGGGGGCTTTCACTCAACGCAGCGCGCAACTTTTAAATCAAATTAAAAACCACAAAAATACAAAAAGAATAATTAAGCAATTTAGGTAATTAGAGAGATATACAATATTTTTATAAGTAGTAGATGCGGTATTTTATTGGATGACGGACAATTTTTTGAATTTTTGGAAAGAAAGTCTACAAAATGCCTGCATTTTTAGTTGCGCTGTCGGTTTTCCCTTTCATTACGCTTTTCTATACGATTACATTGTTAAATGTAAACAAACAATTTTTTAAACAATTTGTAAATATTTCAATTAAAAATAAATAACAATATAAATGTTAAAAACCAATCGAGCATTTAATTAATAATAATAATAACCGACGAGTTTGTCTACACTCAATTTAGGTTATAATGTTAAGTCATGGCGTGCGATTTATTACATAATTTCATGCTTATGCCCTTCGGTTATACACAATATACCATTTTTAGATTACAAATATGATTCATTGATACACAGATAGATCTCTGCCAAGAACAAGTGTTTAATATTTTATGTAAGCCTTTATATTATATAATATTTGAAATCAATAAATCAGCATTAAATATAAAGAATGCAATTAATTAGTTTAACGCCAATTATTTTATGCACTCGTTTGTAACGTCTAAGAAAACGATTAAGACATAAATTGTACACCAGTTTTAATCATTGATGTAGAACAAGGCGTGCACATTTCTTTTAATTATTTTTTTCAACGAGACGATTGAGTCTTATCATCTGTAGGAAGATTGAAATGTATATCCAGAATTGGTATAGCTATACACGAATCCTAAATTTCCTATTGCTGTCTCGTGCATCTAATGAGACACCAAGTGTTAAACTGGAGCAGTTGGAGGAACAAATTGTGCGTTTTGGGAAATTTAAATTTCACATACATTTTACATACATTTTTCGAGAACGATCGTAAGATTTTGCTGAAAAAACCGAATTTAACCAGTACAAACAGGTTTAAGATAAATGTTCTACAATTCTTATCAGGGTTTAGCAGGTCTGTATACCAGCCCAAATGACCAACCCCATTTGCACATGGTGCTCCCTGCTAATCACTCAGTGAGGCTATGGCGACCGAGACCCACTACCAATCTCACTGGTAAGGTTAACAGCTGCTGATAAACCAGTCGTTAAAGCAATGAGTGTACAACAAAACGAAATTTTCACCCCAGGTGGTACGCCAACATGAGACAGGCTCAACAAATTCTGGGTTGAGCCAACCATTGACCTAAACAAATGCATCGCATGAATCAGCAAGAGAACGAAAATGATGAACGCATGGAGAGCGTGAACCAAGAAAACCACCACGATGTCGCTAGAGAAAAAGCTGATTAAAAGAAACCGTTAGAAAACTTAATGCAACTCAATGAAGAACTATTGAGTTTTTTGATTCAACATTTTAACAATTTAAAGAAGAAATTTCTATAATCAAAAATGAGAATCAAGCCAAAGGAAGTACTTAAGCTACTATGAATTGGCGTGTGAAACGAGTTTTACATGAAGGCAAATTAAAACTAAACGTCAGAATAAAATAAGAAAAACAGATTCTTCGCCCGAGGTGGTACAATCAACATAGAGCATAAAAAAACCATAACCCAAATGACCTGGGGGTGCCCACATGCGTAAAATGAGCTGGGCAACATCCATTAAAAGACTGCATACTGTACGAATGTACCATTGAAACGATAATCATCACCCAGAAAATTACAGAGACTGCGAGATACCCAAAAACCTACAAAGAATGAGAGATAACAAGAGAAATCAAACAAGTTAGAGTTCCCAACATAGAATGCAATCCTACCCGAAACAAATCCATCTAAATAGCGTCAAAGTAAGAGACGGCACAACATAAGCTCAAATGGCTAAGCAAAACGAAAATATAAAAACTGCACCGAGTTATAAAAACCGCATGTCCTGCAAGAAATACTTCAGAAGCTAAACGCTATCAGTCCACATCTGGCTGTGCAGAACCAAAGGCTAGAATCTATGGCCGAGCTAATGACAAAATAAGAACAGGTTCTGGGAACAATGGAAAATCCCACGATGAGCCAAGATAAATAAAATAAAGATGCGAACTATAGCCGTATTTTCATGAATTGGCTGGCAACGGCATATCAGTAAGGACGTGAACAGCGAACAGCGAAAGAATTAGGATTGCCTTGGCCCCAGAACAGATTGTAAAGAAAAAAAAAAAATATTTTGTTTTGCAGTTCATCTCCAAGTCCAATATATAAATCAATATTTAATTTGTATAATACTACGTGATTATTTTCAAAGTACAGAAGTTAAAGAACGAGAAAGTTTGGTCCAAGGAATTTGTTAATCCGATCGATCAATTTCGAAGAGATTTCTGAAACTTCGCAGAATGTTCATATTGCGGTACTATTTTCTAGCTTTCCCTGGTAATAAGCATCCATTCCCATTCAACTTTGTTTCTAAAATATTTATACCAAACCGATTCGGTCAGTAGATATCGAATGGCCAACTTCTGGGAAAACTATCTCTTCGAATTTGCATCTTTTGAAATTCTTTTTTACAAACTAACATTAAAGGTACGTTCAGTTGCTTGTGCTCTGCATTCGAAAGTCGGTTATTTTCGGTAAATGGTATAAAATAAATTTTGGTATATCGATTGATTCTACCAGTCGCCGGTGACGTCGTTGGCTGTACTGCGAAATTAGTTTTGTGTTTTGAAACCACCATGTATAACCGCAATAAAACAATTTTAAAAAATTAAATTTGTGAAACTCCAAATCCAAAACAAAATCGGAAATTGCATGAAAAAATGTATACTTTGAAGAATGCTTCATGTAATTAATTGTTAAATCTCGTTATAACCGTGTAGGTTCCAACACCTATAACTAGTCCAGGGCATTTAGATCAAAATCGACCGGAATAGCGGAAATTTTTAGGGACAGCAAATATCGAGATGCGGTTTTCTACATTGTGTTCAAGAAGGTCCCAGGAAAAAAGTCTATATCGTCTGGTTTACGCGTTTTTAGAAAAATGCGTTCTGGGCCGGAAAATGCATTTTCCAATTGCATCATTACTTGCACCATTATAGGAACGACTGGAAACTCAAAAAAATCGCTCGGAAATGTATAGTATTTAAGTTAAAAATTTAAGTTTATAATGAATAATTCAACATTAATAAAAACTCTTATTTGTTATTTGAATAAAGTATTATGTTGATAATTTGTGATTTTCACTTTCTCTTTTACCATTTCTCACAGAACCACCCATAGCGCCCCCGGGGAAGTCTAATGCCAGAATTGAATTCGACATCCCCGAAAACCACCGAGTAACGATTTTGGAGTGATTTTCATGGACGGTGCCATTTCCCCTCCAGTCACCACAAGACAACCCCGCAGAAGGACCCCGAGCACCCCGGGGAAGTCTAATGCCAGAATTAAATTCGGCATCTCCGAAAATCCCCGATTGACGATTTTTGAGTGATTTTCATGGACGCTGCTATTTCTCCCCAATCACTCCCAGACAACCTCACAGAGCCACCCCTATCGCCCCCCGGCAAAATCTAATGGTAGAATTGAATTCGGCATTCCCGAAAACCCCCAAGTAACAAGTTTGGAGCGCTTCCCATGTACTATGAAATTTTCCCCCCAGAATGACCCACCAGATACCCCCGCGGAGCCGCTTCGAGCGCATTCGGGTAATTCCAATGTCAGAATTGAATTCAGCATCCCCGAAACCCCCCTCCCCGTAACGAGTGTGAGCGATTTTCATGCACGCTGCCATTTCTCCCCCAATTCACCCCCAGCGCACCCCCACTTGGTGACCCCCGTGGGCGCCCGGGTAATTTTAATGCCAGAATCGAGTTCGACAGCCCCGAAAACCACCGAGTAACAATTTTCAAGCGATTTTTCCGAGTTTCCAGTCGTTCCTATAATGGTGGAAGTAATGATGCAATTGGAAAATGCATTTTCCGGCCCAGAAGGCATTTTCCAAAAAATTGAAAAAAAAGACAAATTGAAAGAAATACTCAAACTCAATCTTCCAAGGAACGAAACTATTGGTATCGATCAGAAATGGGACCAAATAGCAGAGGCCTACGTTAAGATTGCTACCAATGTGCTTGGCTCCAAAACTACATCAGAAAACCATTGTTTACAAATACATGGAGAAAAATTGAGGAACGCCGCCAATTAAAGTTACAGCTCTATCATGAAAATACGGCGGAAAATCGAAAGAAATATGAATATACAAATTCGAGATTGCAGAAAAAGCAGCAGCAAATAGAAACATGCACACACTACATAAATGTATAAACAAGTGTCACCGGAAAATTCACAAATTTGCGAAACACGCGTACCGAACAAGATGATAGCTCCCTTTTGGCAATTATAACAGAAATGGAAAGAGGAATTTACTATAACAATTCCGAAGAAAGGCGACCGTATTAAATGCAAAAATTGGAGAAGGCATCTCTCTCCTCAACAGTGCAATGAAAGTGTTATCTAAGATCATTCTTGAGCGCATATCACCATTTGCCAACCAGCATATCAGAAACGAACAGACAGAAACTCAGTAATTAAAATTAACATCAGAAAGACCAAGGCTATAAGACTAAACATGAACATACATACACCCTTTACCATCAACCAAGAAGGTGGATCAACCATCAAGGGTGTTCGTGTGCCATAGCAAAAACCGGCGGAACTAAAAAAGTTATCAACAAACACATCAACAAAGAAAGAAATACATTCAATATAAAGTACTACTGTATGGATGTGACATATAGAAACACACACAGAGAAGCACTAGAAGATTACAGGTGGCTTGGGTACACACTCAAGAAAGGGACCAATGATATAACAAGAATGTTACTGGTCTGGAAAAGAACAGTGCTAGCCAAAGCGAAACAACCAGGTAAAACATGGGAAGAATATAAAGCAACAGTCCCAAATACAATATTTTATTCCTAAATACATATTTTTATTTCTGTTAACAGTAGGTCTAATTATTAATTCAATCCAAGAATGCAGTGTACTGTCAAAAATGACTGCGTGTCCTTTTATTCAACTTGGGTAATTTTATTCTGCATTAGGCGTTTAGTTTTATTCACGATTTGAAACCAGGGAAATTACGGGTTGGGGTTCAGGTTTGGGTGCAAATAGTTTATATTTTATTTAAAAATCACTTTAATTTATCCGCTTAATAAAATACGTTCGCAATTTATCTCAATCAGGGGTGGGATGTTGTAACATCACTTTTTCGATATTTATCGAATATTGGATCTCTTTTTCCTGAGATACTATTCGTTGCTATTTCGCTTTTAAATTTAACTTTCCTTATTGCGATCACGTGCTACTAGAATAAATTGTCTATTTAAATCTTTTTTGTTTTTAAATAAAGTATCACTCATAAAATAAGTAGTTGATAGAATAAGAGTGGAACGGCATAATGTTTTATTCGAATATAGGTAAATATCGATAGTATCAAAAAAGTGATGTTACAACATTCCACCCCCCCAGTACTAAAATATTTCAATTATAGTGAAAAGGAAAACAAAAAAACCAGTTATTCATTACTCAGCAAACTAATATTTGTAATGTGTATTGTATCAGAGCCACCTTAATATAAGAGCCGTAAGATTCCGTCATTTTTTTCCATGAGCTTTCCATAGAGGGGAAGCTTTTTGTTCTTTTTCATACCAATCGGTGTATTTTAATATTTTTTTTAGAATCTTTTATGTATATAAAAACATTAATGCTTCGTTTCAATTTTTAATTTGAATGGTTAGTTCAATATTCAGGAAAAGCATATTTTAAAATTGAGTCATATTATGTCGAATTAACGCAAAAATATTCAAATTAGTCTACCACAAAATTTTTTTTTATTGTAGAAATAAGAATTTGTTTATATGTGTATGTAAAAAATTAGTATAGAGTGTTCCATCAAAAATTTCAGCATTTCTTTCCCAAAACAAACGTTCGTTAAAAATGCTTTTTGAGTAGCTATGTAATATGGGGGTTATTATGTTCTGCATTCTATTACAGCATTGTTGATGAACAATCTTCGAAAACTGTTTTTTCGTTATTTGTTAAAAATTGCATCGCAACAAATTCGCAGGCTATACTGTTTCATCCTGTAGTATAAACAAACCGGAGCAAATGAGTAAAAACATTATATTATAGAGCTTTTCGCAATAAAAAACCAATCAAAAGATGTCGCTAAGTATAAATTAAAGCTAAATATTAAAACCTAAAGTTTGTTAACTAAAATTTAACAATTTATTATGTATAATTGTATACTGCCTGGTTCAATAGATTATTGAAATCTCCTGGAACTGAAAATAACCGAATATGAGCGAATTGAAATAAGAAAAGAAAAAATTTGGAAAAATGTGACATTTTTCTATTATTGTTTTTCAGCGCGCAGCAACTACGATGATAAATATTTTGCGATGAAAAGCTTTATTTATGCCAACCGAACAATAAATAAAATTTATAATTGTTTTGAGTTTTATTAATTATGTTAAATTATTGTATTAAAGATTTCGCGCTTAGCTTACAATAATAATGGTTTATTTTCGTAAATAGTTATTTAATTATTTTACGCTTTTCTGTAATTTCAAGTAAATTTATTACAGAGACATCTGAAAACGGATTTTCAAATTACAGAAAGCTCAGTTCTGCAATCGGATAAAATTGAAGTTATTTTCGTTGTCATGACATCGTTGATTTTTTGTATACAAAAATAATTTTCGTAAATAGATTTTGATGTAAAAATTTTATTATATGAATAATATTATTGTTTCTACATGGTGATTCATAAAATTTCGTTTCAGCTCACGTTTTCTCTTTAATTTTGTTATAAATGGGTAATGTTTAGATTGCTATTAAGTGCGTCGTTCATCTCAAAAATTCTGATGTGCATGTGACCAGAATTTACCAAATAAGTTAAATTTTTATAAAACTAAATTTTAAATTGGATGTAAGAGGAATCCGCGGCAGCACCTGTTACTATCTTACTTTATAAACCTACACAACTAAACGGAAAGCTCATTTTTATAGAAAACTAATAAATTTATGCTCCACTTTAGTTTAAATTTACCAAATAAATACTACATTATGATGGCTGATTTTCAAATATGTGTTCTTTGAATAGTTTATTAAAAATATAAAATTAAAATTTAGATGATTTGTTTAGTTTTTTATTCATAAATTCATGTTCAAAAATTTTCCAATTACCACGGTTTCTTATAGTAATTCAATAAAAGCTTCCCCTCTACTGAAAGCTCTCTTTTTAATATTACGGCTCTTCAAAATCATAGATGGCTCTGATTGTATTCATCGCAACATGATCAAAACAACATAAAATTATGGATGTCATCCCTGAACTGAGAATCCGGAAGACTGTCGAAATACGCTTCCACGGCTGCTATTACCTTTTCTTTCCATGAAAATCGTTCCCCAAGCATGAATTTTTTTAGATGTGGAACGAATTAGAAGTCAGAGGGAGCTAAATCTGGTGATACTTTATTTCACTGATTATCGCGATGATTTTTGAGCTTTGTGAGATTGTGCGTTGACTTGATGAAAAATTATTTTTTTAATTTGTAAACCAGATCTTTTCTCACGAATTTTTACATTCAGCTGGTCCAAAAGGTTACAATAATAATCTCACTTTATTGTTTTACCAGTTTGGGGGTAATCCACGAACAAAATCCTTTTGAATCCCAAAAATCTGATGCTAACACCGTCTTGGCCGATTTCTGGACCTTAACTCACTTCAGAGCCAAAGTACCATATTCACACCACTCTGTAACATCTTGTTTTGATTCAGGATCATGGTGGTAGACCCAAGTCCATCCATAGTGATGGAATGACAAAATGACAAAATGACAAAGTATTGCTTACACTACCTAATGAGATCCCTAGGTTTTCTACTAAATCTCTCTCGGACTTCTGGTATGACCACGTTTAAATTCAGCAAACCCAAACTTCTTCTGTTCTAATTAAAGGTGAAGATTCCTTATGCACTTTTATCAATCGTTCATGAATTCGTTTTGGTGCTACATCTTCAAGTAGAATAGTAGAATTTTATCACTGCACGATATTCAATTTTTTCCATTGTAAAAAAAAAACTGTGATGCGTCAACTTTGAACAGGTATTCTTGAAATCGGTGGAAGTTTCCCCAATCGGAATACAATTTGCTTTGAAATTCTCTATATTAAATGAATTTTTTGGCGGCTACTTTAATCATCTTTAGAAATTTCTTTTTTTTCTTAATTAAGAAACATAATTTTTTCCCCTACTAAGCGTAAAATTTCAACTGGGTAAATCGATTCGAAATTATTCCTTTAGTAGGGAGACAAATATTAGTAAACTTGAAAACAAATTTGAAAAATGATTAAAGTAGCCGGCGAAAAATATAGAGATTTTCAAAGCAAATTATATTCCGATTGGGGAAATTTCCACCGATGTCAAGAATATGGCCCCATATCCACTTGGTATGAATCTGATTGAATCGAATTCGCGAAATCTTGGGTTCAGGTTCACTCTGACACAGATTTCAACGTTCGAAGAGTGTGCCAAGTAAAAAACAATGCAATTTAGCACTGTGCAAAATCTTAGCTCGGTTTGCAATGCCCCGGGTAACTCTACTTGCTTGAATCCAATTAAAAAATAGACCGATAGTCGATTGTCAATCGACTACACTATGCCATTTGCGCATAGTGTAGTCGCAAACAGGCAACGTTTTTGCTGGAATAACATTACTGTATTTTTATACATGTTAAGATGTATGATTTCAGATAAGTAGTGCACTTAAGATCATTAAGCCATCTGTGGAGAGAAGAACCAATTAGATGTCAAAATGTATCGACATTCATTAATTCTTCCTTAAAATTAATGTTTCAAGAATATAGTTAGACGTTCAACATTCCATCAATCACTCCAAATGGGAAATAACATTAAAATTTGTGTAACATGGGGTTATGCCTCGACACCATTAAGACCACAGCTATATAGAGAAAAATATTTAGTCCAATTAAAAATTGTACCTTCCATAAATGCAACGGTGATGACATACCATACACCGCTAGTACCAATGTCAATCTCACGATAAAAAAGGAAATAAGAAAGTTTGTACCGCGTCCAAAAATAAACAGAAAAATTATGTACAAAAATAGCCGACACAGTGAGATAGTAGTGCTGTGGTGGTAAAATATTGTTTGTGTTCACAAAGAGATTTTTCTTTACATATAAATCGGATCTCGTGCGAGCCAATAAATAATAAAAATAATAATTTTCTTTTTCATTTCGCATAAGTGAAATGAATAAATAATAAGAAATATAATAAATAGTAAATCCAAATATAGCAAAATTATAAATAAATAATTGGAGTTAGTGACGTAGAAAAAATAAATAAAATGAAATAAATCATTTTCGTTTTTCAATTGTAAATGGTAAAATAATTAGATTAGAATTAATTTGGTCACAATTAAAATATTTATGCGCTGTTTCTTATTTATATGTCTACGCCTGGTATCATGTTACTGTATATAGATTATAGAGTATATTGGACACACGTAGCGTTTGTTACATATTGCAAACTTGTCTATTCAATTGGATATAAATAATAATAATATCTAAATGTTCGAAAACAGCATTCCGAATGCTTAACTTTATGATAAATAATTCAATTTCAAAAATGTTGCAATTTATAATTTTTTTTACATATATGAAAGTTAATTTATTTAATTTTTTTTTTTAAATAAGATATAAGAAATAAGTGAATTAGATTTTACGCAAACGATAGGTCACCTGAAGGTGGTATAACAATGTATCCATATATACATAAAGTATAAGATTGGCGGAATGTTAAATATTTTATATTATGCGGTGTGGTGCTTTAATGCGGTTTTAACAAAAGTTGAATTGATAACAAAATGTATGGTTTTTTATGTAAAGGAATTTATTTGAATGCAGACCTCCCGGATCTTGATACTTAATTTGAGCAGTGGTTTTTGTCAACATTGTTACAAGAAATTGTTTTATTGTTTTATTTTATTTTGTCGAATTACTTACGTTAAGAATTTGATATCAACCAATTAAATTGTAAAGATGATATTCAATTGTCGACTCACCTGCAAAATAAAAAAAAATTAGGATTAGTGAATTTCTTACTAATATTATAAAATTAAATCAAATGGAGATAATATTCTAAAATAAGACGCAAAATCAAGAAAAGCATTGCCGAATCAATCATAGCTAATAATCAAATAATTAGAAAGGGATGGAATAAAAATTTCCCGGATAGCATCTCGTTGCAAGAAAATCATACCATTTTTATCAAATTTCGTTAGGTATTCGTTAGATCAGGATTGGTCAACACGTATTGGCGTTTGATCACCAATGGATCAGTTTTGATTGCGAAAAAACAAAATCAAAATTGTATATTAATTCAATAAAATCAGGTTCGTCGCTTATTTGGGAATTTCATTTTACAAAATTAATAAAAAATCCAATTGGAATTTGGAATATACCATTTAGAAAAATATATTTTTTTTAATGAATTGTATCTAAAGTGGAAGACATAAAATATTATCAATTCAATTTTTGATTCTTCATAACTCGTTGAGGATTGGTCGCCACTTGATTTCGTTTGGTCATCCCTACGAAACAATTTATTGCGAAAATTCGTTAAAACTCATCATATAGTTAAAACTCAAAATTATTAGCATCGGTCGTTTTTCCAGACCAAAACACACCGAATCGTGTGGAAATGATGAGTTTTAACGAATTTTCGCAATAAATCGTTTCGTAGGGATGGCCAAACGAAATCAAGTAGTGACCAATCCTCAACGAGTTATGAAGATTCAAAAATTGAATTGATAATATCTTATGTCTTCCACTTTAGATACAATTCTTTAGAAAAGAAAAATATTTTTTTTTCTAAATGATATATTCCAAACTCCAATTGGATTTTTTATTAATTTTGTAAAATGAAATTCCCAAATAAGCGACGAACCTGATTTTATTCAACTAAAAAGTGGAATTCCATTCCGCGAATTAATGGATAGTGGCGCAATCATTTCTCTGTTAGACTCAGGTGCCAAGGTTTTTTCTTAGTCAAAACAATCTAAAATTCGATGATTTAACTTCTTTGATATCGATGGCCAGCGGGGAGGCTCAACAGATAATAGGGCATGTTATCGTAAAGATATCGTGCGGAGGAAAAATTAAACCGATAAGGTTACACATTGCTCCAAACTTAACTCAACCATGGCATGCGGCCTAATTCCACAAATGATAGACGAGTTAGAGAACAGTTACCGGAGATCATTCTACAGTCCCCATCATTTGAAAAGGATGGATTAGGTAAAATCAATGTTTTATGTCACATAATTGTTGTCGAGAATGCCGCTCCAGTAAAGTAGAAATATTTTGCTGTATCACCTTAGGTCCAAGAGGACATACAAAGAATTGGATAGGATATTCTCCATAAACATAATTGAGGAGAGTACCAGCTCTTGGTCTGTCTATGTCTCGATGCGAGAAAGATAAATTCTGTCACCGTGAAGGATACTTATCCCTTGCCAATTATTAAAAGTTTGCTTGGACGTTTAGACAAGACTAGGTTCATTGGCAAAATCGATCTAAAGGACGCCTATTAGCAAATACTGTTGGAACCTGCATCAAGGGATAAGACAGCGTTCATGGTGCTTGGGCGTCCACTCTATCCATTTACCGTCATACCGTTTGGGCTGTGCAATGCAGCCCAAATGTGCGACTTACTAGTTTGCTGAAATCATGGGCGCAGAAAAGTGCGAGCCATAGACGAATGATCCGTGCCTAGAAACTTCAAATAAATAAAGGGTCAAAAGAGAAATGGATTGCTCAGGCACAAAAAGCATTTGAAGAACTAGAGAGATCGTTATTTGCAGCCCTAGTATTAGTGAATCCGGATTTTGCGAAGCAATTCTACATTCAATGTGATGTCTGCACTACGGGATTTGGAATCGTTTTATTTCAGAGGTAGGAACATGGAGAAGAACATCCAGTGGCTTTTATGTCACATAAGTTGAACAAAGCACAAATGAACTACATAGCATCGCCGAGATCGAGTGTCCCGCTGCGGTCTAAAGGTTATAAATTTTCTATGATAACTGATCACTAAAGTCTTCGTTGGTTCATGGAACAACGAGATTTGTCTGGCAGACTAGCTCGATGGTCCAATTTATTGCAACCTTTCGATTTTTCCATAGCATATAGAAAAGGCTCCTTAAATGTAGTGTTGGACATATTATCTCGGGCACATATTAAAAAACAACGTTTTGATGAAGCCCTAAATATGCAGACTTTGAACCGAACCGGAAGTGTTTTCCAGTCCAGAATATGTCTCTAGAATTAAAGCGCTACAAAAAAATAGTGGGATTCAGATATTACTCAGTAGAAACTTGTCGTTCCTGCACCATTGACAAAACAATTAAGAAAGCTGCTCATAATCCTCCCACAGCTGCACACCAACGGATAGCATGAACAGTCGAGATGTTACAACGATACTAATATACTCCCCCATGATTTCGGACGTAAAAAGGTTTATTAATGCTGGTGACGTTTGTAAATGTACAAAACCCATAAACTACGCTATGAAACCAGAGATGGGGAAACCGTTCGAGGTAATTAGGCCATGGCAAAGGCTCTATATGGATTTTTTAGGGCACTATCCTAGGACAAGAAATGGATTTACTCATATTATTATACTTTTGGATCATTATAGTAGATTTCCTTTATTCTTTTCAATTTGGACAACCTCCGCAGCGAAAGTTGCCGAAATACTCGTAAATAACGTATTTCACCTGTTTGGAGTCTCCGTAAAGGAGCTTACGGACAACAGAGCTCAGCTCGATTCACATATTTTAAAAAATTTAATGGAAAAGTACGGGATTAGATATGACTTCACTGTCAAATATTCACCCCAGACCAATGCATCCGAGGGAAGCTCTTTGGAATGTAGTAAATGCGAGTACATTTTCACCACATTTTTTAGTATTCGGACAGCATAAAATGCTTCACGGTTCGACTTATGAACTACTGAGGAAACTGCATATTACACGACAGCCAGCTATACATCGAACAGAATTTTGACCTATTATCAACCGTTCGAAAGATAGTGTAGACAGTTGCAGTAGCGTGCAATGCAAAGATCCTTTATGTCTGAACAGAAAGCGCCTGTGAGAATTTTGTGCAGAGCAAAGCTGCGGAATACTTTTATGCAAATTTAGCACCGAAATTTGGTTCCGGTAGGATTCTACGAAAAATCATAAATATATCCTATGAGGTAGCCGATATATCATAAAAGGTCTTAGGCATATATTATGCAACGAATATACACTAGTGACTGTATAAACACATGAGTTAAGATAGAATTATGCTTTATGAAACAGATTGCAGATCAATATGACAACGCGGTCGTGAAATGGGAGTTGTGAAAATTATGGTGCGAGTCGTCCCCACGTTTTGTAACAGTAGTATGTTACAATTGGCAGAAGTAAGTGAAACCACACATTACTAAAATAACAACGGTCACAATTTAGTTATATTGAACAATTATATTGGTTGCACAAGAATATGAACAAACCTTACCTTAAATAAAAAAAAAATAATAATACTTATTTCATATACATTATACATATCATTGGGTCTTCACTATAATATTTGTCTCCTAGTATTAAAAGTACCTACTTTTACACCAAGGATTAAATGTGTAGCTTAGCAACACACACATTTTTTAAAATAGTAAGAAAATGGTCATATCTTTGATACCCAAAAACAGTAACAAAACAAGAGGCTTTTAAGACATTGAGAGAAAAAATGTGTCCTTTAGTTGGAAGGCTGCAACCGACTACCTTTCTTTAAGGAGTGACATTCTCTTTTTATTTATCGTTGCCTGGAAAACCTACCTACTGATTTTTCAATTAATTCAGGTTAGGCGCTTTTCAACTATATTCTTCGAAAAACTTAAAGAGCTTTGATTATATTGAAATATGACTTTTAGGGTCCGAATATATATATTGCTTTCACCATGAAAATCAGATGCTGCTTTTTCTTCTTTTGTATCCTGCCACATCGAAGCTTCGCGCTGTATATTTAATAAATCAGGCAAAATTCTTGGATATGCAGATGATATCGTTCTTCTTGGCCGAAGACCTAGTGATATCAAAGACACTTCATATCGCTCGATCGCTGCGCAAGAAGACTTGGTTTGGAGGTGAACAGCAGTAAAACCAAATATTTAGCAACACTTAGGAACATCTCTATGGCAAATCTCGGAATTGGCGACCACAATTTTGATGGTGTTCAATTAAAATCGCGAACAATGAATATCGGATTCGCATGAACCACTAAATAAATCAATTACTCAGAGGCAGTGAGACCATCGGATTCATCAAATTCAATCGAGTGAGTTGGCTCTGCCACGTTCCAAGGTCTCCACAACAACGGATGATAAATAAAGTGTTTTACTAGTGTTTGTAATAAGACCCCGAATACGCTGGCGTGACGTCATCGAACAAGACCTACGAACATTAGGATGTCGAAACTGGAGGACGAGAGCGATCGATCGAGATGGATGGAGAGCCTTAGTGCAGACGGCGAAATCTCTTCATGGGATGTGAAAGCCAGAGAGAGAGAGAGAGAGAAATCCTGCCACATTATTTTCTAGGTAAAAGAGAAAATCTGAATCGGAAATGTTTCATGCATATGAAGCTAGCCCGATACTCAGCCCGACAAAACAAGATAGCAACACTAAACTATCACTATCGTGAGAGTTTACTATCCCAGCTCGTAAAAATGTGACTATCGCAACAGTAAACAGCATCTTGATAAAACTGCCATGACTTTTAAGTGTTTTTTAAGGTATATTACTATTGCTTGATAGCCTAAACTCTTCATTTATATGAAACTAGCCACTAATTAACTATAACTATCGAGAAAGTTGCATATCCCAGCCCAAAAAAGTATAACTTTACGTTATGACAGAGAGAAGAGCATTTAGCCTGAAATTATAAATACATATATAACTTTTACGAATTTTTAAATTATCCCTTCAATTGTTGGGGAACCTAGACAGCCCAATCTTAACCTAAAAACGACAATGAAGAAAATTAGCATTACGTGATTGAACACCATGAATCTAGCAAAAACTTTCTGCCCGAAATTTTGTGTCTGTCACGCCAGCCGGAACCATATCAGCCGGACCCAAACAACTATGGCACAAGTAGTACGATGCATTGTGCATCATTAAAATTCCAGCCAGAACCTGATAAATTCGACCAGAACAATACAACAGCCAAACCAACTATAGCACAAGTAGCACGATATATTGTGCATCATTGTGCACTATATAAATTTCAGCCGGAACCTTATAAATCCAACAATATATGATTTTTCGGTGGAACTTTATAATTGCAGCAGGAAACGATAGTTTGCTTATATACAGTTAAACTAACTATCACAAGAAGCACAATGGATCGTGTATCATTGTGTACTATATGCTTTTTCATCCAGAACCTAACAAATCCAGCCGGAACCATACTATAGCCAAATTAACTATCGCAAAAGTAGCACGATGCATTGTGCATCATTGTGCACTATATAATTTTTCAGCCGGAACCTCATAAATCCAGAAATATACGATTTTCCGTGAAAAACCTTACAATTTCAGCTGTAACCATACTCTCTACAGCCAAACCAACTATGACACAAGTAGCACGATGCATTGTACACTATATAATTTTTCAGACGGAACCTTATAATTCCGCTCAGAACCTGATAAAGCCAGTCAGTACCATATTACAGCCAAACCAACTTAGGCACAAGTAGTACGATGCATTGTGCATCATTGAGCGCTACATATTTTTTCGCCGGAACCTTATAAATCCAGCAATATATGATTTTTCGAGGGAAATACCTAACAATTTCAGCAGAAACCTACAGTCAAAATAATTATATCACAAGTAGCACGATGTATTGTGCATTATGTTGCACTATACATTTTTCATACGGAACCTTATAATTCCGACAAGAACCTAATAAAGCCAGCCAAAAACATACTACAGCCAAACCAACTATAGCACAAGGAGCACGATGCATTGTGTATCATTTTGCACTATATAATTTTTCAGCTGGAACCTTATAAATCCAATAATATAAGATTTTTTAGGAAAAACCTTACAATTTCAGCCGGAACCATACCTTCTACAGCCAAACTAACTATGGCACAAGTAGCACGATGCATTGTGCACTATATATTTTTTCAGCCGGAACCTTATAATTCCGCCCAAAACCTGATAAAGCCCGACAAACCATATTATAGTTAAACCAAATAAGGCACAAGTAGCACGATGCATTGTGCATTATTGTGCGCTACATAATTTTAAAGCCGTAACCTTAAAAATTCAGCAATATAAGATTTTTCGGGAAAGAACCTTGCAAATTCAGCCGGAACCATACCCTCTACAGCCAAACTAATTATGACACAAGTAGCACGATGCATTGTGTATCATTGTGCACTATATAATTTTATATAGTAGTTTTCTATATGTTTCTGCAGCCAAAGTATAATGCCATCCGGAACCATAAAAATCCAGTCGAAACAAAATGTTTACATAAATAGTGCAACATATGATTTTTTTCGGATCGATCAAAACGTTATGCACTACAATGCCAACCCAACCAGAACCAGAAACACAAGCCGCAGCCGTATGAAGTTGGTGTGAACCATTCTGAGCAATAAAGAGTAGCATGATTGACGGTCATTGTGCACTAGCAAAAATTTTAAGTGGAATTATTTGCATCGTGCTACTTGTGCTATAATTGGTTTGGCTGTAGTACGGTTTTGGCTGGCTTTATTAGGTGCTGGTCGGAATTATAAGATTCCGCCTGAAAAATATATAGTGCAAAGTAAAGCACAATGTATCGTGCTACTTGTACTATAGTTGGTTTGGTTGTAATATGGTACTAACTGTCGTTATAAGGTTCTGGGCGGAATTATAGGGTTCCGGTTGAAGAATGATATAATGCACAATGAAGCACAATGCATCGTGCTACTTGTGCCATAGCTAGTTTTGCTGTAGAGGGTATGGTTCCGGCTGAAATTGTAAGGTTTTTCCCAAATAAATCTTATATTACTGGATTTATAAGGTTCCGGCTGAAAATTATATAGTGCACAATGATGCATAATGCATCATGCTAGTTGTGCTATCGTTGGTTTGGCGTAAGTATGGTTTTGGCTGGCTTTATTAGGTTCTGGTCGGAATTATAAGGTTCCGACTGAAAAAATATAAAATGCAAAATGATGCACAATGCATCTTGCTACTTGTATAGGTCCCTCCCCCCCCCCCCCCCCCCCCCGAAAAATCGTATATTGTCGGATTTATAAGGTTCCGCAGAATAAAATATACAGTTCTCAAGATGCACAACGCATCGTGCTACTTGAACCGTAGTTGGTTTGGCTGTTATATGGTACTGACCGGCTTTGTAAGGTTCTGGGCGGAATTATAAGGTTCCGGCTGAAAAATCATATAGTGCACAATGATGCAAAATGCATCGTGCTGTTTTTCTCATAGTTAGTTTGGCTGTAGAGGGTATGGTTCTATCTGAAATTGTAAGGTTTATTATATACGAAAAATCGTATATTTCTGGATTTATGTGGTTTCAGTTGAAAAATTATATAGTGTACAATGATACACAGTGCATCGTGCTACTTGTGCCATAGTTGGTTTGGCTATAGTATGGATTTGGCTGGCTTTATTAAGTTCCGGGTAGAATTATAAGGTTCCGGATGAAAAGCATATAGTACGCAATGTACACGATCCATTTTGCTACTTGTGATATAGTTCGTTTGACTGTTGCAATTATTTTTATTTTGTGTCATTAATAGATTCTATATAATCCGCTCCTACGTGCAGCATGCAGTGCGACATGTGTGCTGATCCCGATTCCTATGTCCCCCGAAGTTCAAATCTAAAGCCCCTCGGAGAACTAATCGGGGGAGGGAGGCGCAGTAAACTCCCGCGTGCCCGTGAACGAACGTTATCGAAGCCGTCAGCCTCTACAATTATGCATGGCTGGCTCGAATTAATAAAAAATATTTTTTTTCAAAATCAAGACTTTAGAACTAGAAGAAAAGAAACCCGGGATTTTGAAAACCAGGATTTTCAAAACCGGGATTTTGAAAACCGGAATTTTGAAACCAGGATTTTAAAAACCGGGATGTTGAAACCGGCATTTAAAAACCCGGGATTTCGTAGTACACCCAAAAAATCTATATGGAATTAACGGAATAAAGTCGTTTGAATTTCATCTCACGTGAAGACTACAAGGTAAGAGATTAGAAGAAAAATTATATCTGGAATTATCTGGATATAGTCGTTTTGATCTCGACTCGCCGGCAATTCACAAACACTTGGCATATAGCGCCGGATTCGTTTTAGTTTTCGATACAAACTAAGAGATTTGTAGAAAAATTCTATCTGGAACTATCTAGATATAGTCGTTAGAATCTCGTCTAGCACGCGATTCACGGTCACTGTCGTTAGTTTGTTGTCAGAACTTCAACGAATCCAGCGGTATATGCCAAGAGCTTGTGAATTGTTTGTAAGGCGAGATTTAAACGACTATATCCAGATAATTCCAGATCGAATTTTTCCGAAAAATTGTCGGTTTCTATAGTTAAAACTTTCCGGTGTTATAGGTCATGTGTTCGTGAATCGTGTATAAGACGAGATTTAATAGAATATATTCCAATTAATATCCGATTAACTTTTCTCAAGCAGAATTTAGTTCCCATAATTCCACTGAAAGTATTTTTAGAATTTTTTTTGAAAACTTGACCAAACCCAAACATTTTTAATTTGACGTCTAAACCGTGCAAATTTTGCTACTTGTTATCAAGTCGAAGTAGCTTTTGTAGTTCTCATTTCTATGAGAGGAGAGCGGTTCTAAGCCATTGTTCATTAATTAATAGTTTTGTTTTCGGAAACGCCTAAAAGAAAAAAACCTTAAGCGCGCAAACTACTACTCAAAATAAAATTTGTGCGCTAATCTAGATCATGTGCACTATAAGCCAACATTAAAAAAAACAGAACTTTTTTAGTTACGTGGAATAGTTAATAGGCAGAAAATAAATAAACGATCCGTCTAAAATTTTTGTACCATATTGATTTTAGATAGCGTAGCACTATGGGTTAAATAAAAGGTCAAACTTCCAGATACAAAAATAATGAGATCTTAGCTAAGCTAGCATACAAAATATGTTTTACTCGTTAAACTGCACAGTAGGGTGATCTAACAGAACCAAAATTTTTCTCACGATAAACTTAATAAATTTTAAGTTCTTACAACTTAAGCTAACGATGACTAATTTATACACACGGATACAAAATTTTCCACCACACCTACCTCACATAATAAGCATTTAGCGACCCGCTATAGTCTATATATTACCATTTCTGTATATAAATAAATTATAATCCAAAAACCAGTTAGCTGCAAATGAAAGAATTTCTATATTCTTGGCAATTTATCACAAGACACGAAAGAAATTGGTTACAATTTTGATAACATCAACTACATTTTTATTTTCCATAAACCAATTATAATTTAGATTTATTGTTTATTTTATTTGCAAGCAAATATTTTTTTATTTATTTATATTCATATTTAACAGATACTTAGTATTTTTTTTTTTATAAGTCAAACAACAATTAATTATGTTCCAATTGTAAATAAATTCGAGCGCTCACAATCAACCTAAAAAACTGCAATTACAACAATTTCGTTATGGTAAACTTTCATTTAAGTTTAAACTACTTAAGATGTACTTAAGATGTACCTTTTTCGTCTTTATTATGGTATTTGATAAAATTTGACATCTTAACATCGTAAGACACTATAAAACACAATATTAATTACAGTACGGGTACCTGCCATGTACATGTATATATAGACAACTGATGATACATTAAATTTTAAACCACCCATTGTTTCTCCAAGTCTGATAAAATTCAATTACAAGATGAAGCGAAAAAATAATGTGTACGAGTATAAAGATGTCAGTGTTTTCTCCAGCCGTCTATAGCATCATATACCACCCAGAGATTTAATTCCATCAAAATCGTTAATAACTAACCATAAACTTTCAACATTTATCAAAAATTATTTACACAGAAAATCCCTGCCCCCTCGATCTTCGAGTGCACATCGCAAACATATCCAATTTTAGATAAATTCTTAACTCATTTTTCTACTTGTTAGTCATGTCAAAAAATTTAGAAAATTATTTAAAGTAATAAATTTAATTTTTTATTTTAATAACAAAATAATTGTGATTATTGTAATTATGATACAACAATAATATAATAAAATGTATGTCTATCTAATTGAACTTTGACCTAGAGTGTTTCAAATTTCTTTCAAAGGTTTGACCTTTTTTGTTGTTGCTGTGTGTTTGGTCTTGTAACTTTTCTATTTTATTTGTTCTGGATATTTCTACTTGTAATAATTCATCATCATTGTTTGTAACAAAAAAAAAATATATATAAATATGTTAACAATGAAAAATTGTATTTTTATAAAGAATAATTGTCCAGTTTTGACTTTATAAATCAAAGAAGTATTTTTTTTTTACACAAAGAAATGGGGTGGTGCTATTTGGTGGAATATGGGGCAATGGAACAGAAATTAGGCTGCGCATATTCAGTTGAGAATCAAAATAATTATATCAGCATCATTTAAATTTGTAATAGCGTTTTCAGACAATCGTTACACACGCCATGAAGGGACCAAATCCCAGGTCACACAATATATGGCAAATATAATGATAGATTGCAGAGGTTTGCATTGCCGCCGGGAACAGCAGTATAAATGCCTTCTACGACTGTGTTAATTTTCGTAAGCGATTGACACTCATCACCTTCGATTGTAGAATCTTTATACTTTGTAGTTCGTTGCGTAATCTTAAAAGTTATGGTTATGATGATCGGTAGCTCATTAATCATGATTAACAATACTTTTATTTTACTGCAGATTGTATGTATGCTTCGTCAGGTATACGAATCTGGTATATAATGAAAAGTGTATCAGGTACTAGACAACCACCAGAAAAACATAGTGCAGCAATTTTCGTTTGCTACATGTCCTCCGTAATAAACAGCTATTCTAAACAAGAAATGTACATAAACAGGTCCAAATGCGACCGAAAATCGAAAAATGATGTTTTTGTAAAGTTTTTTTGCACGTATCCGATTCAAATGGTCTTTTAGAAGAGAAAAATTGGAAAATCTTACTGGAAAACTCGGAAACTTCCAGAAAAACTTGAAGAAAATTGATTTTTTTTAACCGCTTCAGTTGAGAACGGCTTAACCGATTTGGCTCATTTTTTTTTGTTGTTTTCGCAAGTACCAGGAGATGGTTCTTACGAAAGAAAATTTTGGTAAATCTACTGGGAAAGTTGGAAAATTCAGAAAATCAAAAAATTATGCTTTTGTACGGTTTTTTCGCACGTATCCAATTCAGATGGTCTTATAGAAGAGAAAAATTGGAAAATCTGAGTGGAAAACTCGGAAGCTCGTGAAAAAACCCGAAGAAAATCTATATTAGTAAAAATTAATTGCCGCATATATGATTGATCTTCACTTGAGAACGGCTCGACCGATTTGGTTGATTTTTTTTGTTGTCTTCGTATTATCAGGGCAAGGTTTGTATGAGAGAAAATTTTGGGAAAATCCACCGGAAAAGTCGGAAATTTGGATAGTATTTTTATATGAAAAAATGGCAAAGATGATGCATGTGAAGTTGGACCTATAGAAGAAGAACTATAGTAACTAACTTTAGGACTAGTTTAGCTCAAACTTCACACGTTTGTATACGCGTTTGAAGTTAGAACTAAATTAATTCTATCTCAACAAAAACAGAAAAAAATTTGTATGTAGTGGATAAAAAGTAAAATAAGAATGACATTTAGGCGAAATATTGAATTTGTTAACATTTGTAATTTCAATTTATAATAAATAATCACTGACGTGAAATAATTCCTAAGAAAATCCTAAGTAAAAGTTGCGTGTGTGTATTAGTGGTTATACACGAAAAACAAAGCTTTAGGCGTAAATAAATTTTTATAATATTTTAAAAAATTGCACCATAAAGTATTATACTGTAAAATTTTAGTACGTATATATCTCCAAATTCCACCATACCAATATGTTTAAAATACCATTAATTATAAAACAATTAATAATGTGATGTAAAAACATTATGCTATATATCGTAACAAGCTAAACTTAAAATTAAATTAAAGTTTTTTGAATTTTTTAGATCTCATAGATACACTAGTCAAAATTTAGAGAAATGCTCATCAATCTCGCCATGCCTTCATGTTACTTAAATCAAATAAACGTGATGATTTTAAGAAATTTGTCATAATTCTGACAGGGGCAAATGTGGCCCCGAAACGTGTGAGTTATAATTTATAGTATTTTTGCCATTCAAACGAATACTAATCGAGATTTGGCGCAGTTCTCATCGATCCCGTTATGTTTTTCAGAAAGATATATCATATATCTTATACTTGCCAAATTTGCCCTTGCCAGAACTATGACAAAATTCTGAAAATTAGCATGGACATTGACATTTGATGTATCTTTCTGGAAAACGTAACGGCATCGATGAGAACCGGGCAAAATCTCGATTAGTAATCGTTTGAATTGCAAAAATACTGTAAATCATAACTCACACGTTTCGGGCCATATTTGCCCATGCCAGAACTATGACAAAATTCTGAAAATTAACATGGACATTGGCATTTAATATATATTTCTAGAAAACATAACGGGATCGATGAGGACCGGGCAAAATCTCGATTAGTAATCGTTTGAATTGCAAATTTGCGAATTAATTTCATTAATAAAAGGTGAGATTTCCAGAAATCAACCATACAAAAATTTTCAGAAGTAGATCTTTTGAAATTAGGGTTGAATTAAGAGTTTCTATATTATCAATTCAAACTGATATGAAGTGAACTGAATACCATTCTATTCTGGTCTTATCAGGTTATATACATTTTGTCTAAACATTGCTTCAATAGACGTTGTACACATCGCATGTAAATAGGCAGATATAACCGTTCTAGGAAAACTCCTGACAAATTCTGGAGGAGTACTAAATGCACAGTTTTGTACAATTAAACTAAAGCAAAACATATGTTATAATCATTAAACGGGTCTATGGGATTTTTAATTGTTTTTCATTTAAGGTGTCATTTTCGATCTGAAAAATCATATTTGGGAATCCCCACGTTTTCTTACATTGTCGAGTAATATTTGGTTGTACAATGTATGATTAATGTGTGATTTATCACTTGATTATCACACCTGAAATTAAACAGATCCATTTAAACGTTGAAGCATATGTTTCACTTTAATTTAGTTGTGCTAAACTGTGCATTCGAAAATCTATTTAGTTCTCCTACAGAATTGGTAATATTAGTCTTAACGACAATACCTAATCATTTAGATGCTTTATGTACAGTATCTATGGAAAGTAAATTGATTATGTTAGAAAAAATTTCACGTTCACTAAGCTAAAGTAAAACATATACTTTAATGTTTAAACGGATCCATGGGATGTCTGGTGTGATAACCACGACAGAAATCCTACATTATTTGGAAAAATGCACAACTTTTACCGTTATACGCACAAAATTGTACAGTAAAATAATACTCGAAAGAATAAGAAAATCATGGAATTTCCAAAATTGTCCATTTTCAGCGGTTTAATTCTTATTCTTCAATTCTCAAAATTTTATACTCAATAAACGATTTTTTTACAAAGTTGTGGGTACTGTATGATCCATAAACATGTTTACGGTCGATAATTTAATTAAAAGAGGAAAAATCTATTTAACAAATTTCAAAGGTGGCAAATTGTTATTGGGTTTTGCCATGTTGATAGGTTTTCTAAATGAAAATAGAGTAAGCTTCTTATCACATATATATGATCTAGTGGAAGAAGTCTCATTTAATAGATCTGCTAAAAAAATCAAAAGATTAACATATGGGTATAGATTTTTTGAAATGTTCATTATATGGCCTATTCATGAGGCATATCATAACTTAGGTTACTCAATTATCGTATCATGAATATTCCCGAAACCTAATCACATGTTAATATTTTAAACTTTATTGATCAGATTTTTTTAATTAAAATTTTCTTTAATTTAACAATTTTACTATGATATTTTTGAAAACTTACTGTATAATATAATGCAACAGTCTATCTAGACTATCTGAATAATTAATTCCAATCACACAAATTGGAATCAGAATTTTTCTTACTACTTCTAATCCCGAATTTATTACAGTTACCGTTTTCGAGGAACGAGTGGTCGGTTTCGCTTATAATTTAACATACACCATCAAAATTGTAACTTTTGATGTAGCTGTGATATCCGGATGGTTCTTGGACTAGAATTTATTAAAAATTAATCACATTGATTAATTAGTACAACATCAACATCCTTGACTAAGGGAAAATTTCACCCCAAACGACTATTTATAACAAAAACATCCATTTTACCAAATTTAATAAATTATTACAACAGACCGCCACTAGATATTGAGTCAAACGGTAATCTCTGGACCTTGTGGAGGGCTGGTCTACCTTATCCAGGTGTGTAATAAACTATTGATCCTTAAAACAGCCACCTCTATAGAGTTAAACCCTTGCTGTCATATGTAATGATAATTAAATCGACTTGTATTTACTGTACATGTAATGATCATCCTTAAAATTTTAACAATAACCTACACATTAAAAATCCCAAAATATTGTATCATGCAGTACAATCTCGTATCAGAAATAGGTATCTACGATTTTTTTTTTTTAACACACCCCTCAAAATTAATAACAATGCATTGAATTACAAGTATGTACAAGCAATGGTTAATAGCTCAAAGATTATTATTAATTTTTAAGGATATAGCCTGTTGTAATAAATTCGGGAGTAAATTGCTCGTATTAGTAGTTTCCAGCGTACCTATTTCTCTTAGGTAATAGGCGATGAAAAACTACTGTGCTTATCAAATTCAACAATTGGAAGATAATAATCTTAAAGAATTGTTACACAATCCAGATTGTGTAACACCACAACTAACGCCGATGTTATATCACATGTTAATTCTGTATTGAATCGGCATAACATCCAGGGACAAAGAATCAAATGTAAAAATATATCCCGGTTCAATGGACAAGTTGCTTCGTTTAAATTAATGATCCCTGAAGCTGTATTTGATACGTTGCTCTCCCCTGAATCATGGCCCGAAACAACTTTTCTTAAAGAATTTGTCGACTTCCGAATTAATAATAATAACATAGCAGAGCCAAAAAACTTAAAAGCTTGTCCCTCTACTACCAGAATGTAAGGGGACTTAGAACCAAATCTCACGCCGTTTTTTCAGCAGTTCAAAGACTTCCATTTGATATTTTTGCACTCACAGAGACTAACTTGAACAGTGATTTCAATAGTAACGAGTTTTTTTCCTCGGATTTCAACGTCTTCCGCAAAGATGGTTTTTACTGTCCTGACACAAATTCAACAGGCAGAGGGGTTCTTATTGCAGTGCACATCAATTTTGATAGTACAATTGTTACCATTCCCAACATTGCTAATATCGAGTTAATATGCGTCAAAATAAAGAATAATAAAAGTAATGTTTTTATTTTATGTTGCTATATTTGCCCACTTAGCCAGGTCGTAACCTATCAACTTCTTACTAACGCTGTTGACTTCATCTTTGACCTGATGGATACTCAAGATGACATCTTTGTCGTGGGTGATTTTAATCTCCCCGGTCTGAAATGGGACTATTCAGACGATAACAGTCATTATGTTGCGTCGAATGTACTAACCACCAAAGAAGCTTTATTTACTGATAATATGTTGAACTCTGGATTATTTCAGATCAGCAACGTTAAGAACAGTTTGAACAGACAGCTCGATTTGGTATTTTCATCTGGTACCAACAATAGCGTCGAATCGGAAACCAATCTCATCCTTTGTGCCATAGATGTATACCATCCTCCCATTTTAATTACATTTTGTCTGGAGCAAGACAGTTTTAATGTTGAAACTCCGCCATGTTTTAATTTTCGTATGGCCGACTTTGTGAAACTTAATGATTTGTTGTCAAATATCAACTTTGACACCATTTTGAATGATAATAATGACATAGAAACACAAAATGTAAATTTTTATTCTGTAGTTTTTGATTGCTTTGAACAATCCATTCCGTATACTCGCAAAAAAACTGTATTGCCATCACCTCCTTGGTATAATAGCGAATTACGAGCATTACGCAACCGTAGAAACAAACTTTGGCATAGATTTCTAAGATCTAAATCGGTCTCTGATCACTCTAACTATTTGATTAGTTATAATGATTTCAGTAGTTTATCGGACGAACTTTACGGGAATTACATCAGACTCATGCAGTCCAATCTTATAGCCGATCCTAGGAGTTTCTGGCGGTTTGTTAATTTGAAAAAAAAATCCGACGGATACCCTTCCACTCTGAATTATAAAGATCATTCCTCTAATGATCCTCAAATCATAACAAATCATTTTGCTAACTTTTTCAGTCTGGCTTTTGCAAACAGTGATTTTGAACCCGATGAAGATTACTTCATACACATGAATAACTGTGTTCAAACAACACTAACTTCGGTTCAAATCGATTACGAATCCGTGGTACAAAAGATTTCCAAACTTAAAGATGATTTTTCACCTGGTCCTGACGGTCTACCATCCATCGTCCTAAAAAACTGCAGTAATATTCTTGCTCAGCCGCTGACGGCACTTTTCCAAAAGTCGCTTTCACTTGGAATTTTCCCATCTATTTGGAAAAGTTCCTTTATAATTCCGACCCATAAGAACGGCTCCAAATCAGACATTTGTAATTACAGGCCGATTGCAAAGTTATCTTGTATTCCCAAGCTGTTCGAAAGTATTATATACGATTCATTGTACTTTTATTGTAAACCGTTGTTTTCCGACAATCAGCATGGTTTTCTCAAAGCTCGCTCCACGACCACAAACCTTGTGGAATTCACTTCACAAACATTAAATATGATTGAAGCAGGGAATGAGGTCGATGTTATCTTGACCGATTTCAGCAAGGCGTTTGACAGGATTTCCCATAAAGTTATTTTGTTTAAGCTCAGGGCTCTTGGATTTCCCCACAATTTCTCCGTTGGGTGGGCTCTTATCTTAAAGACCGTATTTATCAAGTTCTGTTTAGGACATCAGTATCAGCTCATTTTTCAGCAACATCTGGAGTGCCCCAAGGCAGCCATCTGGGGCCGATTTTTTCATTCTGTCTATTAACGAGGTTGCATGTTTAATTAAAAATTCAACTATATCTATATACGCCGATGACATGAAGATTTACAAACAGATTTCAAACACCACCGATAGGATCCTATTACAATCCGACCTCAATACATTTTCCGTATGGTGTGTAAAGAACAACCTTGAGCTGAATGTGGGTAAATGCCAGACGGTCACCTACTCTCGGAAGCGTGCACAGTCCATTTCTCGTGACTATTATATTAACAATGATGCCGTTACCAGAGTTAGTTCTGTTCGTGACCTGGGGGTCGTTTGTGACAGCGAATTGAACTTCAGAAATCACGTAGATCGCATTGTCAATCAAGGTAACGCTGCGCTCGGTTTCATTAAGCGTTGGTCAAAAGAATTCGACGATCCTTATGTTACGAAGGCTCTCTATTTAACATTCGTTCGTCCCCTGCTCGAGTATGCTTGCCAGGTGTGGTCGCCTTATCATGTGGTTCACATAAAAAGGATTGAAGCGGTTCAGCGTAGATTTCTTCGCTTTGCTTTACGCGGGCTACCGTGGGTGGACATGTTTCACCTACCTCCATACCTAGATCGCCTCAAGCTAATTGATTTACAACCACTTCGTAGGCGCAGGGTTGTTGCAGACGTGGTTTTTATTCATCAATTGCTAACCGGCAGTACCGACTCTCCTTTCCTCTTAGGAAAAATCAATCTAAATTTTAATTCACGAGCCTTGAGATCGGTACCTATGTTTCGAATCGACCATCATAGGACTGACTATGGTAAAAATGAACCTGTATCTAGGATGCTTCACGAGGCTAACCAATACTCCCACTTCATTGATTTTAATATGACGAAACGCACTTTAAAACAACTTTTTTATTTAACTTGACTGGTTTGGCCTTTAATATTTTATAACTTTTATAACATTTTGTTTTGTTACATTTTATTTTGTTTTATTTATCAAATTTTATGAAATTTTATCAGTTGACTGCTATATTTTTCAATTTTAATCTGCTTGTACTAAGCAGACTCAACCTCTGTTCTCCTTCCGTCCGCGACGGGTATCGTTTTGCTTAGCTGTTCACCTAGTTTGCCTCTTAATAATCAGATTTGATTTTAATACTAATATAGATTTTCCCGCTTGCTACTTTTCTTTAATTTCACAGGTTAAGCAGTTCTATATCCATGTTTATAATCACTGGAATTATACTCAAAAAAATAATAATAATACAGATGGAGACTCCCCGCGCGCGGTTGGGAGGGGTAATAGGTCGTTGGGAATTATTATTATTATTATTATTATTATTAAAGTTACTGTGAGTCATAATCATAAAACTCTATAAAAAAAACTATATCTAATTAAAAAAATATTACAAAGCTTAATTCCGATAGCATATTGAAAGCTTTAAATATTATATATCTCAATCTAGGCTTAATGAAGGATCTTAGACGATTTTCTGATGAGTCAAAAAAAATTTGTTCAATTTTGAAAATAACGAATTCCAATTAGAACCACAGGAAGATGCATTATATATGGAATCGTAAAATTAAAAATATTCCAACGAAACCCCAAATTAATCAACAATCTGAATTTCTGAATAAGTCAAGTTAATCAAATGAATTCTGCAGTGAAACCCTTAAGCGAACGCCATAGACCATCCTCGACAACGAATTACAATACAGCTTCTTCACCCTCTAATGTCGAAATTCAAACCATAACCGACCCCTTAAATACAAATGATACAATAATATTTCAGCAAACCGGTTTAATTCGTAGGCCCGAACTTTCTCTTGAAGACATTCCTATTGTTATTAAACAAAATAATTCTACTGAATGGTTACATCGTGAAACTTTTAAAATTTCAATTAATTCGGAACTTTACAATATTCAAAATGTTCGAGAATGCATCCGAGATTCTTTGATTGCTGCTAAATATATATTATATATATATATACAACATATACAGCATATACAATTATATGCTGTTTGTAAATATAGAAGTCATCGGCAGAAATTTAAATTTAAAATTTCAGATATGATATTCATTGATATGTTTACCATGGGGGAAGACGTACAAGATCATGGTCCAATAAAACAATTTTCACAATTTAGCGGGACCAGACGAGTCACCGTACAAGTTAGTTTATTTAAGGCAATTAGAAGATGTAGATGCTGATTTTTGAGTTCTGGAAACATGCAAAAAATTTTGCGAAGAGACGTATTACGAAAAGCAAAATCCGAACGATTGCACCTGAATGATTTAATCAGGGATTGCGAAGTACATGATGCTATCAGCAGACTTAAACATCAACAGGAGGAAAAATACATATACATGGCATCTGATCCTCTGTATATATAGTGTTAATGCGCCGCGCAATAACTTACAGCTTTTAGGACAAACTAATAAAATTATGTATATCGATGCAACAGGTGGAGTGGTGCGTAATCCAAATTGTTGTAAGCATCACAATTTTTCTCGGATTTATTATTACGCAAGCGTAATAAAAGTTGAAGGAAGTATTACACCAGTAGCGGAATTAATATCATGTAGACAAGAGTCAGCTGCTTTTGGGTCATTTCTGCAATATTTGCATTGTGAAATCCTTCATTCCAAACCAAAGGTTTCACTTCCTAAACTGCTCGTATGTGATTGGTCTTAAATATGTCTTATAAAACAGTAACCGAACAAATATTATCTGAAAATATAATTGGGGTTTTCGTGTGCTGTTCGCATTTCGCAGCCATAATAATTAGACAAATTAAACAGAAAATAAACAATTCCAGAAAACAAATACGAGAATTTATTATGAATCTTTTATTTTTAATTGTGGACTACAAGTCAATATTTGACATTGACAAATTATTTCGAGTATTTTGTATAATTTGTTGTTCAGAGTTTAAAAATTCCTTGTACAATAAAACATACTTTGAATTTTTATCAATATCTGATGTCATTATATCAAGGAATGTGGAAAGCCAGGAGAAGATAAACCTCCAACCAGATAAGGAAGACGACACGGATAATGAAAATTTCGATAATTTAGATTCACCATTTTTTAGCCGATTTTCAAAAATTTTAAATTTATCGCTAATAAAAATTAAGCAACAACAAGAACAGGAATCAAATATTTTGCACTAAAAAATATTTCACTTATTTACCTTTGTGGAGTACAATTTATTTGCAATATTTTAAAGAAGCAAATAGAGTCTTGAACGCGATTTGTGAAAATTGGTTCAATATAATTAAAAATAATTTGGTCGGTTTATTGATCAGTTGCAGGAAAAAACCAAAATGATAAATAATTCGATTAAATTGGCACCACATTTAATTGGACCTTCCAGATCAAAGGAGAGCAAGAATAAACTTTTGATGTCAACTCCAATATGATCTAAGTTTCGACATGACGAGATTGATCCAACATCATTACATTTAATGAAATTTTGTGGAAAATCCAGAACCCAAACAAATAAATATGCGGGACGAGCAGCGGTTCATAAATATAGACAACCAAAATTATTAAAATTTATTTATATTTATTTTTCGTTAAACAATGTGTGTTTTTCATCGCTGATGGCTAGGGTGCCCATCATGTCTCTTTTAAAGAGAACATGTTCTCTTTTTTCATTCGGATCTTTTTTACTCTTTCTTTATTTAAAAATGTTCTCTTTTGTCCTCTCTTTTATGATTTACTAAATGTTAATTACATTTTTTTAAAATTGAAACGAACTGTAATAATTTATTCTGATCATTTTGAAAAAGTGGGTTTGTTCAACCCTGATATAATGTGTTTTAGTTTTTTTCAACACGGCAACACCAATAATAAGGATGACACTGAACTATATTTTTTCGTTTTCTATTTAATATTTGGTATTATGTAGTTGGTAACCATGCCAAATGTCATTTTATAGTGAGCTGAATTAACGACTGATCATACAACAAATTTTTCGGGCGTATAATTATAGATTTATGTTTAGTAAAATAAAACAAATTTGATATTTATTTACGAAGGACGAGGTAAGAAATAACTTCAAATTAAATATTTGGGTTTTTGATACTGAAGTTAGAACTGTTTTGTTATTAAATTAAATTATATCAATTAAATTACATTATTTCTAAATTGTAACAAAATATTTTTTAAATAGCCTTTAAAATGAGTTCAAAACGAAAGTGTATATTCAGCAACGAACTTTGCAAAAAATATCCATGTTTTAAAGCTGTGCAATCCAAGTATGAAGCTCACTGATATGTAGTACGACGGTCGCATTAGCTAATAAGGGAAAGTTTGATCTGGAACAGCACCTAGAATCGAGAAAACATAAACTAACAATAAGGGCAAATTTTCGAAGTTCGCTGATAAAGTTTCAGTTGTGGAGGGAACACTGGCTTTCCATACAGTCAAGCATCACTTTAGTTTCCGATCCACAGATTGCACAACAAAACTATCGAAAAAGATGTTCACCGACTCCGAAACTGCACAAAGAATTTCTTCTGCTCAAACCAAAACGAGGTCAATTATGAAGCATGTCATTGCACCATATTGTATAAAACAAATAATTAATTTACTGTCCAATGTTGAATTTTTATCAGTTTCAATACTTCGATATAAAATTGGGGATTAATTCAAAATTGATATATTTGGATGAACTGCCAAATGAAACAGCTGAAACCATTACAAATTCCATACTAAAATTGATAAATAAATTTAATATTCTACAAAAATGTATCGCCTTCTCAGCCGATAACTGAAATACGAATTTCGGTGGAATCAATCGAGGAAGCGATGGAAATGTATTTAATAAATTAAATATTGCCACTAGTAAAAATCTGATTGGGATTGGCTGCCCAGTTCATATAATTCACAATGCAGCAAACACTCTCAAAATTTACAATTATTTTTCATGTTATACTGTTAGAACGGAAAATTTAAAATCTTTTTGTGAGTTTGTACAAATAGAATAAAGAAGTTTATTGAAATATTCTGGAACGAGATGGCTGTCATTGTATCCGGTTGTTCATCATATTTTACAAGTATTTGAGGGGTTGAAATCTTATTTTTTTTTTATCACTAAATAGATGTCCAGTAGTTTTGAAAAGGTTTTTTGAAAACAAATTGACTGAGCCATATTTGCTGTTTATTCATGCAATTATGTTTGAATTTAACGAAAGCACTTTGCAGCTCGAAAAGGAAAATAATTCTATTTTAGAAGTTAACGAAATTTTAAATTCGTTAGTGAACAAATTGAACAATCGTTACGAAACATTATTTTTACCACTACCAGATCAGTTCCATAACCTACAGAATTTTGTAAGAGAACATCATGGAAAAATAGAGTTTAACAAACTGTTATCTTTCAATAAATGGTTAAGTATTTTGATCATTTAAAACATGAGGAATTTTATTGCGAGCTGCGAAGAATTTCAGAGTTTTTTTTTTGCAATACCAGGCCAAAATGCCAACGTAGAGAGAGTCTTCTCATTAATAGGAGCTCAATGGACGGACGAGCGGAATAGACTCAAAGTACCTACAGCTATGGGCTACGGGCTACTAGCTACGGGCTATGCTAAGTATTACATATAATTATAAAAGTATGTCTTGTTTAGAATTTTTCGAGAAAATTAAAACGGAGAAAGATTTAATTTTGAAAATCCAAAGTACAGAGAAATATGATTCGTCTGAAGATGAATCTGAACTAATTATGTAGTTAGACTATTCTAAGCTTAAACAGATGTGATTTCTTGCAATATTTAATATTGAAATTTTATAGACTGAATTATGTTGAAATAAGCATTTTTATAATGTGAATAAATTTTTTTATTATTTACTCTCAAAACACCTGTATTTTGATTTTAAAAAAATGTTCTCTTTTTTTAGAGAACTGTTCTCTTTTTTTCAGTTTCAGTTATGGGCACCCTACTCATGGCTAATAATAATTTAACTTCAGATGCAATTTATGCATGTACATACATCCTGCTAAAAGCAACGAATGATAATAGGAATTCGAATTTTTGACGATCCACGTAACAGCTACATTTTACAGAAGTAAAAAAGATTACAACTTACGATCCTATAACGCAACAGAAATACATGCATGATTTAAACAGGAAGGGCCAAAAGATTTTGAATCAGTTGAGACAAGCTTGCGGGAGTGACAAGCCTATTGAACATTTTAAAATGGAAGCAGCGTATCTGTTACCATTGCATCGGGATAGTGATAATTGTGGACCTTTGGTGATCTATGCAATCGATTTCCTCACAAACAATTGCTTGAAGTTAAAAATTAGGCGTTTTTATGACCCACATTGCGCAACATTAATACTTTATGTTAATTCCCATCTCAAAAGTGCTCGACGAACATAATTATTCAAACGGCTACATTATGCACAGCATTAAATAAAAGTGTTGTGACCGAAATAATTTCAATTGAAAAATTCAAAACCATGTTTGGTACTTACATTTTACACTCGTATTTATTTATAACAATGCGGATATTACAACAAAAACAAAAATAAATTTGTTAACTAACACCATAAGTATACAAAAATAACAAATCTTAATGGTAATAAGAAAACCTTGAAAAATAATTACACAAATAAAATAAAATAAATCATTTTCATGTTTAGTGATTTCAGCGTTGTTGTGAAATGTCCCTTTTTCGGAACCGTCGGAATTTAAACAAATTTCAATTTTAGATTTATTTTTTTTATCTAAATTCGTGATAAAAATGCTTTGACATGTCGTCATGTCGAATTTGTTTATATGTACGTACAAAAAGGAAAAAATCCATTTAGGGCGGCCAGCAAATGTGACATAACTCGATATACCTTTTATGAATTAATTTCATAATCCGCGCATATCCATCAAACCAATAAACGACCAATCGATCATGGAATTATAATATTTATGTATTTCAGCTCACACAAATCAATATGCCGCGATGTATTTGGTAATTTTACCATTTTCTAAGATTACTTCATAAATTTGTGTTACTTATATAGAGCTGAATGCGTCACCGCATAAAACGTTTTAATGTTTTTTTGAACGAGATGACAGTGTAGAATTTTGGTTCCGGTAGGTTTTTGGTGTATATAGAAACCGTACGATATTACTCATTGGGGTTTATTGGCGTAATTCGGCTAAATATAGAATATGCGGCGAATTTCTCATCCAATTACTGTCACTGCAATTAATCACAAACTGATTGATTTATTGGTTAATGGATATCGTCCTACTCGTACAAACAACAATCTTAATGCTCCACAAAAACTTTTACTTAAAAAAAAATTTAAAATAATTTCTTCCGCACACGGTCTAAAAAAATTCAATTAATTTGCATACAAATTTTATACAGTATAAGACGTTTTACTCTGACATATATCACTCTCATAAATACTAAGTAAATTACAATTTTTTTTTTTGGTCTAGATTTACGAGTGTAAAACACTTTCATACTGAATTAGTCTCTAATAGTTTGACGGCACTCATAAATCGTAATTTAAATCAATAAATTATAATTTAATTATGTTAATTTTATACAACAACACCAAATATAGTCTGTGAAAAAATTAGTGTTTATATAGTTTTGAAAGAGGGGCACCACATTAATTAATTGTAATAGTTACGTTTTGACGGTTTGGACACCATGTAAAAATTAGAAATTCATAAAACTCTAAATTAACATTTTATGGGAATTAGTTTATTAGATGTATAAATTTGTACGTTGGGTGCAACAAACCGCACACTAATAAATTTCACTACAATTAATTTTAACCTATACACTCTATCTAGACTAGACAGTCTATAGAGAAAGAGATACGACGTGTTAGATTGAAAATGATTAATCGTTTGGGAAGCAGCGTGATAAAATAATTTGCAATTTTTTTCTTTACCTTACTTACGTACCTTGTCTCCGTTATAATCTTTGAACTTGTTTTACGCTAATTTTTAATTACTTGCCTTGCAAAAATTTATTACGATTTTTTTAATTTTATTCTAATGTCTCTCCGGGCAAAGGTCTTGGGACAAACCGAATGTAAACAGGTGTACATTTATCTCTGGCATAAAATGATAAAAATAAAATTGACCGAGGCTAGAAAATTCGTAAGAAGACTCAGTCGAATTATTTAGGAGGTATTTTGAGGTGTTTTTTAGCAAGCCTTAATATTTTGTTTTGAGTGTAAAAATGTGGTTGATTTTATTGATTTGGCTTTACCTTTTGATTAAAGTTAGATAAATCATATTACATCCATCCTCAGTGTTGGGCATTTACGCGTAATTCGGAATTATCGACGTGTTGATGTCGAAAATAGTGTAGATAATTCATTTTGGCGTAGAAAATGTCAATAATTCGTAGATTATGTAGAATATTCGTGATAATGTAGATTATTGCTTTTTAGTTGTTTCTCCATTTTTTCAGTTCTGGGGTTTCTATGTCAAATCACAGGTTTCCTGTTCAAATTGTGGATTTCGAAAATTTTCAAAGTAAATTAATCATTAAAAGTTAATTGAACCCGTATCCTGATCATACAAAATTGCACTTATGTCTGTCACATGAAAATATCTGCTTGGTCGGATTGTGGTACAGCGTTAAGATTCTGAGCCAGAAATCTTTGAAAAACTTATAATTGTATTTTAAAATTCCTTTCATTGCAACTATGTACGAAACCGGATTCCATTTGAGTTTGCTCTCTTGTAAGACATATTTGTGTTATTGGAATGGAGTGCATGTTAGCAAAGTTTACTATCGTATCTTCTTAGGAGTAAATAGGCTTAGATTTTTAGCGTTAATTCCAAGTTGACATTGCTTCTGGTTTTTATTGCACATTTCTTCATAAAATCTATACAATTGATTTAAAGGCACGTCATGTTGATCAAGGTCATTCTGACATAATGGGAAAGTTATTTTGGCAAACAAATGGTTCAAAAATTTGATCAAATACACTATTTTTCTCCAGGAAAAGATTCGACAGGAGTGTTCCTGTGTTTGCAGGTTTAGTGTTTCCCGAATTTCGGTGGTTTCGGCAACACGTGCGCTGCATAATAATAATGTCAACTGAAGAAATTGGTTTTAAGAAAATTTTAGTTAGCAGATTGTAAAATCTAAATCATTTGCAAAATTTTTAATTGTAATGCCATATGCTTTTCAAATAACAAACTCTAGCGCATGCTAATAGAGTAACTTTTTTCTCCTGCACCGAAACTTAACTTTTTACCGCTTTTAGATGTCAACATTTGGACATTTCTTTTCGAAAACATAATAATATCGTTAAAATACTCGAACTAAACCGAACTGTTAAAAAGTTTATTTTGAAATTGACAACGTTACTTGCAAAATCAGAATAACTAGCAAATCAAAAACCACCAGCTTCACCTGCCTCTGATAATTCAAATTTGTGAATTCAAATCAAATGTCATTGCCATTTTAAAATTTAGGTTCGAATTTTTTAATGTGAGATAGAAATGAAGCCAAATGGTTCCATTAACAAAGGAATTCAGGAAAATTTGCTTACTGGTTACAGAAACAACAACATTGATGACGTCATTTTTTAATTGTTTACCATCATTTTCTACACGTGTAGAGTATTGATTATCTACGCGGTGTAGACAATACGGCACAACGCTGCCTAGGCCCCTAGAGTCCAGACAACCTGATGTTTTCTATGTGCGATACCAGATGAAATTTTTGTAGAGTCGCTGCATACTAAAAGCTGTTTGGGCCGAAAATAGTTCACAAGATACTATTTTGGCTTCCATTATTCAGAATAGTTACACTTTTTTCCATCTCATTTTTGCCATCATTAAATCACCTTCAATTTCAACCACTAAGTTTTTATGTCGTGAATTTCTGGAATTGTATTATCTTCCGAATTGGCTACAGCTGGGCCTAGTTGTGAGTAACCCACAACAAAACAACGCATAATAAATAAAATGTCCCATCAGCAACTAGCCGATCTACGTCACACAGGAAGGCCCAGCCTGTGTTGGCGTGACGACGTCCAACAAGAGCTAAAAATAATAGGATGACAAAATAGGAATCATGATGTATGGAAAACCACTGTGTAGGTGGCAAAGCACTGTATAGGCAGCGATAGACGACTAGCATCGTCTTTGACGCAAACAGTTAAATTAGCTCTCGAAAAATCTTGCCATCTTGGGATCACTTACTCCAACTTTTCAAGTTTGAATTGGATTAGACTGACCCTAAAGCATTTAGTCTCTCCTCAATCTTTCTCAAAGATTTTGAGTGAATTGTTGACAGATTTATCTGAGATCGCCTTTTATCTTATAAAAGCATGCAGCATGCTTACAGAGTTTATAAATTGTGTGAAACTACTCTATACGAGCTTTTTACAAGAATCGATAGATCGCTGAACAACGCAAAGTTTTTTACCATTAACACGGCCTGCACTAATTTTGGTATTGACTAACCCATTGTTGCATAGATTGAATTCAGGATCAGGTTTTGCATTGCTGAGGTGTAGCTGGAATGTCCTTCAGTCTCCATTAAAGTCTCAAAAGGTTCCCTCAGGGGATATTTTATCATCTCTTTAGTGGCTCTTGGTGATTGATGACTTACTTGTTAAACTACACCAATCTGATTTTATTGCTCAGGGCTAAACCAGCCATCACTGTTTGAGGTAAACATATAACAATCCTATCTGACTTAATGCAGTGCGCTCTACAAGTTATTGAGATGTGTAGTCTTGAAAAGGGTTGGTTTGCGTGTTAATCCTTCTAGGACCAATTCTACTAGTTTATTACCAGTGCTATGTCCTCGACTCTGATCCACGCTTTGAAGACAAATTTTCATATATACCAGAAATCATTATGGTTCCGGAAACTTGACTTCGATAATCCCTTCTCAGTGGTTGCCTATCGAGAGATTTTTTGTGTATTCCAAGTATTCAATAACCGAGTGTCTCAGCGGTTAGTTTTCTTCGTAGACGAAGAAAACAGTAAAGCTGTACTCAATTCATTGCAGTATCCTGCGACCACATTTAAACTACTTAAGAACTGTAAACATTTTATTAGCCACTTATGTTGCAACAATAGTGTCAAGGTCATGTGGGTGCTGGCTCATTGTCATATTGAGTGACATGTCAAAGCTGATTCTTTGGCACGAATGGGGTCGCGTTTGACTTTTCATTGGACTTAACACTGTAGCTTTGCTGAGCTTTAATAATGTCAAGAAAGCTATTAAGAAATGCATGTAGCTCGACCCTCGTAACATTTATAGAACGCACGATTTGCTCAAAATATGTATTACTTGTAGGTGGCTTTTAGGCGTTTTTGACAAATAATTTATACCTATAAATGAATTCACCGTGAATTTAAATAATTCGTAGTTAGGGCCGGTTACAGAATAAACTTGACAATATTATGCCGATTGTCAAATTGTGCTAATTTAATTTTTAAACTTTGCAATACTAATTCCAACAATGTTTTTTCTCATTTTTTATATTATTATCTAAATTATAAAAAAAAATCGGAAATTGGAAATTGGAAATTAGGAATTGGAAATTTGAAATCGGAATCTGGAAAGCGGAAATTGGAAATTTAAAATTAGCCAATGGAAAATGGACAATGGAAATTGGAAATTAAAAATTTGAAATCGAAAACTGAAAAATGGAAATTGAAAATTGGAAAATGGAAATTGAAAATTGGAAACTAGAAATTAAAAATTAGAAATTAGAAATTGGAAAATGGAAATTGTGAATTATAAATTGGAAATTAGAATTTGGAAATTGGAAACTGGAAACTGGAAATTGGTAATTGGAAATTGGAAATTGAAAATTGAAAATTTAAAATTGATAATTTGAAATTCAAAATTGGAAATTGGAAATCGAAAATTGGAAATTGGGAACTGGAAATTGATAATTGATAATTTGATATTGGAAATCGGAAATTAGGAATTGGAAATCGGAATCTGGAAAGCGGAAATTGGAAATTCAAAATTAGACAATGGAAAATGGACATGGAAATTGAAAATTAGAAATTGGAAAATGGAAATTGGAAATTGGAAATTAGAATTTGGAAATTGGAAACTGGAAATTCAAAATTGAAAATTGTTAATTTCAAATTTGAAATTGGAAATCGGAAATTGGAAATTGGAGACTGGAAATTGATAATTCGAAATTGGAAATCGGAATCTAGAAAGCGGAAATTAGAAATTCAAAATAAGACAATGGAAAATGGACAATGAAAATTTCAAATTAAAAATTTGAAATTGAAAATTTAAAAATGGAAATTGAAAATTGGAAATTGGAAAATAGAAATTGAAAATTAAAAATTAAAAATTGGAAATAAGAGAAATTGGAAAATAGAAATTGTAAATTGTAAATTGGAAACTGGAACTTGATAATTTGAAATTGGAAATTGGAAATTAGGAAATGGAAATTGGAATCTGGAAAGCGAAAATTGGAAATTGAAAATGAGACAATGGAAAATGGACAATGAAAATTGGACAATGGAATTGGAAAGTAGAAATCGGAAATTGGAAATTGGAGACTGGAAATTGATAATTGATAATTTGAAATTGGAAATTAGGAATTGGAAATCGGAATCTAGAAAGCGGATATTGGAAATTCAAAATAAGACATTTGAAAATGGACAACGGAAATTGGAAATTAAAAATTTGTATTTGAAAATTGGAAAATGGAAATTGGAAATTGGAAAATGGAAATTGAAAATTGAAAATAAGAAATTAGAAATTGGAAAATAGAAATTGGAAATTGGAAATTAGAAATTGGAAACTGGAAATTGGAAATTGGAAATTGGAAATTGAAAATTGGAAATTGATAATTTGAAATTGGAAATCGGAAATTAGGAATTGGAAATCGGAATGAGAAAAACGGAAATTGGAAATTCAAAATTAGACAATGGAAAATGGACAATGGAAATTGGAAATTAAAAATTTGAAATTGAAAATTGAAAAATGGAAATAAGAAATTGGAAAATGGCAATTGGAAATTGGAAATTGAAAATTGAAAATTGAAAATTGAAAATTGAAAATTGAAAATTGAAAATTGAATATTGGAAATTGGAAACTGGAAATTGGAATTTGGAAATTGGAAACTGGAAAATGAAAATTGAAAATGAATAATTTGAAATTCGAAATTCGAAATTGGAAATTGGAAATAAGAAATTGGAAATTGGAACTGGAAATTGGAAAATGGAAATTTTTAAATTAGAAATTGGAAAATGGAAATTGAAAATTGGCAATCGGAAAGTGGAAAGTGGAAATTGGAAAAAGAAAACTGAAAACTAATTAAAATAATTTAAACTGTATTTTGAATTAGTTTAGTGGTTTCAATAAGGAGTTTGCAACTGCAAAGTGTTTAACAACCGTGGAAATTAGAAATTGGAAATTCGAAATTGGAACTGGAAATTGGAAATTAGTACCGTATAAATGAATAAAATCCATTTTTGTGTTTTTGGCTTCTTGTTGTTTTTTATAAATTATAATCTTTCGATTTTTATTTTGTTATTTTAAATTACTTTTATTATTTCTTTTAATCAAATTATATTTATTTCAACTTGTATTTATTAATTAATTAAAAAAACAACAAAATTAAATTAATTTTTTTTAAAAAACATTAATTTACAAAACTTTCTTTTTAACAAATATTTAAAATTTTATACTTTAGGAAAACTAGTTTTGGAATTCTTTTTTCTTCAATTACTTTTTTTATACTATCTATCACTATACTATAATTGGAGATTGGAAATTGGAAATAGGATTTTTTTTTTTACAAAAATTTACAATATTTATTATAATTTACAAAGTTGATTCCCAATGGATTTCTTGCCCTTTTAAGGGAAATTAACTTTATAAATTAAAATATTAAATCAAATATTTTCCGTTGGAATAAGAGATTAGTATGAAATTGGGTACGCCTTCGCCATACGCGTAAGTGAACAAAAATAAATACGTGCGTTATTGCTTTCCGGCTATCAATCCCCCCTCCAGGCAGTTCAGCATTTATCCTCCCTAGAGTAGTTGTTACGTTAATGCAAGAAAATTGAATTCAAAAGTTATTTTCAAGAAATTCTCGATTTAGTGAACTGGGTCGAACACAAATATTTTTATACAATAATTAATTTTTGGAATTTGGACAACACGGAAAGGGGATGTAGGTACTCGGGGTTTGATATCATTTTTGGATTTTTGTATAATTTCGGAAAACAAACTAAAATCAATCAATATTAAAATTCTTAAGTGGTTTTTGCTGAAGTCTTCAAATGTCGCCAATAGGGAGAACATTAAACCTTCTTAGTCATGATTGAGTGCTAGTATTTTGAATTAAACGAAAATCTAATATGATTTTTGCACTCTATTTTTGAAATTTTTTATAAGTTATAAAGGCGCATTAGTTAGCTGGAATCCATTTACTATTGTAAAGGTGGTTACTGAACCAAACGATTTTAGCAAATTAAAAGGTATTTAATACGTATGGTATTTAATATGTAATACGAGTGACCGCCTGATCCATACTTCCATCTCCGTGGTGTCCTCCGGTCATTTACCGCTCCGATTGAATACTCCCTGGCATTATGTGATCGCATTTACCACTCCAGTCACTACTCGACGTTAGTAAAACCAATTATTTACCCCCCAGTTTAACGTCATTAGGTTCGGCTAAAATGGCCTAGTTTACAATCCTATTCTAACCAACACGAACTTGAAAATTGAATCATCCCATTTATTGTATCCGAGAAGTTTAGTCCCGTACAAATTGGGTAATATTGCCACAAAACTTTATGTTACAACCAACTTGTAAGCTTAGTTGTACGCAACGAACAAATTTACAGCTGGCGTAGTTGGCAACAATTCTAATTTAATAGAATTTAAGAATCCAATTTATATACAGTAAATGACCTATTTATGTCCCAATTTTCTATATCCTAGGCCTTTCTTTTCTGATCATGATGATATTTATTTTTATTTTTCTGGCTCATTTTGAAAGGCGATGACTAGTGGGTAGTGATTAATGGTCGAAGAATAAAAGACTCGGCGGATATGGACGTAACGGCACAGAGAGGATTAATGGTCTAGAGGTATTGGCACAAGGGGCAGTTCCGATACAGCAAACAAATCACAGCTTAGGCGTCATTCAAACATTTTTTTTTACTGTACCATTCAACTAATAAAAAATCAAACAAGTAGCCATATAATCGTGCACATCGTGTATTCGGAATTGCGCTGTGTCAGCAACAGATTTATAGTTTACACCAAGAGCGTAGAAAACCGTTTAACTGGAACAATTAATACAACCTTATTTCGAAACTCATTTCCCTTTTTGCCAGTAGCACCCAAGTTTGTAGCAGTTTTGTCTGAGTAACACATTTTATGTTAATGTAAATTTTGTATTTAAAAAACGAATGAGAATTGGGGCAAGTTACCGCAATTCAGTCAATTTAAGCCGACTCATGGTTAACTTTTCATGGTTATGGCAAGCAGTGCCTCAGTATTGCGCCAACTAAATGACCAACTATACTGCATAATTGAAAATTAAATTTATACAATATATCCGTGAACTGAGAAGTAAGTGACCATACTTAATTTTTTTTAATGACTCTAGACAATAAATTATACATTATAATGTTTCGTTAAACCCAGAACACCAATAATGGCAATAAAACCGTTCAGCCTCTAGATAACTATATAGTATATATAAGACCAAACAGTTATAAAATATTCTAACAAGCCGTGTATAATTTCCATAAATACAAGCATAGTAAAAAAAAATCACATAAATCACAAAAATGTAGATTTTCCAATATATTCTCATGTATGTAAGAATCATGAAAAAATGCTATAAATATGGCCATAAATTAAACAAACAAAAAATCATAAAACATTAAAATAAACAATAAGGTGGTAAAAATTATAGAGGAAATTCTTATCTCATCTCGCAAATCGCAATTGATAAAATTTTCCATGAGAACATTTTTTTTAACGACTTTCTCGTGCACCATTCACTTACTAGTTACTATATACCTTTTACAGGTATTTACAAATATACAGATTCCACTTGAACAGTATCCTACTCGGGGTCAGTTTTTGACGACTGAAAATTCAATTACCCCAATTACGTCTGTTAACCCAATTTAAATGCGAAAACAATGTTGACAAATTTTTGGGTACATTTTTATTTTAACAACTTCCTTAATTAATTATTTTGACATTTGATTTGATTTAATTTTCTTAATTTTTTTTTTCTTTTATTAGAGACAAAACGGGCAAATATAAAATAGGTTTGGAACGGTTGTTAAAACGTATTTTTGCAATAAATCTTATTTCGCTTCTTAAAATCTGAACAACAACAGTTTTGGTGTTTATATTTATACACCTTATTACTGTATATCTATATAGCCAACATAAAGCTGCTGGTGGAATGAAGATGAATAATTCATTGTGTGCTTGCTTACACATTCATGAAATGAGGGTTTTTGACACATTTTTTGCCGAATTGCTTGTTTTTCTTCTTCTTCATTTTTTTGGCGACGGTGGTAATAAATTTTATTGCATGAATTTTATTTTAATAAATGTTTATCATTGTTTTCAAGTTGGCAAATAATTTTTTAAACTTTACCAGAAATATGTCTCGTTTATACATATTTATAAACTCATTGAGAAAATATGTTAATTGTGAGGTAACCTCAGGTGAAATTGCGCATGCATACCAAATACCAGTAAAAGGTTTCTACTTGACGGAATCTCGAGAACTAATAAAATAATTTTTTTAAGTGGTATCGGAAAATGGATGTTGTTTATATAACTACGATAAAAATTAACAGCTATGCTGTTGTGTGACTCTAAAATAATTTCGCGCCAAATGCCTATTTACTATAAAGGTATAATGAGCTAAAAATGTCTAACTCCAAATTTCACTAAAACTTAAACACCCGTCCAAAAAACCTGTTGAATCTTATTTTCAAGTATTATTTATAATTCGTGTATAATAGTAGCACAAATATAAATAATTTCCCTTAACGACATATATGCCAACTTGTGAAAAATATTTACACTTGTTGTAAAATACATTTTGCTGGAATTTTAAAACATTTCATTTTTTCAAGATTTGTATTTCCAAAACTAATGTTTGCTAATAACTATAAATCAAATTTTTAAACAATTTAGTGGACTTAGTTTGTAATTTTGAGCTTAATTTAAACTAATTAGTTTCTAATCACTAATTTGTAAAAAAATATTAAGCTATTTTTGAATATTTTTTATCATAAATCTCATAAACGTTTAATCAATATATATTAGATAAATTTGAGTAAAATTATGCTAATTTCACTCAAAATCTGAATTATATTAAAGCCAAAATTTGTATTTCATATGCAAATTTAATAACTAATAATTTAAAATAGAGTTAGTATATATATATAAAAATATCACTCAAACTAAATAGTCATTGAGTGTAGTTTGAATTTTGGAAAAATAATTAGATTCAAACATTGAGTGAAACTTCAAAATTACATTAATATTCAATTACATAACATCATTCAATTGCCAGGAACATAATTTATTTAAGCAATGTAATGAAATGAAATTTGAATCATCATTAAAAATTTTAAATTTCTCTTGAATTTAAAAAATTAATCTCTTAATTTCACTCAAATTTAAATAGGTACATGGAGGCCAATCTTTTACAATTATGGTTGGACGAAATTTTATTTTATTATCAATAAAACAATTTATAATCAATTATCAAAATTTCCACTCAAAAATTCCACTCGTATTTACCGTAGTAAATTGTATTCAGTAAATTGTATTTAGCGGAAAACATAACTATAAAAATTTAACTCAAATGAAAAAAATTACTCAATTTCTAAATATTTAGGTTATTTTCAAAATACAAAATTACTTTCTTGCATATTAAATAATAGTTGAAAGAAACCACAAGATCAAATTTTGTAACATTCATTCAAAAATATTTAAGTTTCTACTAATAAAAAATTATACTAATTCAAATCATTCGTGGCATGCAAATTTTTTCATTCAAATTGTCACTCGAATTTTAAAAACGTAATTTCACTAATTCCCATTTCAAAATTTCACTCATATGTCTATTGCGAGATTAATAATCATTTTTCGTCGTTTATTAAATGGATTTAAAATACAAGATTCAAAATGGAACAAAATGTTGTAACACTCACTCAAAAATTTTCAAGTTTCACTCAAATTAAAAATTATACCAAGCTCAATACAAATTTCTAATTCTGATGCAAAATTTAATACTAATCATTTTCATCATCAAAGTTTCAGGAGTTTCACTCAAATTAAATATTATATTGAAATACATATGTACATTTTATAACTGTCATTTTAAAATAAATTCATTTGGGAATTGAAAATATCTCAACAAAAAACTGATTTTTACTCAAATCGTATATTATAAATTCAAGTTCTGTATTTTATTATAATTATAAAAAAAAATCACTCAAATTTAGAAATGAAACCTTTTTATGAAAATTGTAATCTACTGGATAATTCCAGTAGATTTCTAAACCCGAAATTTCACTCAAATTTAAATATTATATTCGCAAACAACATTAAATATTACATTCTCAACAATTTAAGTATTTTTAACTATTTTGTTCTAATCCGATTTGTAATTAATTGTTTCGCTGTACTTCATAAAGTTAGACTCAAATAATCATTATTATCGAAATAACAGATTTCTCCATTTTGCAATCATAAGGATTTTTTCTATTTGTATAATATCGACAAAATCTATTTGTATAATCTAGTGTATAATATCTACAAAATAAAAAATTTATAAATTTCACTCAAAATGTGCATTGGACCACACACTGACTACCAATTTGTGAATAATTATTAGTAATTTTTAAAATAATTATTTTTTTGCGTATTAAATAAAAAATGTGGTAAAATAAAAAATTCAAATGTGAGTAAAAAATTTAAACTTTCACTCAAAATTTTACAAATTTCACTCAAATTAAAAATTAAATCAACATAAATATATCCTTTTTTAAATTAGTTTTTTTCAAATCTTTAAACAACTAAAACTATCACTCAACATATAGTTCGAAATAAACAAACTGAAACATACAAAATGTCCTATTAGAGAAAACATAGATGCCAACGATCAAAGACTACATCATCTCACGCCTCCAATATTTTTCGGCTTAAGCGGCTCGAGAGAAACCAGTTATTTACAATTAATCATCTGATGTGCAAAATAGCTGATACTCTCAAATCTCTTACTGTAGACTAAATGGAAAAAACGAAAAGGGGGCAGGGCCTGAAAGAATCATTATTAATCGGCAAGATTGGCAATGCTGAATGGAATCTCCTGATACCAGGTACTACAGCTATGCGCTACATCAGTGTATATAATATACAAACAAAGTTACAATGCGCTTTCGCCATCAGACATTTAACTAGCCCTCTGACGACTAAAAAACATTCATGAGAATTATAAAGCCTGCGATATCATATCTGACAGTGCCTTGGAAGTCCAAAAACAGAACCATTCAAAACTTTAAAAATGATACATAAACAAACTTTAGAGAACACGTGTAAGTTAGTGTTTCAAATTTATATTTAGACGAAAGAAGGGCTAACTTTACCTTCAATTTTAAATATAAACTCTCAAACCCACAAGCAATTAACTCAACAAACAATTAATCAACAATAGAATATTTTGTTCGAATTAGAATCGTTATCAAGTTTTAACATTTATTATCCAAAATAATTCGATCATTCACATTGTTCAATTGCACTCGAATTTTACGGAGACAAAGTTTCCTAGTAATTTAGTGTATCATATTATTTCTTCAAAATTTCACTCAAAAACTTGAATAAGATTTTATAAAATTTCATTCAAAATATAGTAATTTTCACTCAAAGTTTTGTATATTTCACTCAACATTTTATAAATTTCACTCAAATTAAAATTTACATTAAAATCAATATTTTTAATTCAGACGTAGATTTAATTAGTTCACTGAAATGCTAATTTTGATTTTGTAAACTTGAATAAGATTTTATAAAATTTCAGGCAAAATTGTGTAAATTTCACTCAAAGTTTTGATTTCACCCAACATTTTATAAATTTCACTCAAATCAAAAATTTTATTTGAATCAATACTTTTAATTCAGATGCTGATTTAATTAGTTATACCTCTAAATAAATGCATTAAATAAATGAAAATATCTCTCAAACTACACAGTTCACTAATTAAATGTAGCTCGAACTTTGGTCTAGATTAAGAGAAATCACTCGTACATTCAATTGTAAGTTAATGTGTATGATTGTTTTAACATGACAATAAGAGCCCACGAATGTTATGTTTTCGATATCTTTTCACTCTTATATTTAAAATTAAAAACAAAATCGAGTGAAATTTCGAGTTTATTTATTATTTCAAAATGTATATAAAATCAACTACTGTTAGGTTAATTTAAAAAATCTTAATAAAAAAAATTCTATTGTCTGCATAAGATTCTATAAATTTCATTTAAAATTTTGTAAATTTCACTCAAAGTTTTGTATATTTCACTCAAAATTTTACAAATTTCATTCAAATCAAAAATTACATTAAAATCAATATTTTTAATTCAGATTGTGATTTAATTAGTTATACCTGTAAATAAATGCATTAAACAAATGAAAATATCTCTCAAACTACACAGTTTACTAATTAATTGTAGTTTGAACTATGGTCTATATTAAGAGAAATGACTCGTATATTCAAATGTACGTTAATGTCTAATTAAGATTTTATTTTAATCACTATAATAGTCCAACATCAATGTCATGTTTTCGATATCTGTTTCGCCCTTATAAATAAGTTTAATATGTGCAACGAAATCGAGAAAAATTCGAATCTTATTTCTTATTTTTAAAGGCTCTTAAAAACACAACTCCTGTTAGAGTTAATTTCATAAATCTTAACAAGACAGGTTTTAATTGACTGAATAAGATTTTAAAAATTATATTCTCAATTCAATTTTCACTCAAATTTTTGTATATGTCATTCAAAATTTTATAAATTTCACTTAAATCATAATTTATATTAAAGTCAATATTTTTAATTCAGACGTAGATTTTATTAGTACACGCGGTAGCGATTTTATCGCTAATTTTGATTTTGTAAACTTGAATAAGATTTTATAAAACTTCATTCAAAATTTTGTAAAATTAACTCAAAGTATTGTATATTTCAGTCAAAATTTTATAAAGTTACTCAAATCAAAAATTACATTATAATCAATATTTTTAATTCAAATGCTGATTTAATTAGTTATGCCTCTAAATAAAATCATTAAACAAAATAAAATATCTCTCATACTACACAGTTCACTAATTAATTGTAGTTGAACTTTGTTCTAGATTAAGAGAAATCAATCGTACATTCAATTGTAAGTTAATGCCTAATTAAGATTGTTTTAACATTAGAATAAGAACCCACGAATGTTATGTTTTCGATATCTTTTCGCTCTTATATTTTAATTTAAAATGAGCTACAAAATCGAGTGCAATTTCGAGTTTATTTATTTTTTCAAAATGTCTATAAAATCAACAACTGTTAGGTTAATTTCAAAAATCTTAATAAAAAAAATTCTATTGTCTGCATAAGATTCTATAAATTTCATTTAAAATTTTGTAACTTTCACTCAAAGTTTTGTATATTTCACTCAAATCAAAAATTACATTAAAATCGATATTTTTAAATCAAATGCTAATTTTGATTTTGTGAACTTGAATAAGATTTTATAAAATTTCAATCAAAATTCAGTTATTTTCACTCAAATTTTTGTATATTTCACTCAACATTTTATAAATTTCACTCAAATCAAAAATTACATTAAAATTAATATTTTTAATTGGGATGCTGATTTAATTAGTTATACCTCTAAATAAATGCATTAAACAAACGAAAATATCTCTCAAACTACACAGTTCACTAATTAATTGTAGTTCAAACTTTGATCTATGTAGATTAAGAGAAATCACTCGTACATTCAAATGTACGTTAATGCCTAATTAAGATTTTTTTTTAACAACACTACATTAGTCTTCATGTCGGACTTCATGTTTTCGATATATGTTTCACCCTTATAAATAAGATTAAAATGAGCAACGAAATCGAGTGAAATTCAAATCATATTTCTTATTTTTAAATAGCTATTAAAAAAAGAACTGCTGTTAGTGTTAATTTCATAAATCTTAATAAAAAAATTCTATTGACTGAATAAGATTTTATAAAAAAATTTCTATATTTCACTCAAAATTTTATAAATTTCACTCAAATCAAAAATTATATTAGAATCAATATTTATATAATTCAGATGTAGATTTAATGAGTTATACTTCTAAATAAACTCATTAAACAAATGAAAAGTCTCTCATATACTACACAGTTCACAAATTAAGTGTAATTTAAACTACGATCTGGATTAAGAGAAATTGCGTGTATATTCAATTGTAAGTTAATGTCTAATTAAGATTTTTTTATCGTTGCAATAAGAGTCCGACACGAAATGTTATGTTTACGATATCTATTTCGCCCTTATATTTAAATTTAATATGGGCAACGAAATACAGTGAAATTTGGATTTTATTTATTATTTTTAACTGACTATTAAAAAAGTAGCTGCTGTTAGTATAATGTTCTTTAGAATGTCACAAATCTTAGGAAAATAATTCAAACTGAATTACTTCAATTTTAACAAGCGAAAGTGTTTCGAACATATTTTATATAAATTATATACACTCCAATAATTATTGTCAACTTTTCGGTAATCGATCACTATATTTTGCGAACAGCAAAAATATTGCAATTTAAAAATGCTTCAGTGCGCTAAATCTGTAAAAAAAAATGTCTAAATAATTTATACACGACATCACCACCATAAACAAGTAATATATTTATCCATTCAAAATCATACAAATATATACATACACGTATACGAGTACATAATGCTTGATATGATCTACAAAATTAAACCGGTAACCCAAAAACATCATCACACAACATACAAAATTTTAACGCCTCACAGTAATCAATCATCTTACGCGCGCGCTTTTATATTAATCGGATTATAAGATCATTTCCTATTCAACCAATCTGCCCGGCCACGTCATTTTGTCAGCTATTATAATATACACAATCAAAAGATATAATTAATTTCATCTAGATGAAATTACTGCGCGAAGACATATCAACCTCAGGTTGATATATAATTCATTACATTTAATTTTACTTATATATGGTGTAAATACACTTTCTTAAACTATTTCTTTACGTCTATAAAGCGCGGACAATAAATAAAAAATATAACAAGTTTTTAATTACTTTGATTAACCTATTTTTTAAGGGCATGTGTTTATTTTATAGAGGTGGTCTATAGAAGAATACTGCGGACGCAAATTTAACACAATTTACTAGTCTTAATAAATCATATAAAGAAAGGTTTTTAACATAAAATAAGAAATTGACTCGTGCTTAATAGAAAGAGTTGAATGATGCGCTAGACGACGAACCTTTTTTTCGAGATGATTAAATTTAACACGTTTATGTCTAAAATTAATTATTGGTGAACGTAGATATGTACATTATAATTATGTTCGTGTGGTATATATAATTAAATTTCGCCGAAAGGTCATGAGTTTTGTGTAGACGATTGACCTTTAGAAAATTTGATTATTTTCGATTTTTAGAGTGTTTGCGGGCGGTAAAACATAAAAAACGCGGGTATCTCATAAATCTTCTAATCTCTAATCTAAGCGCATTAATTTTAATTCACTTTCGGAGTTAGCACAATGAAACTTATATGCCTTTAGCCTTGAATATTATCCAACTCTACATTATAATACATAGTATATAGTATAGTGTGACATGACCTTTAGAAAATGTATATATGATATATATGCAAATTTATTAGTTTGTAACATTTTATTGTTTAAATTATTTACGCGCTGTTAATTTTATTTGTATGTGGTCCAGTCGCGCGGATTATGCTGCATAAATCTCTATTTAGCTATTTTGTGAAAATAAATTATTTAAAAAAAACTTTGAATAACAATAGTTATTATATATTATTAACGATTTTATTTTAAACCGCTCTAGGTGCTTTGTTATATTATAATTTAGAGAACTTTCTTTTGTGTAGGTGAATTTTTTCCTTCCAAACATAACGAAATTTAAATATAAATTAAATCGCGCGCCGATCGGTATATGCTAATACGTTTATGTTATGATGGAATATGGTGCCATATACTCGTATACATGTGGAAAAGGTGTTGGCATGATTAATTGAATACACGGGCGAACACATAAAACACAAAATCTATTTGTTCTTAAAATTCCTTGGGTAATTGGATTTTTTTTTCTGTACATGTTGGAAATTGGAATTCAGCTTGCAGATATGATATTCTAATTTAGTTTTGAATAATTTTCACATCACGCTACATATCTAATCTATGTGTGATGTGTAATGTTTGTATCGCGCACATTTTTTTTTGTGTGCGGTACTATACACAAATTAATATACATTTTTAATTTTTGCCTTCTAGGTTTACAATCAACAGCTTTCTTTTCTCGTTTGTATATTATAAACTGCATTAAATAAATCTCCAAAATAGAAATTTTTATCTAATCTTAGGTGGTATCTAATCATAAAGTGCCAATTACTGGTCGATTATTTTTTTTCTACAAAATCGTGAAATGTTTATTGAAGTTACATTGTAAAATAATACGTATATAGATCCCGCCTTCTTCCACCTTAGTACCAAGTCAAAAGGCTTGGTTCGGAATGACACATCACTAGTTTCCGTTGCTTGAACATTTACGCTTAAACATCGTAAGCTATCTGACGATTTGAGAGATAACAGCTGCCTGTATAAACATTCAAATAAAACTATTCCCATGTTATGAAAACACTTCTCCGTTCGGAAGCGGCTTATAGATAACTCAATCGATACTTAGATCTTCAATGGTTTCTTCATCATTTAAGTACAACTCCCCAGGACAACCCAAAATAACTCCAATCACAATTTATGCGCGTTTGCCGATTTTAAATTTTTTCCCACATTAAGTATGCAAATCTTATTGGAATATTTATTTTCCTATAAGATTCTGAATAAATTCATTTAAATTAATGAATTCACCAATTTTAGTTAATGAGCATTTATTATTTCCGCTCACACTGAAATTGAAAAATTCGTAAAAATTTCCTGTTCTCTAATAGGAAGTGTCACAATCTATTTCAAGTGCTATCAGAACCTGCGTCCAAATTTCTGGGCAGGCTTGTGAATACCCGTTTGGTATTTTTGTTCAAACTTAAAATTTTACAAATTTCACTCAAAACAAAAATTATATTAAAATCCATATTTTTAAATCAAATTCTAGTCTTAACTTTGTAAACTTTCGATTTTATAAAATTTCAATGTAAATTTAGTAATTTTCACTCAAAGTTTTGTGTATTTCACTCTTAATTTTATAAATTTCACTCAAACCAGAAACAACATTAAAATTAAAAATTTTAATTCAGATGCTGATTGTTAACAAATTTGCTGTCTTGGTTAGGAAATTCCAACTTGGCAGTTTATTTCAGGTGTTATCGGCACCTGATCAATTTAACTCCTCTCCATGAGAACGCATGTTAAATTCCGTTTACAATTTTCACTCATGCTAAAAATTGAAATATAAAAATTCGCATTCCGATTTATTCTCTTTTGACAGGAAGTTCCAAATAGGCAGACTGGATGATCAGTTTAATAATTTGAGGTGCTATTGGAACTTGAGTCTAAATCTCTGGGAAGGCACTTAAAATACAAAAGTGGGTAATAAATGTACTGACTGAGTTAGGAAGTTTCAATTAAGCTGGTTGAATAATCAATATAACAACGTATTTCAGGTGCTATCGGAACCTGAGTTCTAATCTATGGGATAGCGTTTTAACGGCCATTCGCTATTTTCATTCGAAATAGAAATATAAGAAATCGTGACAATTTTACTGCCACAGTTATATGAGCAAAGTAACAATCAATTTCAGGTTCTAATCCAAATCTCTGGGAAAACGTGTTAATGGCCATTTACAATTTTCACTCAAACTCAAAATTAAAAAACCAAAAATTCGTAACGAATTTACTCTGCAGGGGAATGTGTCTTAACCCGTTTTGATGGTTTTTTTTATTAGTTTCGTAACTCCTATCTTTACTGAGTGATATCTATATTTGAGTATAACACCTAAGCATAATACATAAAACAATTGGGATTCCCCTTTCATGCGCTTTAGTAACAGTGAAATTAAGTCTGTATACTCAGTTGATTTTTACGATGCTGCGAAAAAAAATCAATTAAATAAAATCTAAATATCCAAATATTTATCATCTAGTGGTTGTTAAAGGACACCTGAAGGGGTTATAATCAAAGGCCTGTACAAAAATTGGTTTTTAAGTTCAAAATACATTGTATATTGCGTGTCCAAAACTGGAACAACCGTATAAACCACTTATATTATACATTTGCCAAAGCGGTAACAGAAATGGTCAGGTGGATTGAAAAATATGATTATGAAGAGGAGACGCTTGATATAGCAATTTTATCTCCTGAAGACCTAGGTGGAATTAGTGACGAAGAAATTGTAAACGATAATGATGTTTTTGTCGGGAACAACAGGACTTCTTTGGCATTTCTTCACACAACTTATCAATAGACGAATTAAATTTGGTTTATGATAAACAATTATCAGACAAACCAAAGCCGCTATTGGAATTCCGTCAAGTAACTTTGGCATTGCTATCCACTCCAATCGATATCAACTTCAACCCAAAAATATTTGGATGTATAGCAGAAAAAAGAAAGATCCAAAGTAATAGTAGTAAACATTTTATGAAGTATTTGTTTAATCGCCGCACCAACCGGTAGCTCAAAAAACTGAGTCAGGATGAATTATTTTGGGTCTCACCTGCAAGGAGCAAATTAAATAGTACAAGTTACGAACGGTCACATATGGAACATCGTCCGCTCCATATTTAGCCAGAAAAACTCCTAAACAAATTGCCATAGACTAGCGGAAAAATTATTGAATTGCTGCGAAAATTGTGTTGAAGGATTTCTATGTCGATGATGGTCCTCCGGTGCAAAAACCATTAAATATGCAGAGAAATCTCAACAAAAGTTACGAAAAACAGACATAATAGAGGGTTTCCTAAAGAACCAAGGGAGTGAAAAAAACCCGCATAACTAAGGACCATGGATCCATAAAAACTGTAGGAATTCTGTGGAATCCCCAACGAGATGAAGCCGAGTCCCAGATCAACATGGAACCCATGACGATAGCTTCAACAAAACCATCCCTTATCTCGGAAGTACTCAAAATATTCGACCCGTTAGGATAGTTTTCGCCAAAAATTATTATAGGAAAACTATTGTTTTCACAGTCATAGAAAAGAAAACTGTCATGGGATGAAGAACTAACTGAAAAAATAAAGAAAAATGGATTCAATATAAAACTATGTTCGCAGCGAGCTGTAAAAAATTAGGATTCCACGATGGGCGAAAATTTGATGCGGCATGAGTTTTGTGAACCATTGGAATTAGCTTACACAGCAGTAGTTGACTGCAAGGTATCAGAAACAGGAGAACCAACAATTACACTTAAGACAGAAAAACTAAGGTGGCTTCAGGAAATCAGAAACTAAGCCTTCCAAGGCTAGAACTTTGTGGCGCAGTACTGTTAGCGAAGCTACTGAGGAAGTTTCAGAGGCCACAATTGTTCTGGCTTAGCTGCAAGGACACCCTAGTATACTTAAAACCTTCGTAGCAAATAAAACATCGCAGATGCATGCTATCCTTAGCTCCAGCACAACATGTAAAATCAAAGGGAAATTTCGCTGATTATACAACTCGTAGGGTAGATCCTAACAACAGATTGACTTAAGAGTAGCAACAGAGACCGAGATAGAAAAAAACAGCAGGATACTCTCTGCATCATAAGCACAATAACAAAAGAACCGGAAATATTAGGTTTTCATCTCTCACTAAAACAATTCGAGTACTCGCATATATTTGGCGTTTCTATTGGTTGAAAACGAGGGGAGCTCGTTAGAGAGTAAGAGTTAGAAGCAGCTAAAATTAAGGTTTTAAAGATGGCCCAAGCTTTTTAATTTGAAGACGATATAAGAAAATTAAAGATTGCACACGAATGGTATACTTCGAATACAAGGACGATTGCAACATTCAATTTTGAAGTATAACGAAAAATATCCGATCATCCTACCACCTAAGGGGCACCTCACGAGTTTGATCGTCGACTGGACACATAAAAGTAAAGGCAAAAGAGCAATAAAACACAATCACCATTGCAAGAAGTCTTTTAGGTTCAATGCTAACAGAGCAACTCAACCAATGGGAAGCCCACCTCCTCCAACAGTAACACCCTCAAGGGCATTTACGCATAAGGGAATATAATATGCTACGCCCGGTTAATCATCATTACCATGAATAGCAACCCAAGGGATACAATGGTATTTCATTCCCACATTTCGGCAACAACTGGGAAGCAGGGGTGAAGTAGGCACTTGGAGAACGCTGCAGCATCTATAATGCTAACATATGAGGAATAAACCACTCCTTTGTGCTTGGTTGAAGCAACATTAAATTATAGACCGCTATGCTCACTATCAGAGAATCCTACTAAACTTGAATGTTTAACAACCAGGCATTTTTTAATTGGTGATTCCATGCTCGCCGCACTCAAAGATGAAACCTTTTACCCGAACAAAAATCTATTGACAAGATGCCAGCTAATCGAGAGTATGAATGGAGACTTCTGGAAAATGTGGAGCAAAAACTATTTCCGAGTAAGGCTTGAGTCTCAATATCACTGGACTGTAGCCGATACCCAAAGAATATGTCTGCAACTGTTCAGCGGTTACTGCGTATTTATAAGTTGATCAACTTTAATAGTGCGTTCATGACATAGTGAGTTAGTTCGGAAAAAATTCTATGGAAACACACAAAATGTATTAAAACAACAACAAAGATAAAACAATTTCAACTCGAGTTCGGAACTAGTAGGCGTGATACAAAGCATTTCAAATAATTTGATTGGTTTTGCGTTCGTTAGCGAGTATGGAAATATTTGTTTCCGATGTCATGTACGCGACATAAGCGATCTAAGTAAGGAGGCCATGGAAGTCCCTTAAAGCAAAACAGAGAAAAGTTGATCTACTTCAATTCCTTGTATGTGAACCTCGTGATATTTTGCCCCGCTAACAAATGGCAACTATCAAATTATTATTTTTTTTGTAAATGGTTGCAAAATCCATCCGCAGAGAACATTAATAACATCATCCGATATATGTAATATCAATCCAGAACCCTCCGTCTCGGATTGTGGCACAAATGTGTTCTAGATCCAACCAATCATAGAAAAGTCAGTTTGATATCTATCATGTATGAGCAAGCCACGTGAGACAATCAAGAAGAGACATAAATATAAAGTTGTTTGCACTTATTCGCAGATGCGACACCCCTTGGTTCTTGTTAGTCTTGATCCAATTTAGCGGTCGCACGCTACAAATATGAAGTTAGATTTCTGCACTTCAGATCTTACTATAACCATACTATAACCTCGTAAATAAACTTAACTCAATTTTATAGTGAAGCTCATTCTTATGCAATGTCAACCACAAAGCAATCGAAAAGGAAAGCAATTTCTTTAGAACTTAAAATTCTAGTTTTGGATCGTCATGCGACAGGCGGAGGTGCCTTTTCTGTAGGTAAACACTTCGATTTAAAAGAATCTACAGTAAGAACTATAAAGAAAAATGGCGAAGCTACTAGAAAATCGGTCATTTCTGGTACAAAACTAAGCGGACATACATCGTCGTACATCAGAGACGCGATTAAAGAGAAAATGGAAAAGGCTCTTGTCATATGGATAGAGGATTGCGCACAAAAAAGGGTACCAGCCGATGGAAACACTATTAAGCAGACACTCTTAAGGATTGACCAGCAAATTAAAGAAAAAGTACCTGGAACATCAAATCCGAAGGCCACAAAAATTGAATGTTCGGCAAGTACGGGGTGGATGACAGGTTTTCTGCAAAGGTACGCGATCCATAACATAAAGATTAAGGGTGAAATTTCATCCGCAGATGAGCAGGTAGCTAAAAACTTTCCCCAAAAACTGGCTGAAATAATTGAAGATGGTGGCTATATTCCTGACCAGGTGATTAATGTAGACGAAACGGGCCAGTTCTGGAAAAAATGCCTAGTCGGACGTATGTAGCGAAATGAAGTTTTTATTTTGCTGTAATACTTCTGGGGATCGCATGCTGAAACCGGTAGTTGTAAACCGTGCACTTAAACCACGTTCGATGAAAGACGTGAAGTTTGATACACTACGGGTTCATTGGATGGCCAACAAAAAGGCATGGGTGACAACTCAAATATTCACAGATTATTTTCGTAAATGTTTTGTACAGGAAGAGCGGCGTTATCTAGGAGATAAAGGTCTTGAGTTTAAGGTTCTATTAGTTATAGACAAAGCACCAGGTCATCCACAAATAAAACATCCGAATGTTGAAGTTTGCTCCTAACACGAATTCGCTCATACAAACTCTAGATCAAGGCATAATAGCAACATTTAAAACCTACTACGTAAAACAAACATTTAGGCACATTTTAAATAAAATGATGAGCGACAAAGAACTTACTCATTGATGTTTGGAAGAAATTTTCAATTGATGACTGCATTAAACATGCTGGGTTAGCTTTAACCGAGTTAAAGACATCAACGTTATAAACGCATGCTGGAGATCCGTTTGGCCAGAGTGCATTATGAACAATGAGCCAATGCTTTCTAATACGGTTGAGAACTCCAGCATCATAACATTAGCTCATGAAGTAGACGGAGAAGGATTCGACGATTTATCATCGAAGAAAATATTGGAACTGACGAAGAGGTTGTCACCTGCTGTGTTTTTTTATTAGCGCCCGATAGCTGTATCCGGAGCGGCCAATTTTCTATGTCAAAACTTATATTTAGTGCGCTATTATTGCATATAATTAATTTGTTTAACTCTAAACTAAGATTTTTCATTCAACTTTTTAGTTAAAAATCGATAAAAAAAATATCTTGCTCTACTTATTTATCGGGAGCCGCTATCGGGAGCGCTATCCATTTCAATGGGAAATTTGAAAAGGCTTTTATTTTGTAAACCCCTGAAACCATTAGAAACTAAATCTTACAATAAAAATTTAAAACGCAGCAAAATGAATTCTTGTTTATAACGTCATGACAAAATAAATGTCAATTAATATATTTCAGGTGATAAATGTTTGTTTTATTGATGAATTTAGTTTTAATTTTTATAGTACAGCGACACCAGTGAATAATAGCTGCAGTTTCAGTAGAAAATTTCCCTTCGGCTCCGGATAGTGCTCCAATAAAAAAAACACGCTCACCATAACCGCAGATCAACTTAAAGAAGGGCTTAACTTAGCAAATCAATTAAGCAACCATTTTCGAAAGCATGATCACATTAATGAACGAGCTGCAAAGTTTCAGCGTGAGCTAAAACTGTTGATGGATAGCTACCGGGAAGCATATAAAGATATATCCGGAAGTCAACGGTTCATGTCGGAATTTGTAACTAGACGCACGAAACCACCGCCACTTATTGAGCAAACTGATGAAATCCAAAATATTTCGAGCTTTGATAGTAATGTTCAAGTTTTTCGCAAACGAATGCGTTTCTGGTCAGGTAGCGACAGCAATTAATAATTACATATTGTCTGGCAATTTTTTTTAAATGGACTGACTGTTTTGAATTAATTACAGACACTAGATATTTTGCTCTTTTTAATTTTTTTCGTTATTTGCGTTATATAATGCAATATTTTTCCGCGATTTTTTTTTGCGAAACGTATCTATCGCGTAAAAACAGAATTAGGTGTATTAGCTCGTCACATTTGAAAATAATTATTTTATGCCGCAGACAAAATAGAATCGGTAAATATTTTTAAGAAACGAGTCAATCTTATTGGTTACGAGCCAACTTTTAGTAGTTGACGGCAATGAAAATAATATTAAGTTGAATAGGACCAATAACTATTTGGGTATATACAGGTTTAAATCTACAATATATTGTACTAAAGCAAAAAAAAAACAATTAATTTTTTGAATTGGATGTACAAAAATATAATTCAATTTACATATTTTTTTAGTTTAAACTTCCTAACTTCATTGCATTCGGTCAAAAAAAATTCTTAATAGGGCCCTGTTGATTTATTCGCTCTCTCTATTACCCTCCGAATTTGTGAAGCATCATTAAATAATATGACACTACCGAAGAAGTGATGTAGTATGGAATTGTTTTTTAAAAATTGATACATAACCTACGTTTTGTAAAATAATTATGTTTTAAAAAATTGAAAACAAGTGGGAACACATAAAATCTTCAAAACCATTTGAATTGTCATCCTAGAGGTAAGTTAAACAGTTTATTATTTTTTGTCGCATCAAATTTTTGGGTAAACTAGTTTTTATTCGAAAAACTTTTTGATTAAATTGTAGTTTATAATATATTAAATATTATTAAAGGCGACGAGCTAACATCTAAAATTCTCTTCAGCAAATATTGCAAAACGCACTTAAAAGGATGTTGCGAAAAATTTAAACTAAAAGAAGAAAATATTGTGGCAATAGTAACTGATAATGGCAGCAATGTAGTTGGTGCCGTAAATATATTTCTAGATTCTGGCTTGCTTTGCTCAAAAACAGTGATTTTGAACCCGATGAAGATTACTTCATACACATGACTAACTGTGTTCAAACAACACTAACTTCGGTTCAAATCGATTACGAATCCGTGGTACAAAAGATTTCCAAACTTAAAGATGATTTTTCACCTGGTCCTGACGGTCTACCATCCATCGTCCTAAAAAACTGCAGTGATATTCTTGCTCAGCCGCTGACGGCACTTTTCCAAAAGTCGCTTTCACTTGGAATTTTCCCATCTATTTGGAAAAGTTCCTTTATAGTTCCGATCCATAAGAACGGCTCCAAATCAGACATTTGTAATTACAGGCCGATTGCAAAGTTATCTTGTATTCCCAAGCTGTTCGAAAGTGTTATATATGATTCATTGTACTTTTATTGTAAACCGTTGTTTTCCGACAATCAGCATGGTTTTCTCAAAGCTCGCTCCACGACCACAAACCTTGTGGAATTCACTTCACAAACATTAAATATGATTGAAGCAGGGAATGAGGTCGAGGTTATCTTGACCGATTTCAGCAAGGCATTTGACAGGATTTCCCATAAAGTTATTTTGTTTAAGCTCAGGGCTCTTGGATTTCCCCCACAATTTCTTCGTTGGGTGGGCTCTTATTTTAAAGACCGTATTTATCAAGTTCTGTTTAGGACATCAGTATCAGCTCATTTTTCAGCAATATCTGGAGTGCCCCAAGGCAGCCATCTGGGGCCGATTTTTTTCATTCTGTCTATTAACGAGGTTGCATGTTTAATTAAAAATTCAACTATATCTATATACGCCGATGACATGAAGATTTACAAACAGATTTCAAACACCACCGATAGGATCCTATTACAATCCGACCTCAATACATTTTCCGTATGGTGTGTAAAGAACAACCTTGAGCTGAATGTGGGTAAATGCCAGACGGTCACCTACTCTCGGAAGCGTGCACAGTCCATTTCTCGTGACTATTATATTAACAACGATGCCGTTACCAGAGTTAGTTCTGTTCGTGATCTGGGGGTCGTTTGTGACAGCGAATTGAACTTCAGAAATCACGTAGATCGCATTGTCAATCAAGGTAACGCTGCGCTCGGTTTCATTAAGCGTTGGTCGAAAGAATTCGACGATCCTTATGTTACGAAGGCTCTCTATTTAACATACGTTCGTCCCCTGCTCGAGTATGCTTGCCAGGTGTGGTCGCCTTATCATGTGGTTCACATAAAAAGGATTGAAGCAGTTCAGCGTAGATTTCTTCGCTTTGCTTTACGCGGGCTACCGTGGGTGGACATGTTTCACCTACCTCCATACCTAGATCGCCTCAAGCTAATTGATTTACAACCACTTCGTAGGCGCAGGGTTGTTGCAGACGTGGTTTTTATTCATCAATTGCTAACCGGCAGTACCGACTCTCCTTTCCTCTTAGGAAAAATCAATCTAAATTTTAATTCACGAGCCTTGAGATCGGTACCTATGTTTCGAATCGACCATCATAGGACTGACTATGGTAAAAATGAACCTGTATCTAGGATGCTTCACGAGGCTAACCAATACTCCCACTTCATTGATTTTAATATGACGAAACGCACTTTAAAACAACTTTTTTATTTAACTTGACTGGTTTGGCCTTTAATATTTTATAACTTTTATAACATTTTGTTTTGTTACATTTTATTTTGTTTTATTTATCAAATTTTATGAAATTTTATCAGTTGACTGCTATATTTTTCAATTTTAATCTGCTTGTACTAAGCAGACTCAACCTCTGTTCTCCTTCCGTCCGCGACGGGTATCGTTTTGCTTAGCTGTTCACCTAGTTTGCCTCTTAATAATCAGATTTGATTTTAATACTAATACAGATTTTCCCGCTTGCTACTTTTCTTTAATTTCACAGGTTAAGCAGTTCGATATCCATGTTTATAATCACTGGAATTATACTCAAAAAAATAATAATAATACAGATGGAGACTCCCCGCGCGCGGTTGGGAGGGGTAATAGGTCGTTGGGAATTATTATTATTATTATTATTATAAAATTAATTTGGTAGTTCAAAATGTAAAACGTTCAAAAATGTAATATTGTAAATGAGATTTTGCTGGAAAATGCAAATGCCCCATCAATATTGAAAGGATCAGATTTAATTTAATTCAAAACATAATTTTAACCGTGCATCATTTCGAATATGTTACTAAAGATATTTGCGGTGAGAACTACGTGACTACCAGCGAAATAATTCCAACATTATTTTGTCTTCGGGAACAGATAAATTGCGTAAAAGAAAATAACGCTGAAAAATTGTTCGTCGAAACATTCAAAGAACGTGTTTGCAAGGAGCTAAACTACCGATTTGGTCATATCGAACATAATAATAATCGAAGACAATATTAAAAGCCTCTAATACTGCAACTGAAACATCGTCATCGGAATCAAATAAAGAAGACCAGCAAGCTACCTCCGCCTCTTACGATTTTCGGAGTCATCACAAAAAATATTGGCCCAAAATATTGTTCAAATCCACTAATTCAATGAGAAGAAATGAAAACAGTTTTTCCATTAATTAGTTTTAATTAAATAATTTTCACAGAAATTAGAAATAGACTGATGGGTGATGGGCAGTAAAGTAGACAAACTACTCTTTTTATCCGATTGCACCAATGAAGATTGGAATTGTGGTCTATAAATATCAAAATTAATTTGATTTTCGTATTTTTTGTGTTTTGTGCTTTGTTTTACAATGAATTACATCGAGTGAATCTACAGAATATAAATAAAATATGTTCATACTTTATAGCAATATTTTGTCACTTTTTTGGTCACAGTGACCAGGTTCTATGACTAAATAGTTAATAGCAATTTAGCATAATTTATATGTCAGGAAACAAATTCTTTGACCAAAAATATAGCTAATTTTCGGATATGATTAAAAAGTATTTAGGCGGGCATTTTATCACAAAAAATAGCAATGCAGCCACTACGACAGCCATTTGGCTTAATAGCAAATACAGTATGCGCCAAAATAAACCGTCCAACTATATTTATTTACTAAAAACTCTAGTTGTGTCAATATTTTCATATTTTTCCTCAACATATTATACCTTACTTTGATTGTTTAGAAGCCTTCTATATATTTTAAATTGAAAGAATTTAGGGAATCCCCGTTTTTAGAAAACGATTTGTTTAATAAACCGATCCCAAATTTTAGTACGACAAACTAAACCGAACGATTTGGTTGTGATATTTTTTAAGCATAAATCTTTATGTTTTATGATAAACTTGATCAATTGGTATGTATAGATTTATTTTGGTACACAAACATTTAAAAAAAAATGTTAATTAATTTATTAGATACGACAATGCCTCAATTATCTATGGAGGGGTCGAATTGTTACGGATAGAAACATCCCATTATCGTGAAATTTGAGCAAACCGACTCGTTGTTAAACCGTTCTGGTAGTGGCTGTAAACGGAAAACCTCTAAAAGAGATGATGTGATATTCGTAAGATAGGTTAAGAAAACCCCAACCAAGTCTGCTAGAGAATTAAAGGAGCAATACAATTTGAATGTTTCAACTCGAACTATTCAACGGTGGCTAAAAGAAAGTGGATTGATCAACTGCTGCCAACGATGTAAGCCTTCCATTAGCAAAATCAGCACAAAGAAACGGCTGAGTTTTGTAGCTAAGCACCAGGGGAAGAGAAAGAATTTTGGCATTCAATTTTATGGCCTGATGAGTCCAAATTTGAGCTATTTGGGTCAAAGAGGCGTGAAAGAGTTTGGCGAGGTCTGGGTGAGGGACTCACAAGATAGATTTTTAAAGATGACTGTGAAACAAGGTGTTGGTAGTATTATGGTATGGGGGTGCTTCTCAGCTAACGGAGTCGGCGAGCTCGTATTGGTTGACGGGATAATGAAGAAGGATGACTATGTGCAAATATTAAATCAAAATTTAACAAAATCTGTGCGTAAATTACATCTTTGGCGACGTTACACTTTGCAACAGGATTACGACCCCAAACACACTTCGAAAGTTGCATCGACATTTTTATAAAAAAAAAATTAAATTAAATTGTGGCCCCCACAAAGCTTGGATCTCAAACCGATTGAGAATTTGTGGTCGATCATCGATCATAATATCCCGACCACTAGCAAACAAAAGAGAATTTTTCAACTTAATTAAGGAGACATGGGAAAACATTGGGATAGAGGACACAGCAAAGTTTGTTGATAGCATGCCAAATAGGTTGCAAGCAGTTAAAAACGCCAGAGGGACCAACAAAATATTAATGCTTAAGTCCTTTGAAATTAGTAGTTAGATTGTTTAGTGAAATGAATAAAGCCATTGAAATTTTACATCGAACTGTTTGTTTTCGGATCCGCTCGAAACGCGATATTTCAAAACGCGATATATCGAAACGAGGTATGATAAAACGAGATATGGTATAAAAAGCAATATTTCAAAATGCGATATTTCAAAACGAGATATGGTACAAAACGCGATATGGTACAAAACGCGATATTTCAAAACGCGATATTTCAAAACGCGTTATGGTACAGAATGTGCATTGCGAAGCGACGGGAGCGCAGCGACCCGATTGATACCGATCCTATATACTCTCGCTCCTATCGATTTTTAAATTCCTATAAACTGAAATTAAATTTCCCCTTCACCCGCCTGATATAACCCGATCCTAAACTCCCGTTTTATACCATATCGCGTTTTGCACCATATCGTGTTTTGAAATATCGCGTTTTGAAATATCGCGTTTTGTACCATATCGCGATTTGTACCGAATCGGATTTTGAAATATCGCGTTTTGAAATATCGCGTTTCAGAGGGGATCCGTTTATTTTGTCGCAGCAAAAATAGTTCAATTTATAAAATTAATTAATTTTTCAATTTAAATTTCACTTATTTTTTTATTTTTTTATTAAATTTAAAAATGTTGAATGTACGTTTAACTTTATAAATAAATAAGGCGGAAAAAGAAATCTGCCGAAATGTTATGCTAAAAATTGTTTTTTGATGAGCGTCGTTCGGTTTATTTTGTCACATACTGTATAAGTCATCGTCAAAGGTAATATGCTATATTGTTGCTAATTTGCATTGCATGCGGGCAAACTAACTATAAAATAAGATAGCACAATAGTCACCAGTAAAACGTTAGTGTTAACAGCAAAACAGTCATCTCAAAAAATGTTACGCTATGTTATTGCTTTCGTGGCAGCTAAATAGCAAAAAATGACTATATAGCGTTGATAGAAATGAAATGATTATTTTAGCAAATTGGATGTTTTTTGACATCAATTGCAAGTTCTATTTTAACATTTTTAATATAAGGAAATATAAATACTGACAATACGAGATGTAAAAGAGAAGAAAAGCTATTGTACTTTTATTACGATACCTATGAATATTAGTATCGATACTTTGGTTTCGATACCACATCCCTAAGTGTAGGTAGACAATTTCAAAATGCGTCTAGAGATGCACAACACTGGAAATAAATAGAAATTTTGACTTAAAAAAAATCGTATCTCAAAATTTTCACCAATCTTCAAACTTGTCAACTTGGTAGACTCATATAGTATACTACGCGTGTACCGATCCGAATAAAATTCTAATGGAGCTCGTAGTCGCATATCTGAAACGATCACATTCTGGTGAAGAATGAAATTTCTTACTAACCACCATTTTTTAATTTAGGAGTAATTTAGGGTAACCTTCATTAGCTTAATTTAGCTTACTTACGATTTAAGACATCTCTATGTTTCAAAAGCCACTGACCTGAAAATATAAAAAAAAATTATTCAGTAAATTACAAGTTCAAATTATTTCACTCATAATTAGCATCCCCATATATTCACTGGAACTAAAAGAAAAGAAATTATTTCCAACCGTTATGGCGATTGGCGAACACAATAAACATTTCTCAACTAATCAACGTGAAAAAAAACCAAAGAAGTCAGAGCCGTCCCGAACATATATGGACAAATTTTATTTTTGTTTTTGTTTTTAGAAAGTTCAATTTTCTTAACTAGTAATTTATAATAATAAAAACTAAAAACTATTATTTTATGTATATTAGCTTAGTTGGAAGTGCGCGGGAACATAATATTTATCAAAAACAACTAAACTCATATAAATCTAAATTAAAAAAGAAAAATCATTAGAGATCATAATCTTACATGACTTGATGTATACGTACATCCATATTTAAGCATCTTTAAGTGCATATTGTTAGTTTTATTGATATATTTATACATGCTGCGGATATGTAAACATAACATAACTACGCTAATTTAAATTTATAATTGTCAAAAAATTTTGAAAACATAAAGAATTTATTGTTCGAAGTCCAGGAAATAATTGGCGTCTTCTTAATATAATAATGTTGGCCACGACGACGAAGGCGACGGTTAAAATGAAAGTGTTTTAAGTTTTTATACTGTGCATTTGTGCATGTTCGACGTAATTGAAAATTATTGTATTGTCAAGTGAATTTAATTGAGCTGCGCGCAATGTGCTGCTTCTAAGATTGTGGGAGAATACCAGTTAAGTATAAAAAAAAAATTTGTTTATCGATTTTGAAAGTCAAATCAATAGATACAAACTATTTTTCATCGTCGTTTTATCGCGTATTTACTTATTTTTTTTTTTATCTTTATAGTCAATTAACGTAAAATGTTTGGAAAATATATATTGGTTTACGATTTATTTCGGTTAAGTATTTATAGGTAGCCGGTCGAAAACTGTTTATTTAACAATTTGTATGTCTTTATATATTTATTGGAAATATCTTTTAAAAATGTGGCGCACGGCATTCTATTTATTACCAATAAATGTTAGACCAATATTTATCTATAAAATATAAATTACCATGCAATGCATATATACGTTGGTATCCGCTTCGAACGATTAGTGTACTTACTATAAGCACGGTACCCTATAACCCCATTAATTCAATTTATTTTACTAAAAACTAGATCGCCTATTACACGTCATAAATTCATAATCTAATTTTCACTTAAAATGCAATTTTTCATTAATCAACCGGTAGAAATGTAACGTTAAATTGGAAATTTGCATAAAAAAAAGAAAATTAAATTTTCAATTTTTCAATCACAAACCAGCAGAAAAACACTTCAAGGTAAGTAAAAAAAAAATGCTATATCACAATTTACGTGTACATACAAAATTGTAAATAATCATTTTCGAAAAGAAAAAGTGAATTTCTTTGAGGGCGTCCTCAAGACTTAATGTTACGAGTACGTATACATACCAGCCAAGATATAAATTAAGATCGTGTTGAAAAATAAACACAGCATGATTTAAATAATATAAATGGAATAAATAATAATAATAATAATAAATATGAAAATTTATTAGGAAAATTTTTTAAATTATTGATGTTGATTGGAAGTAAATTTTTTACATTTTTTTAAAACGAAGACACAAAATGTAAATATGATAAATAAATATAAGTCGTGACCATTTTGCCAGGATCTCCAGCTGTAAACATATAAAGCTTCTTAAAATTATAATTTTGTGAATTGTTTGGTAGAAGTAGAAAGTTTTTTTTTTCGTCTAGATATGCGATCTAGAATCATTTTATATAAAATCATATCTTCAATTTGATCAACTGATTTTCAATTTTGATTATTTCATGAGAAATTTATCATTCGTCTTGCTCCTAAAGTTTCAAAAACAAAATTTCGGACCACACAGATCAATCAAAGTGATTAGTTTCGTCGCAAAAGTCCAAACAGCACAACCATTTCACATTCAATATTTCAATTGTACATTTCTTCCAACGGAACATTATTCTCGCACTCTATTCTTTTGACTTGAAAAAAAAACTAGCGGAGGATTTCTAACTCTAATTGCATTACAATACATTTGGATCAATTGTTTTGGATCAATTGACAAAAGTGTTCCAATTCGCTTGTGTAGTTCATAAATACGAATGAAGCATAAATTCGAGTGACCAGTGGCACTATTCTGGTAATTTCCCGGGAATAGCTAACTATGAAATGAATTTATATGTAATTTCTGTTCAAATATTTTTCTCCAGCCTACTGAGGGTAAAAGTTTCATGTAAATATTTATAAATTGGGAATAATTTACATATAAGTGGCATTTCATTTGACCAAAGAATTGAAATTGGAATTAGAAGCAAAGCAAGCAATGAGTTCTCGTGATTTGTTTTTGAAAGTTGGTAGTGTTTGACATTTGTGATATTTTTTATTTGTTTTTCTTTATTATTTTGTTGGAAACTCAATAAAGTTGTATTAGTAGCTATGTATTATTAAAAATGTTTAACGTAAAAATCAATACAAAACGATTGTAATTTTACTTTACGTATACATAGAGAAAATCAGGTAAGGAGTATAAATTTTGGAAATTATTAAATGCAGGATGGCTTACTATCAAATTTTAGGAGGGAGAAGCTAAATTTTTCAGGAAATTTTTTTGATTTTCTGTAAATTTTTCACTTTTTTTAGTTTTTTTTTATTTAATTTAATTTTCTTCTTCTCTTTTTTTCTTCCTCTTCTTTCTGCTTCTTTTGATAGTCCAACAAAATATCAACTTTGGTAAATATAAAATTTTTTTTAATGTAATTTTAATTCGTTGTATGCTTAGAGGATGGGGTATACCCCAACCCTCGCTTTTTCAGAATTTATACAATTCTTCAAGTGTCAAATTTTATTTATAATTTTAATCTAAGTAAAAAAAACTGAAAAAATTTCAACATTTTTCTGAAAAAATTACTTGTACTGTCGAAAAACTGTTAGGATACAATCATAATATCCTAAATTTTATAAAAATTACACATTTGTACGTATTTTGAATAAAATAATACGCAATTTTCCTTTTAAGTGAAGATTTTCCCGGAAAATGGGGTAATTTTCAGGAAAAATTTAGCTTCCCCCTCCTAAAAACTGCAGATAAATAATCCTGCATTTAAAAATTTTAAAAATGTATTCTCCTTACCTGATTTTCTCGATGTATACGTAAAGTAAACTTTAGCCAAAAATAATATGAAAAACTCTAGTGACAAGCATAGTAACTAAAAAATAGAATTGGAATTTCAATACCATCAACTCTGTAGGAATACAATGAATTCGAAATTGCCTTTCAATACATAGCGTTGTTGTTATAAATATCGCTATAAATTCATTCCCCAAATTCTCTATTCCCGGGGAACTACCAGAGTAGTGACACAGGATTTTCAAAGGTTTCTTATTTGTGAACAATAACATTTTTAAACGTAGGGCAAAAACTCTTGTAAACAGTTTTGCTGTTAGGAGGCTTAATTGAATGTAAAATTGGAAAATGTTTTGCTTTGGGAATTCTCGATTGGCATTTTGTAACATTATATTTTCGATACTTTATCGAAATGTATGTCTCTTTTTCCTAAACTGAAACTGGCGACTGTTTCTTTCTCTAATTTCGTTGAGGTCGTAACTAAATTATTTGGTGATAGAAATCGAGTTAATATATCACAACTTTTTAATCTAGCAGGCTTAAAAATGATATAAAATATGAAATAGTATCCCATTTTATCCTAGAGAAGCAAGACATAAACTTCGATAAATTATCGAAAATGTGATGTTACAAAATGCCACCCCTAACACTAGAATAACCGAATTCGATTTTTCAATTTCCAGTCCGACCAGACCATACGAATAGCGTCAATTTTGAATCTAACAAAATTATTAATTATTATTACAGTCAGTGTTGTGTGTCTTATTGCTTACGCTGCATATGTAATTAATATTTTGCATGGGTAGACAATGTGTGTAGATAATTAATCAAATAGAGTCGACTATGTAGAGAATGTAGACAGGATGTTGAAAATGACTAATAATCTCTTTGTTAATGGAACCATTTCGAAGAGGAGGGAGGGCTCATCCTTATTCCATATTTGATAATGCTTTAGCTGTTTTAGGTCAATTTAAAAAAAACGATAAACAATAGACAGTTTTAGTAAAATGTAGAACATAGTTAAGTTTTTATATCAAACACAGAGCTGTCATACATTTAGAATCTGATTTACTGTACAATGAACAAGAAAATTAAAAAAATTAATATAAATAACAAAAATGTTTTTCAGACCAGGATTCATTAAATAATCCTACAAGTTCATTATTTGTTAATAATCCTTATACTCGCGATAGTTGGACCGAAAAGTGTCTGCGTAGTATAGGCGATATAGCTCCAGTAAAAAAACTAGGCTAACAAACTAGTACAAAACTTGGCCAGAAGAAAACAAATATCATCGGCATTAAAAATCGCCCTCCTTGTATTATCCTTTCACACAATACTAAATTTAAATTTGACAAAACCACATAAATACCCCATAAATATTGGAGAGAATGTCGATAATTTGTCTTATAGCTGGATCTAGAGTCATTTGTTTAGAGTTATAATTATCAATGAAACCCATAAAAGGATATTATATACCAACATTTCATTTGGATTTGTTGAAGAAGTAACTCGAACCCAACCAGAACTTAAGTTAATACATTCTATAGTACTAATGATGAATGTAGAATGCCAATGCTTCCTCTAACATATATAACGTGTCAGGAAATGTAACCAAATTGTTTTACATCCCTAAGAACAATGATTCTAGTGTGCGCTAGTTTACCAACAGATATACGAAAAATAAATTTTGGAATAACTCCATCGACTGAGTGCGTGAAAGCTTACGTATGTTGACCGGAATATTGTGGAAGTAATAATTTAATTTTCTGAAGGGACATACATTACTTATGGTTGTCCTAAAATAGCGTAACGAAGTGACCGGAGGACTATTCTTGAAAAAAGTTTTATACACCAATTTTAAAATCAACATTGATCCTGGATAGTGAAACGCACAAATAGGTTCCCGATTTTTTAAATATGCCGTTTTTTTAATATCCTGCTCTTCAAAACTTCGTTTTTTAAAAACCCGCTGACGGTTTGCTATTCCAAAAAAGAAAATCCATCTGACCTAAATTACAAAACTGCACTTTACAAAAAAATTAAAATTACATTCTACAAATTACCATAACACAAAAATCAAAATTCTTATAGTATAAATTCCAAAATTATTGCAGAAATTTGGGGAACGGGTCGGTTATCCAAAAAAAAGTCCAACTGACCTAAATATCCAACATCTCAATTAACAAAAATATAAAATTTCATTATACAAAATACAATAATATAAAAAGTCAAAATTCGAAATTCCAATCGACAAAATACCAAAATTTATATATTTATTTAAGAAAAAAATTCCATATACAAAATACCATTATTTCATAAGTTTAATAATACTTCAGCATTTCGCAAAAAATCTAATTAATTTATTTCAATTAATTAAATATAATTTCATTGTTCTTAAAAATTAATACCCAAACATGATTCCCATTGTTTAACAGATTGATTAACGACTGTTGCGATTCTAGAAAACAGGGTTGGGTTTTTGTAGAATACTGAACCGCTCTCCTACAAATATACCAGCATTTATAAAAAAGTACAGCATTAATAAAAAAGTACTGTAACGGTTTTAGCAGCAATCACAATATTATACTGTTGATTAATCTTAATCGGAAATCTCCTAATTATAAATTATATAGAAATTCCAAAAAAAATCCTTTTTATGGCCATGGAAATATGAAAGGCACATTTCATATTCTCATGGGCATAAAATGGAATATTTTTGAAATTTTGTATTTTAGAATTTTAAAATTTGGCATTTTGTATAGGATTTTTATTTTTAGGAATTGTTTCTATTGGAATTTTGTATTTGGAATTTTGTTTTTTGGAATTTTGATTTTGGAATTTCGATTTTGGAATTTTTGATTAGGCAAATCGTATACAACCCAAAATTTCAATTTACAAACAAAATTCCAAAAATTCCATTATTGGCATAAAATGGAATATATTTTGGATTTTTGTATATAGGAATTTTGGTTTTTAGAACTTTAATTTTGGAATTTCGATTTTTGAATTCTAGATTTGGCGAATATTACCCAACCCGTTCTAGACCTTTCTATTTTTAAACTCGGGATTTGGAAAAGCTGGATTCTGAAGAATAGGCAATCGACCTCAAGCCAGGGCAAATATTCTGAAGAATTGACGCAAACGAAATATCGAGTGGCGCAACCGAATAACGCTCGACAATTTGAGTCAGATCAACGGTGAACACGTATATATTAGCTTGTTTAAGCTCGTAAACAAATTTTAGTACACAGTGGTCCTATGATAAATTATTGCAGGATCGCGTACAGGTCCTCGATATCGAAAGAAAATTAGTTCTGGACCACACAGTTGCACCATACTATTATAACCAAAACATTTGGAGGATTGAACAAATAAGAAAATGTTAAAATTTTAAACAGATCATAACGTACCGATTAATTTATATGCATAAGTTGTTGTATTCTACAAATTTCTCTCTTGAAATATTTTACACGTACTAATCTCATCCGTTAGATTTGTAAAAATTTAATGTTAACTTCCAAAATTTTGTCCAAAGCCAATTTAACCTAAAAAAACTATACGAGTAAGATAGCAACCTCGTACTGAAAATATGAGAATAGCTACAAAAGCAATATTACACATCTTTTACGAATTGTCTACATACTCTACCAAATTGTCTAGACTATTTTCGACACCAACATGTAGATAATTCCGAAATACGCGTAGACGCACAACACTGACTACAGTCTATAAATCACATAGTGCTCGAAAGGTTTGTTTTATAAATTGTACAACATTGTTTGATGATATTTACAGCCATCTTCAACAAATCAACCTTTCGAAATATTTTCTCAGTGCGTCAGAACTGAAGGCCATTTTAACTCCTGTCTTGGACAGTGTTGTGTGGTATTGTCTACACCGTGTAGTTAATTAATATTTTACACATGTAGACAATGTATATAGACAATTAAAACAATGGTGTCGACAATGTAGAGAATATAGATAATATGTAGACAATTTCGAAAATCATTGTCTTTTAGGAATCAGTACAATTCTATGGTTTCTTTCAAATTCAATATCATGGAATCGGAAGTATTTGATAATCACAAGTCAGCATTAAAACCTGAATACATAGCTTTTGGAATGACAATAAACGAAATGTTATTAGAGTGAAGACAGTTTGATTCAATTTGAAAACTGATAAATCAGTTAATTACAACGATAAGGGAGTTAACGAATTAAGTTTGGATTTATAATTATATCAATTTTACATTTCTTGTTATCTTCGTTATATGCATAGAAGTTAGAATTATATCCGTAAAATATGGTACTACAATCTGTATCCAATCTCACAGCGATATCTTATATTGAACACCATCTCATGCCATAGAACGTTTTTATCGTGTAATATTCGCGTTGGCTATTAGTGGCTATAATTTGTTCAGGCGAGATAGGTCTAATCCACTAGGTAATTATGGTGGAATATTAATGAGCATATTAAAATGGAATGTTGTATCGGTTCCCTCCTTAATTTCTCCAAAGACTCATTTCCGACTTTGAGTTTCTTTTTATAAATGTCTTCATTAATAAGCGGAAATTTCTTTTGGGTGTTATTTATAATCCAACAACTAAAACGAACAAGAGGTCGTATGCTCGATTTGAAAAATCCCTTTTTTTAGATATTGAATTTCACGGGACGGGAAATTCCAATTTTGATATTTGTCAAGAGAACTTATTTTCTCGTACCTATTTAAAAATCTTAAACAGCATCAATCATTCGGTCTGTAGCGCCTACTTACTCTTGTTCAACAGCAAATGATGGTCCTTATTCTCTCACTGATCAAGTCGCTTCTCCTAATAATTCCATTTGTTATTTAAATAAATTATCTCTTGGTATAGGCTTGCATAATGATCTCCTTGTTTTTTCTGTTAATTTCCACCTAAACCTAAGAGTTTTAGCTCTAACGATTTTTCGAAAGATTTGGCGCCATGACCGATACGATGACCAATCTTAAATTCACCGAGCATTTAGAGGCCACAAAACTGTTGGGTTTAGATTGGCTATCACGGCATCCCCGAATATGGCCAACATTTGTTCGAATGGCCAAAATTTAATAGCCGATAATCCTGCTAACTGCACGTCCCGCGGAATAAATACTCCTGATCTAATGAAAATCGAGCAATGAGACGTTTGCTTTCAAAATAACGGTGGAGTTACGTTATTCAAGATGCACGAGTAGCGAAACTCAAGCTTTTTTAAATATCAAAAAATATTTGCATTCGTGCTTCGGTTTTCCCGTAATTGCCGAGCGTCAATGCGCCCATCCGACATCGAAGAGGCATCTGGGAAGATAATTCGAATCGAAGAAGCAAGAAAAAAGCACTTTCATTTATAGATAAGTATAGGATTTTACGGGTTGGAGGTAGGCTCACGAATTCAGCGGCAATATATAATATCATACGATCCTGCCATACAGATCATTAAGGCAAGAGCTAACATGCCATTTTAATCCACTGAGTGTTCCGCGTATGAATGGGCTGTGGGAAGCGGCTGCTAAATCGGATAAAACGAATCGTACACGAGCCATTGGCGATTCAATGTTACCATTGGAGGAATTCAATACGCTAATGAAAATATAGAGAGCATTAAAATGCCCGTAAGTAAGATAATACTAATTTCTTCCCACTATCGGATGAGCAATGCATTCATTATCTGATAAACCTATTGTATCAAATGCCAGATCCGAACTAGTAAAGAAGTTTCACATTTGGATTCGTTGCCACCGAGATTATCTTCCCGGCCTACATAGACAGGCTTAAAGAAAAGCGCCATTGGCGTGTTTTGTGGTTATTGAAAGCCAGCGAACGCCACCAATAAATGAAGTAAAGAATTTTTGGTTGTAAAAATTTTCATTATTCAATAAGAGCTTAAAGCTTTCCTAATAAAAGTATTTTATAATTAGAAACAAACGTAAATATTTTGTAACTTTGCCGAAAAGTAAAGGTTTTGAATTCGTCTTTATAAAATTTTGGTGTGCCATCAATTAATTTGAGTATACACAGACACTGACTCGACTATGCCAAGGCTGAACAGCTTTTAACCAATCTACACACGATCCAATCAATATTGCTGACTAATCTCTCAAATCAATAAAAACCATTTAGTTGTAACTGCATATCTTTAAACAATAATAATAAAAATAAAGTTATGAATAGTAAATAAATAATAATTTATGCTGTAACACTCAACAACAATCACATAAAAACTATATATATAAATAAATAAATTATTATTCAAACCGTATTCGATAAAATCAATTTCACATAAATAACAAAAAAATTAAAGATTTTCCAATTAGTCTCGTTATCACTTAGTTAATTAACACAGTTGGAAATTTTTCTATTGATGTACGTTCATATACGTACGTACGAAGACTTAAATAAATAAAATGTAAGTATAAGTATTATAAAAATAGAAATACACGGCAACAACAAATTACAATTAAACCATCCTCAACATAAAATCTATCGTCTATATCTTTATGCTGCATAAAGCACTTACTTATGCTGTATATGCTGTCTTGTAATTGTATATATTTTTACTACACACAGCAACTATTTCATTAAATTATGTCGAGTCATGTTGACCCAGAAAATTTATGTTTTTCTCTTCATTTAACTCTTTATTAATTTTCTTGATTATTGTTACGACATAAGATTTATTTCTTAAAAACATAAATTTGTGTATTACATGAAGATTATTATTTTCTCATACAAATCGAGTCTACTGTATGGAAAACTATAGACTGGAGGCGAGAGAATTGTTCTATATACGAGGATTGTATTGTGATGTTACCACAAACGTGATGTAAATTATGTCGATCGAATGAATGGAAATGCATCGTGTTAACGAAAATTGTGAACAGGCCCAATGCGGATTTGCAGACCAGATTTTTATCAATTGTGGATAAGCAGAATGAAATTTTCAATTTACTTAACGTTAAATCCAGAAATGTTCACAAATGGCATCAGCTTAGGTTGCTAAATGCAACGAACTTTCGCAACTATTTGTATAAGCTTCACCAAATTTTGTTCCTAGGCATACGCCAGTTCACTTCCTCAATTGATTATGGTGGTTTGTTAGAAACCTTCTAATTTCCCCCTCAGATGTCAGAAATGGCACAGTATAAGCCAATAGGCGAATTTTGAAAGCATTTAATAATTTTTATTGGTTGAATCTGTGGATCAGTAATGTGCACGTTATCGGAACTCGTAACTGCTCTTACAAATGAATAAACCTTTTCTTACTTTACTGCGGGGATTATTGCGCCTATTATGAATTTCTATAAATTTGGAATTTTCTAGCATCATTCTCAAAGATATCTGGGCTAAATGGGTAGTGGTTTCAGTCATCTGGATCGTTAGACAACAGCAAATTCTCAATACGATGTCACGGAGATTACGGGACCACTTGTGTATTATGCATTATTACTAATTTCTATAAATTAACAATTCTCCAGTATCGATCTGAGAGATGTTTAGAACAAATGGATAATGTTTTCAGATACGATATGTCGGAGATTACCGGTAGAAGTAATTTATTGAATAATTTAGCACTTGCGTATAATCAATTATTTGGAATTTTTGAAAGTTCACTCAGAAAAAAGATTACTACCAAATACTTAGTTAAATTAATTTGATTGTTTTAACACAACATTCTGAGCTAGATAAACCAAATCTCTTGTTTAAATTAGAAAGTCGGTATTTTCTTACTTGGTTACTACAAAAAGTGAGTGAAATTTGAGTTACCAGAATGTTGGTACGAAGTTTTGTTTAATTTAACCAAAAAAAAATTTGTTAGGTGAACAATATTCTTGTTATAACTAACCAATTATTTTGGTTTATCTTAATTAGTTATTTTGACCGATAAGTTTTGTCATATAAACTAAGACTTAAATTCTAGCGAATCAATAAAATTCGCTAAAGCATTGTGATTATACTTTGAATGTAAGTTCAAAGTATTTTCATTATTTTTGTAGTTTGATCACTGCATTCTGATGAGACGACCGAATTTTTTAATATAAAGAACTCAATGTTTCATTAGTTCGAAATCAAAGTTCCAACGTGTTGGTTTGGTAAACCCACCTTGATGTGATGTGTTCAACCTATAACGTTCGCCACATTACCGCCATTTTTGTTACATTTACTAAGAAAATTTGGTAGAATTAAACTAGTAAAATAATAATAACTAATTATTAGTAAAATAAGTTTTTCCCTTGGTTAATTTAACAAAATAGTTAGTCACTGTTACCAATTATTTTCCATTTCTATCCATTAAATTAACCATTTGTTTTTGGTTATATTAACTAAGTTATAAATTAAATACGCAGGATTTGGTTATTTTAAATTAAATTTTTACTCAACTAAGATCTTGTTAGTTTTTTAACTAAGAGATTTGGTTGATTGAAAATCACCAAGATTTTGGCAAAATAGACTCAGATTTTTGTTTCTTTTGACCTACGTTTTTCTCTGAGTGTTTGTAATTTCATCCTGATCAATCAATCCATCTGGGCTGTGAGGCCGTATTTAAGCTGAAACACATTTGTTTTGTCAAAAATTACAATTTCCGCTAAATTTTGGAACACAAATTTAGACAGACATTATTGTAAAATTATTTAGAATCTTTAAGTTCATGTTCGTTTTTCGCGCAAATGAAATACTTTAGAAATATTTGCAAAAAACCAAAAATCTTTTAAGCAAAATTAGGCAAAAAATCTAATCTTATAAACTGAGATCGTCCTATTTAAAAAATCAATCAACGCAATGTCAACTGGTTAAGAAATACCACTTGGACTGTCGGAGTGAATGGTTGACCGGCCATTGAACTATTGGACCTTTAACATAACGCGTTCTAGAATATTGTATACTATAAAAAGTTCAGTTGCAAGCAATGTACAAATACAAGAGCTAACCATAACCATGCCTCTTTTTCTAGTCACTACCACTGTTGCAATAGGTCGTACTTTGTTACGTTCTGTTATGACTCCGGCAACAAGTATATTGGATAGCAGTTCACAAGGCATGTCTATGAAATAATTAACAAAAAAAAACTTGAAACGGATTTCGAACATTTCGGTTACACTGTCAAAATTCGGAGTTTATTGAGACAAATATATTTTGAAGTCAACTCAATCAAGAAAAAATGAACAATTTTTTTATTTGTATAAAATTCCGAACAGAGAGTGGGAATGCTTTTGAAGAAGATTAATTAAAACAAAAATATTTATTATTTCTGCAATCTGTTCTGGGCCAAACTCTTCATAAACTTCGAATTTTATTTGTTTGGCTAGTTTGAATATTTAGTTACAACAAAAATCTCAGAGTATCTTCTAAAATGTCTCCGTATATGGAAATGGTGGCCTTATGTCTGCCTAATCAAATGGGACATATATGCCTTTTCTAAATAGAGGGCAGAGGATTTACTACAATTTGTATAAATTAATTACAACAAGTAAGTGGTTCGTTACAACGTATGGTCACCTTTTCCATAGAGAAGCATTCTAGCTAGAACATACTCTGAGACTTTTGTTATAACTTTATACAAGAACTACTCATTTAAGTAAAATTCGAAGTTACTCAAACAACAGTAAGATTTACCCTCCCCTTCATTTAAAAAAAGCATATTGCCCATAGGAGACATTTTAGAAATAACTCTTAGATTTTTGTTATAAATACTAAAACTACCCAAACCAATAAAATCCGAAATTTATTCAGAAAATAGCCTCATCTTAGAAAAGTTTTTTGTTTGAGTTGAATTTTAAATAGTTCGCGAACTCTTTCTAATTTTATATTCAGTAACACCTCAGTAACACCTTATACAACGCGTCCTCTCTTAAAAAAAATTTTCAACTTGAAAAAATCATAATAAGGAATGTAGCAAAAAACATGGGTTTTAGTCGAAATCGTTTATTCGTCGTCGTTCGATTTTTTATTTTATTTTGTTTGGATTTTGAAGTGAAGGAGAAGGATTATCAAATTTCGGTTTGTTGCTAAACATATAAAATGGAGAACGTCCAGTTAGAACGATAATGCATTACGAAAACCTCTCTCGAACGCGTAAAATAATTATTAAAAAAATGGAAAAATTGTTAACTTACTGCCGTCATAATGGAGAAAGATAGAGGTTTATTTGAGGAGTTATAGAAACAAAACTCATTAGACTAGGTCATCAGGGGAAACGTTTGCAGCAAGCCGAGTTAAAACGTAAAGTTTGTCCTAATATTCACAACAAAAAAATTTGTGGAGGCCGCTAGTGCCGATGAAAGAATTTGCAAAATTTTTGAACTCAATCAGACCGCGCTTAAGCTTTTGTAACACGACTAAAACCCTCGGGCATTGAAGGGATGCTCCAAGCATAATTTGCCCGTGATTTGAATATCTAATCTTAAAGCTTGGATTATGACTACTGTTTTTGAGCATTGGTTGGTGAATTATATCTACGCGAGAATCAAATTTTATTGCGACAGTAAGAAACTGGTACCAACACACTTAAAAATTTTGCTTCGATTTTCGATATAAGGCTTGCAGCGCTTGAATTTACGATATTATTACATCTAAAATCCATGCAATAGTCTGTCGAAACAATTTCTAGTTTATGTATGATAAATATAGCTAAAAATTTAAACATCGAAAACGAAGGCTTTACTTTAAATTTTACTTAATGCCTAAATAATAAAGCTTAAGCCTACTGATTTGTTTTGGGCTAGAGTACTTGTATTTATATAGACCTAAAAATAAAAATTTTGAACCCAAAAATTGATTTTCGGCGCACCAGCGTGTTTTAGTTCTCTCGAATTTACTTTATATTTTGTGTTTTTAGTATTATTTGTATATTACGCTCACTAATTGATATCGTAGATGAGAAATAAGTGTATAGAGAGAGCACAAAACTGTTTTTTTATTTCGTAGCATATCCCTTTTTCTACCAAAGAAAATTTGTTTTGCTTCAATTCAAGCCAAACCCACTCAAATGTTTGTATGTATAATAATGACAGATTTTAATGTCTTCCGGATTTTAACGGATTAAATCGAAATTATTTTTGAAGAAAAACAATATAATTTGATACCATATAAATTATATAACATATTAATTATTTGTTTTTGATAACATATTAATTATTTTACTATTATTAAAGTTATAGTGTTATTTTTGCGAAGAAAACTGTTGAGCACAAATGTGTATGTTGGTTCAAAATACATACAAAAATATTTTTTTTTTAAAATGATTCTTCTCCTTTACCCACACAATTGTGTGGGTAGGCAGGAAAAGGGATATACCCAAAAACATCTTCGATTATTAAAAATGTCGGCAACAACATTGCGCGATATACCTTAATACTCGTAGGTACTTTATTTTATTTGATTTAAAATTATATTGTGAACCGGTGACTGTGGTGGTGATTAAAAGTGTTCTGGTGAATATTAATTTTTATTAGTTAACCCTTTCGAGTTCAAAAAAAATTTTTTTTGGTTCAAGTTAAGTTCCCCATACACAAATGTGTATGTAAATAATCACACGTTGTAATCTCTTACTTAATCTCCGTATTTTAACGGATCTTAATTAAATCGGAATTCTTTTTGAAAAAGCATAATAATTTGATAACAAATTAATTATATAACATATTAATACTTAGTTTTTGATAACATATTAATTATTTTATCATTATTATAGTTACTGTTATTTTTCGGACAAAAACAAAATTAAATGGTTTACACAATTGTGTATGCTGGTCTTCAATTGTCACCTAATTCTATGTTTGACATATTCGGTTGTCGTTTACATACACAATTGTGTATGCGGGTCAGGAAAGGGTTAAAAAATAATAATAAAAAATTAATAACATAAAAAAAATATAAGAAGCGTTCTTTCGTGAGACTATAGTTTATATTTTGTGTGAAACTTGGTTCAAAAATGGAATCCAAAAGTGATATGTTCATAAAAATTTCTGTTGAAAATAATATGAAATATATAAAAATAATTAAACACGGCGAACAATGGGAATACAATGATTTTGTTGCATCAGGTAAAAACATTTGATTAATTTGACTATATTTTATTTGTAAATTCAATATTTTAAACGTTTTACAACGCAATTATAAAACGTTAAGCATTTTTCCACATGCGATGCAACTTGCATACAAAAATATTATTTAATGCAATTTAATTCGAAAAAATACCGTTTTATCTATGCGATGCAATTTGCGTCGTCTTAAGTTCTTAATTGCAAATTATTTCGAAACAAATCCGTTATTCATTAAAAATATGTGGTAATCTTACTTATTTTATAAATAGCCGCTATCAATTTAAATATTTCGACATGCGAAATCGAATCATTTTCCGACTCAGACAATGTAAAAATAACAAAAGAAGATTTTCTTCACATCATTGATCAGTATTTCCAGCATTCACAATTTTATCTAAAAATTAACAGGAAACAAGATAGTATGCAAAATACTTACGGAACACCACCTGCGAGACAAAATCATAGAATTGGAAGTGCTATGTATATATTATCGAATGAAAATATTGTTTCCATTTACATATCTGATTACCTCGGTCCTTCATGTACAAATTTTAAACAATATGCATAATACATAGTTGTTGAATGGCAATTGTAAGAGTCCTTTGGTAACCTTCAAAGTTATTTATTTGAATATTTCTGCTGTTTCACTGCAAAAGTGGTAGAGTGTAATATATGAGTATTATTTGCTTTCGTATATGTTTGGCAAATTATGATACTATATACTCAAAGACAATTTCAATTTTGTTTAATTACCAAAGAAATAATTGGGTGAGATTGTAAAACTACATAAATAACAGAATACTCATTATTTCTGAAGCAGTTTTATGATTTTCCCCTGACCAATTAAATAACTACGTACAAATACCTAAACGTTAGCAAAATACATACTAATTCCGACTACATTCTGCAGGATCTCGAAGAGTTCATCTTGGACTCGAAAAGTGCATTTACTTTGTGCAAAAGAAGTGTACACCAGACAATTGGCCAGGGCTTTCTGCCAAATCATAATGAAGCATTAGCGTATGCTATAATCGAATTGTTCCCACAATTGAAATCTGCCGAAGATAATGAAATTGTAAGAAAACAAACAAAAACTTTAAATTTATTTTTAAATTTTCAGAAGTGATTCGTAATATTTTTTAAAATTTCAATAGTATAGTTTATATTCTAATTAATAATCACATGAATTGTTTTTTTTTTTCGTTGATCTTTTAATTTAGGTGCTACTTTACAATAGAAAAGAAAACCGGGGCGATATATTATCAAGACTGCAGCGTATTCGACAAAAAATTTACTCCTTAGAGGAAGATCAGAAAAACACCACAAGAAAACGAAAAAAACACTTGTTTGTGATGAACCAGACCAAGATTTGTATAGCATCGACAAATTTGAAGACAACGAGGATTTTTTAATATTGAAAAATGCCAACGTGAAAACTCAAAAGGAGTTAATTTAAATCAAACTTCAAACTACATTGTCAATAAGAAAAAGCAAATTACAATTTGACAAACATATTAATTATACCAGAAGCTTTCCATTTTTCCTTACTTCTCCTGATCTGATAAATATATTTTTTAAAAGTTAAATAACAACAAATACATAGTTGGATAGTACACTTACATTTTTTCACAGATTTCATTCGATTTCCAATTACGACACCCGAAAGCACAAGATTTTAATCATAAGTGGACTATTGTTCGTACCCACATATTTAAAGTATATTTGGACTTAAAAGGAGGAACTTTTCAGAAAATTCCTGCAATAGAAGGTATTTACCACAGTTCTCAAATTGAACAGAATGTTTCTGCTCAGCAATATAATGCTGTGGCAATAATACATAAGAGCATAACTCGAGTTATGCCATTATGCAATATTATTTTATGTAGGGAAAAACCGCGAAAATCGTATGGTACATCTGACTATTCGATGTGGTAGAGTAAATAATTAGGCGTCACGTAACACTTAAATACTTTTGCAAGATGCTGAAACCTTTTTTACATAATCATTTTCAATTTCAAAATGATCTCCTAAAAATTTTGGAAAATGAGTTATGCCCTTATGTATTATTGCCACAGAATTATTAAAACGTGAAGTCTCAACTACAAATTAGTACATATTTTGTTTCGTTTTGTTATCAACTGAACTAACAAAATAACAAGAGCTTTAGCTTGGTCCGTAAAACCAACCGTAATCTTTTATGTTCTGTTTATTTCTAAATTTCTAGAGTGGACCGAGACATTGAAGCCTATCCTATATTTATTAAATTTACACCCGCGAAACATAGGAGGAATTCCTTCTTCCAAAAAAACCAGAGAAGATTTCAATGCCGTAATTAAGAAAATTCTTTTGTTTAGAAAGGTAACATAAAGCAAATAAAAAATTTTCAAAATATAATATTAAAAGCTCATTGTATCCTTTCAGATAAACCTACCAATTGAGGAATTAAAGGAAGCTAATGCAATACATCCTTACATAATTGCGGTTGGTGATAACAAATTAGCGATTTCTTCATATTATTTGTGTGTCGAAGGAGAAATTATAATTCTTCCTTCAAATTTTTCGGGACATGACGCGTTTGATTACCATTTTAAAACACATTACCTGTTTAACCAAAATTTTCATCAGTCCACAAGAACTTTTTGGGATTTTGTGACTAAATATTTTTATAAATTAGATACGACGGAATCAAAAGTTGTCCGAATTAAAGAAATTGCTAGTAAACTGGACATAGAAATTTCTAATTCGCAATCTTAATTTTGAATAAGTAAATAATAATTAATTTTAAATTTAATTATTTTATCATTAAGATGAATCTGGTTTGAATTATTTTAGTATACAATGAAGTGTATAAATAATTAAATTTATTTATTTAAATTTGTTTTAAAATTTTACTTATTTTTAATATAAATGGAATTATGGAAAAAACGGGCGAGCACAAAACGGGCTGTGAAGAGCATTTCTGCCATAATACGAATAATTCTTATATTTTAAGTTATAATATTCATAACATTTAGATTAAAAAAAATTGTAATAAGCTATTAATTATGATTAAGAACTATATAATTGCAAATTTTTTGTACGATAACCAAAATATAGAATACAATTTTGAATAAAAGATTAAAAATGATTTGTTATTTATTTTGATTAAATTTCCGTAATTTATCCCCACTTTTTATACAGCTAAATAATAATTCGAGTACTAATTCAACGCAACCTTGGACCTGTTATTTACCAATACAAATTGCATTAAAATAATTTTCGATGCAATGGCGCATCTTAAGTGTCACTTTAGTGCTACTAGTAACGAAATTTATTATGATGCATTTTTCATTAAACTATTGATTTTAGTGTAATTAACAGCTATTATTTTCGATGCAATTTTGCTCCATTTATTGTTTTTTCATGTAAACTGAATTTGCAAGAAATTGATGTAAATTGAATTTTATTTTCAATTTCAACGTAAGCAGGATCGAAGTAATAATCGATGCAATGATTACTTCGAAAAGCGAAACAAGCTTATGTCGGATGTATATGCGATGTTAATAGCATCGCATAACAAAAAAAAATTCAACTGTGAAGTCTAATTAATAATTGACTGCTATTCTAATAATTGACAATGCACTAGGGCATTTGAAACCGGCAATGAAATGATTGCATGCAGCGCATTTGGAATAAAGGTGTTTTTGGTCTTCTTAAAGAAAAAAAAAATCCGTGTCCAATAATTTACGCTTATTGTGGAAACAGTGCAAATTGCGCATGATGTCATCAATTTGCATGACGCAGGATTTTCAAATAAAGATTTACTCGAAATCGGAAAATAATTTTACGAAAACCCCGAAAGTGGAGATGAAGAAAATGTAGAACAGCCAAAAAATTAACTAAAAGAATTTTAAAAGAAAATTTAGAAATAGCTGCACAAGCTTTAAATGTTCTAACTGAGAAGGTCCCGATTCTGAACAATCTTACTACGTACACTGATCTAAAGGATTTTTTAATTTGGGCAGGTCAATATATTTCGAAATGTAAGGGGTTACATTACTTCTGCGCTATATTTCCCTCCTGTTTCCTATTACATTTAATTTTCATTAACGCAACTAGAGCTTTGTGTAAGGTATTACTGTATTTATCTCAATAACTCTCGTATTTTAACAGTGTAGCAGAAATATTCCAAATTAAAATTGGAATATTATATTTGAGTGCTTTTTTTGTTATTTGTTAGATATCTCGCTACGGTCGCGATGACCAAGAATGTATCCTGCTCATTTTTGTAACAGTCTGTATTTTTAACTCCACTCGAATTTCGTATAGCTCCGGCTACCGTTTGGTATAGTACTGGATATTATTAACTATAATGTACTACGTATTTTTATATTTTTCAACTGAAAGCTTTTAAATTGCTTAACCATCTAACATAAATATTGTGCTAGTTGTGCGATTATGGTTCAGGCTGGTTAAAATATGGGTCCTATTGGCCTTGTGATAGTTCCAGGTGTAATTTTAACTGATAGTTTGTTGAAGCTGGCTCTTCATATTGTTTAACCAAAACATTGTGTATTGGACATAGAGAATTATTTAGAGGAGTTACCTAATTAAAAATAACGATTTTTTGAAAATTGATAGATAAGCAAAGTGAATTAAATAGATATGCAATATTTTGGTGGAATGTAATTTTTCCCCCTAGTCGAGATATACTCGAATTGTCGTGAAAGCGACCATACGTTCTTTCGAGATATTTTGAGATCAACAATTAAATACGCTTAATAAACTAGCTTTGTTAATCTTTTCAGATCATGTCTGACCAAAAATACAATAAAATAAATAAACAAATATTTTTTATAGATCCCGCAAAAACCAACTTTAAAACCAGTTGGAATCCTGTGCTGTAAATATGCTCTTTAGCGGACTCTATGTGATCCAAAACTAAAATTCAGTAAATAAATTACTAAATTAAATGTAAATGAACAGACGTGAATCACTTCGTTTTATAGTTTTGGATGTTCTCCATTTGTATTTTCGCTGCACTTATATCACAGAATTTGTTCCAAACTTTATTTACAACAAATTAAATAGTAACTTTTATAAAATCATTTAATTAAGCTTTATATTAAATTATACGTTAAAATTCTTTCTTTTTATGATAAACACTTTGTCTTTTACCAACTCCGTTTTGCCACTTCGTTATGCACAGATCTTTCTACTACCAAATAATTAGAACCTGTTCCAAGCAGACGAAAAATGAAACGAAAAAACTCTTCTCTAATTTTGCTGCTCTGTTCCTCTGTACCTCTTCTGTAACCAACATTTACACAAGGCTACTAGATAATGCATCTACATGGTACATGTTCGTTGAGGTCGCTGTTCCAATTCGTAGTGAAAATCTTGAACATATAGAGCCCAAATCTGTAATTCGAGAAGCCAATTCTTTCTTCTCCATTGAACCATTAAGCACCGCACAATCTGTCACATCTTTTAACTGAAATCCGAAAAGTTAAACTCGACGAGTTTTCAGTATTTAGTTACTTTTATTAAAATTCATCTAGTTATAAATATAATTTTTGGCATCATAAAATTTCTCCATTTAGCCATCAGTATTTTTAGTTAGTGTATATCGCATCATATCTCAAAACTAACCGTTAATAAACATTTATTAACGATAACATTTTTAATAAAGATGAAAAATATAACATTCATATAACACCCGACTCTCTCTTTAACTATCGGACTCTTGGTAAAACTGTATGATCGCAAAAACATAATCCCTGCTTAAATATCAGAAAAGTGGCGAATTCAGCCCTCTTGGTTGAAAATTTAACCTTTTAATTTATTTAATTCTTTTTCGTGTTTTGTAAATTGTTAAGCTTTTCAAGCTGCCACTTTCGGTACATAGATTTCCACCAAATTTTGGACAGGTCTCCCATTTAATGGAAAAAAAAACTTTTTATTTGTAATTTTGTTTAAAATTTAATTTACATTCTCCTTGTTTTTTTTTTGTAATGTCAAAATTCCAAAGCTCCTATGGAAGCTGGCACTTCTGGTGAACAGATCTCGGCCAAAAATCACTGGGATCTCCCAATTTAAGGTAAAATTTTATGAATGAAGTTTTATCTCAATCAATCCATCCGTATGGGCGATACAGAGTTCAAATTTTTGCTGAAAGACATTTTTTGTCAAAAATCGTCACATTTGCTTAAATTTTGGAAAACTGATCCTGAAACAATGTTATTTCAAATTTAATTTAGAAACTTTTAGTTTCAAATCGTTTTTCACGTAAATGGCATACTTTTTAAAATATTTGCATAAATGAGAAAGCTTGTATGGAAAGTATTACTTCCGGTGGACAGATTTTAGCCAAAAATCACTGGAATCTCCAAGTTATAAGAAAAGCTTAAATATGATGTTTCACCTCGATCAGTAAATCTGAAAACTACACGGCACCGAACACAGTCACACACACACATATACACAGGAGAATTGTTTGAAAACCTTTTTGTTCAGATTTCAGCGATATAGCAAATGATAAGTTTGCATAAACTGAGGTCAAAAATTTTCAAGATTATCGTACTTCCTACGAAATTATTCCCCCTGTCGGAGTGCAAAACTCATAGGCCGACCCATCTTCTATGCCAGTATACGCTGGCATGGAGGTATGGAATGTGTAGATGGTGATAAATAGCCATACGCCCTCGAATTGGCTGGCAACGGCGTAAAAGTACGGACGGAAAAAGCAAACCGCGAAACAGTTGGGAGAGCCGTGGCATGGCCCCAGAATTGCAATTTTTAGAAATGTTTTTCATCACTTTCATTCAAAACACCAGCACCACCATATTCAATGATAGCGTAAACATCAATATTATGATACCGATTAGTAAGAATAAGAACAACATGTTACAAAAAAATTGAAGTATTTATATGAATAAAATCACATTTAATCTACGAATTTATGTGAAATTTAATATTTTGTAGTTTTCTGTCATGATAGTTATCACAATAGATGACGGTATTGCCATCGATAAAACTATATTTTGTGGGCCAGAATTTTGAACTAACTTCACTTCTGAAGGAATTGATCAGAATTAACTACTAATTTACAATTCGAATTAAAAGAATTTCGTGCATCTGGACGAAAGTTAAAACAATTTATTCGTATTTATCTTTATAACATTGTGTATTGTGATCTAATCAGATCAAATATTTATCTCCTATGCGTCAAAATCCAGCATACAAGATAAATAATAAAAGTGAAATTGAAGAATGATTTACAAAAATTAATCAAACAGCCGAAAACATATTTATGGGTAAATAACTAAAACAACACCGAGGTTTATAAGCGATTATCACGATCGTCAATCAAATAATCAATCAACTTAACGTGCGATACCGTGTGTATCGTATATAAACCCCAAAAAATTTTCATCGTATATTATTACACTTTCGCCGTCAATATAATAAAAGTCCCTCTCGAATTACAATCCACCACACGGTGTGCGCTCGGAATTTCGTCAGAAATCAAACCAAAGCATTTAATTTAATTATAATTAATAATTCAATTTTCATTTTTTATGTTCACCAAGAGAAATTATTTATTTTGTAAGCTGTGATGAATTCAATAAGCTTCCGTGAGATAATTTTTGTTTTGTTTAATATATTGATTGATTTTTTCGAAGATCGATCGATTACTCGATTTCTAATATAAATTTTGATATGTTGATATGATTATGTATGTCCAATCAAAACAAAAAATTTCATTAAGTAACAAATATTATGATCGTTGATTTGCTACTTCAAAATTATTTAAAACAGTGCGTGTTGCAGTGATGTTAAAACGGCCGTTTAAATGTTATGTCTTACATAAACATTATAATTATAAGAACTAAAAACAAAACTTTTTTTTTACCACACCAACAATATCATTACGCGATTGTAAAAATGTAATTTAGATGAGGTCACCGTCCGCGCACCGTGTTTCATAAAATATTTTAACAATCTGTCAAAAAAAAATATAAATACGTGACTTATCTCTGTCCTTCTGAGTTACTATACATAAATGTGTCGCATTTTAAGAATAAAACAAACATTTGCTTTATATAAAATGATCTAATCACAATATTTGTGGGCTCCATTCACAAAAATTTATTTTGTGCGGTAATGTCGAGTTCACGTATGCGATCAAAAAATGATTCGCGAATCAAGCCAATCTTTGAGCGTAATTATTTCGCATTATTACTCATAATTTGCAATTTTTTTTCTTTGTGTTGGATGCTTCCGATCAAAATTTTCCCAAAGTTAAAATTATTTCATCTCGGACGGGGAAATTTGTATATGTTTTCAATGATTTAATTTTCCTTTGATTCGCGAATCATTTTTTGATCGCATACGTGAACTCGACATAAAAACTAAAAACATTTTGGCGGTATTCGACTCACTTATAGGTATGTGTATGTATATGATGGAGAGGTTGCTGCCTGACCTCATGCTTATGTATATTATTAACAAAATGACAACAAAATGAAATTGTTCAGAATTCAAAAGTTTACAAATATTTAACATTACGATGATATCATATACCAACAGCAGGTTTTGTAAATTGTTGTTATGTAAATATTGTATGTTGAAATTGGTACTAGAGCTCGGAGAACGTTGATCAATTAGGTCGATCGTGTTTTTTAAGAGACTTTGGAATTGGTCACTTACCCATCGATCAGATTGGGAAAATCATATATTTATTTAAAAACAAACTTACTTCAAGAATTTTAATTTTCTTCAATATTCATATTAACTATATAAGATTATATTGCGCGAATCGAATTTCTTCTCATATAGTTGTAAAAGATACAGAGATGGGACGATCTATTTTCTTTACGCGCCATCTGTTATCAAATAGATTTATTTATCACAATGGAGGATTTCTATCGTCCTTGACAGTGTACATTGTTCAGTATATCTATCAACTGTCACATTCAATTTCCAATTACGGTATTCAAGAATTCTTGCCAATGACATTTTAAATATTGTGACTATCGCGATCTATTTAGTTTGATCAAATTTCAGTAGATGTCACCAACATATTTTTGGTTTGAATTATGTTTACCACTTTTAAAGAGATGGCACTTCTTAATTATGGTTTAAAAGATGATTTATGGTGATGATGATGATGATTACAAGTAATCGATGTTGTCTACGAATAGTCAACGTCAAAATTTGTAAATGAAAAATCCTTGCGACTATAAAGAATTATTTATTGGGTTTGGATCGTTTACCCGCTATTCTTTAATTTAATTTTTTTATAAATTCCATCAGCCGGCACGCGGGTTCCCGAATTCATAAAAAAATGGGCTATTGTTAATTGTTGTTCAGTAAGTACAATGCACTTAATACATAAATTAATTGTGGGTTCCAAATCAAGATGGCCATGAATTCATTGCATAGAAACACGTTACATATACATTTAAATTACCAAGGCAAATGGAACTAGGCAATTTCTTAACAATTTGTGGTTCTATATTTCATCAAAGAACAAACCGACGACCATAAAAATATATGTTATTTAAAAAATATAAAGTGGGTATATAAAAATATAATCCGTCTTTGTTAAATTCCTAAATCAATTCTGGATACCAAATTTGTTAATTATATGATAAGAAATGACTTAGTTCAAATTAGTATTACCAAAAACTAGTTCGTTTTCTGAAGAGGAAGGAAGAAAAATGTATGAAATTTTAACTATTCTTTTCTCTTTTGTTTCTACGCTTGCAATAGGAAAACGATAGCTGTCGAAAACTAATGTCGAATTCAGTAGTTGGGCCCCAGGTTCCAAGACGGGGCCTAGTTCCAAATATCATGAATGAATTCCAAAATATCCTCCAAATTTCTGTACGAATGCTATAGTTGTACACAATAAATTTGACAATAAATGGTTAAAAAATTTCGAAAATCAATCAAGCAATACCAAATTTTTTAAATGCGTTCAGAATTCGTGTTAGAATCCCAATTTAGACCATCAAATATACATAGCTATTATTGGTTAATAAATGGCCAAGTTCCATCCATCATGTTCAAAATCCAAAACTTCAGGCAAAATAAATGTAAAAATCTTAATCCATCTCTATGGCCAAGTTTTATGTACAATGATCTAATTCCAGAACTTCATATTAAAGTCACGATAATTGAATGTGTTAAATTCCAAATCCAATTCTGCATACCAAATTTGACAATTATTTGTTAAGGTATGGCCAAGCTCCACTGGGAGCCGGGTCACTTATCCAAAAAAAAAGTCCAATCGACCTAAATTTCAAAACCACACTTACCAAAAAAATGTAAACGCCATTTTACAAATTACCGTACAAATTTATAAAAAAATGGCATTATACAAAATTCCATTAGTTTAAAAATAATTTCAACATTTCGCAAAAATTCTAATTGATTTAATTCAATTATTTAAATTTATTTAAATTGTTCTTAAAAATTATTACTCTAACACGATTCCCATTGCTCACCAGATTGATTAACCTTTGTTGTGATTCTAGAAAACAGGGTGAGGTTTTTTGGAATATCGAAGCATTCCCCTTCTGTTCCTTATTATGGTACAGTTATTAATAAATAATTACTTCAACTAAAACCGCAAAATACAAGATATCGTTGCATAAACAGGGTTGGGTACGATTTAGAAAATCCAAAACTCCAAAAACCAAATTCCGAAAATCAAAATTCTAAAAAACAAAATTCCAGAAAGAAAAATTCCAATAGAAACAATTCCTAAAAATAAAATTCCAAAAACACAAAATTCCTATACAAAACGTCAAATTTCAAAATTCCAATAAACAAATTTCCAAAAAAATTCCATTTTATAAAATGTAATTTTTTTAGAATTTTGTATGTATATTGGAATTTTGAAATTTGACATTTTGTATTACATCCAGAATTTCTGTTTTCTCTGGAATTTTATTTTCTGGAATTGTTTTTATTTGACTTTTGGTTTCTGGAATTTCGTTTTATGGAGTTTTGATTTCGGAATTTTGTTTTTGGAATTTTGGATTTTGCAAATCGTACCCAACCCATGCAATCTGTTTCTGGGCCCAAGGCTCATCCTGCTCTTTCGTGATTATGCTTTTTACGTCCTTACTTTATGCCTACTCAGCCAACTCGAGGACACACGGCTTTAGGACCGATTTAAGACCATCTGCACATTGCAAGAATTCATTGACTAAACCGTTTTGACAATTTCCTAATTATAAATTTTAATAAAATGGACCTTTTTTGGAATTTTGAATATTGAAATTTTGAAACTTGGTACTTTGTTGTTTTGGAATTTTATTTTTTGAAATTGTTTTTATTGGAATTTTGGTTTTTAGAATTTTGTTTTTTAGAATTTTGATTTTGGAATTTCCAGGAATTTTGGGTCTGGCGAATTGTACCCAACCCATTCCATTGAGCATGTCCAAATTCCAAAATTCATTTTAAAATACAAATCGCATGCCACCAAGAAGTGGTCAGTTCTAGGAATGGCTGAGTTCGTAATACAAGACCGGAGATTTCAGAAAAATTAGGATTTTGAAAAGCGGTATTTTGAAAAGCAGTATTTTGTTAAGGGGGATTATGAAAAGCGCGATTTTTAAAAATGCGGGATTTTGATAATTCGGGATTTTGTAATTTGGACTTTCGTACCGATCCCTATTTAATCTTTTTGTACTTTTAGTAAAGAGAGAACGATAAAATAATTTTAGTATCTTCATGCCGAATATACTAAAAGTATTTGGCAATGCCGTGTAAATTTTGCGTAATACATTACCCCTTGGCCAAACGGTCTCTCCCAACTATCTGCTGGGCAATTAAACTTCTATATCGAAGAAGGCCCAGCCAAACCAGCTCCCTCTACTTTCTTCGTGACTATACAGTCGTAGTACAGTAGTATATTTTTAACCATTTGTAAAATAAATCTAAAAGCAGAACCGGTACAGGCGATAGATTCATTTTATCTGTGTCTGAGTGTCTGAATGTTGACCAAGTAAATACTGATTTAATGATTACTCGTTAATCAATTCTGTCCGATCATAGATTCCAAGCTAGCAAAACGGATTAAGCCGAAGAAAAATAATACACTAGGTTTGGAGCGTTTAAAATACATATTAGAACTACAATATGGACATGCAATCCAAATTTCACCATGATTTGTTAATAGTTAGCCGAGGCCGATCCAGCATAGTCAAATTTAAGAACTCTTTTAAAATCCACTTTAATCTGTTACATGGGCAAATACCATTACTTAATCTAAAATTTAAGTTTGAATCCAAAATCCGCCTCATCTCTTTTGTGATAGTGTTGCCTTTTGTGGCGAATATCGTAACCTGTTATTTTCCACTGGTAAATTGTCCCTACCCATAGGCAGTAGTATTTGGTGATACATTTTAAATGTGAACCATCCTTCTAAAACGCGGGCATTGGCAGTGGCTCCCAGGTTGACTGCAATGAATTGACCTTGATGCTGCAAACGTAATCATGTAATTCACTTCTTTAGATTTATGAAGCTGTTACTACGTCCATGATAGATGGGCAGTGTTGGCCATTCGAATTGAAATGTAAGCTAGGATGAGCTCCCAGCTCCTTCGTCTTGCTCTATATAAGTTCTAATGAGATGGGAATCGGCTACAATCCATAAGGAGTGTATCCAATCCATACGCTAAGTCCATCTAGAAGATTATGATCTAGTAATTTGGTACTTTTACATTCTAGAAACTAGAATAAGCTTCTGTGAAGCTAATTTGGAAACCTGAGTAGCCCAGAATCTTTTTCATATAAAATTTGAACCGATTCGGACATAATAGGGTATTATGAAATGCAACAATCGTTAAACTTCAATAAAGCATTCGATAGTATTGATCATAAAATCCTGCTCATCAAGCTATGAAAAACATTTTATAATTGTTTGGTTCAGTTGACAGTATTATCCGCTCCGATCTATCTAACCGCTCCCAGTGTGTCAATAGATGGCAACCAATCAATCAGCTACCGCAAACAGGTAACAGCTGGTCGTCTGCCTGTGATATCGATTAGTTGTACATACTTATTCTGGCCAAAACTCATGCTATGTCCGTATTTGCCTCGTTTGACTCTAATTTTAGTTTACATTGGAAAATGACATACCCATTTACTACTTGGAAAAGGACAACAGTCTAGGTTTCAATCTGACTCTCTTATCAATGAAATAAGACTCATATGGCGTATGCTCTACCTTGCAAAAGACTTGTTATCTGTCCATCTTAGAGCCAAGCTCGATGAGTCGGTTGTTTTGGCACAATTCTGTTTCGACAGGCGTTGGCAACCTTAATCCTTCAGCAACATTGCTTAAAATTGGTTTGTTAGTTGTGTTGGTGGTCGTAAAATTTAAAGAAAATTTATTAACACACCCAATTGTTCTATTGGGATTCGAATATTTATACATTCGTACTTCGTACATACTTAACCAATTCTTTGGTCAATTTATTCCGAATCAAGTTTTGGCCAACATACAAAATAAGGAGTCATTCCCCGCATAGCAACAATACCCGGATAGGCACTCTGTAACCGTTGTAGCGGGGCTGTGTGTAATGTTGTAAATAATAATCTTTAATATTATGGCTATTAAGTTTTGGTTTGTAGTTGGCACTCATGAAAAAAAAATCCACAAAATGTTTAATTTTTCCGGAATGCATTCAAAGTCTAAACTGTATAAATTTGCAATGCCCCTCGGATTAAACGATTATTAACGTGTTTTGGTTTGATGTGAAAATATGCCAGCTAGGAATCGGTCCAACTGCGGTTCTAACTCCTGAAACAATTGTAAATGCGAAGCGATTGGCTAATCAACTTCATTGTCGCTGCGTTAGCTAAAAACGTCGCCGTAATGTGGGTGTAATATTTGTGTGAAGCGTGTAAATGGGCTCCAAATTGCAGGTAAGCATCCTTTAGGTTGATTTTGGTGAAACGTTCTTCACCAGCTAATGTGCCCGTAAACTAACTATCAAACAATGAGACTGAATGTTTTCCAGTAATAGACAGCAATTTATTCTGCCACTGAAAACACTACAAACTCGTGTATCGGGCCAGCTTTGATTTAGTTCAATTTTGGCATTTGATGGGGAATATCCATTGCAAAACGATCGCGTAAACTGCCGATTGATATTTTCAAAATCACAGTCACGACCAATTTCGCATAACTCGTTCGTGTACTGTTCAAAAAATTATGTTTCCTTCCATGTAGAGTTCCAAAATTGTGATAAGGCATTAAATCTAGTCAGTTCATGATGCGTATTCGGTGACAAACTGTGCTTCACAAACATCGGGTAAATTTTCCACCGATGATGTTGCAGATGTCATGTATTGTCGGGGTTCTGAATCTCGATTTTGTGATCTTAACGCTTGTCCATTTCCACCTACTATAGTGGGATGTTGTTCTGGTTTATCAATTCCACAAATTGTTGAAATTGAGTTTGATCCATTTTATTTTTTGTAAATAATAGTAAAGGTAGTTTACACTACACCTAAGTAAACCTCCGCCTTAAAATTCATTTTATCGCCAAATGTAGTTGAATACATGTCAAAATTTACAAACGAGCTTTAACTAAAATGTACGTCACTTTGAATGCTCAAACAACTCTACGCGCTAGTATCAATTTTGCCACGGAGATTAACATCCATTAAGCAAAAGATACAAAACTACCCGGTTACCTGTTTCAATACAGCCGACCTCAGACAGATTATGCTGCTTACAACAAATTTAAATTCAATTAATCACCTATAGAATTCGTTTGGTTCCTAACCAAACCTATCTAAACTTAAATTCTGTTTTACTGTGTATAAATCTGGTTTCAGCATCACAAACATTACAGTTGTACAATAATAAACCGAAGAATGACATAATGCTAAAATAATGCTGATCGAATCACCGTATATTATAAACAAATAAAATAAACAAAATTTTTATCGGTTAAATAATTTCCGCAACCTTAAATAAGAAATGAAAGTACTCGTACTTATCATTTTACCATTAATTAAGATTTATATGTGTGGATTGAAATAAACCGCCCAAAAAATTTGCAACCTTTAAAATAAAATTATACTTATAGTTTAGTAACTGTAACGTTTATAACATCGCCATCCATTATTCAATATATGCACTCGTAAAGGTATACAGACATATGTTATGTATGCCGCGCAGATAAAAAAAAAATCGCGGAAAAATAAAAATTAATGCACGCCATCAAAATAATTGAAAACATGTCGTACACGACACGATTGTGGACGGATTATAAAAAAAGAGCACAGAAAATTAAAATATATAACTCCAATTAAAAATTGTTACATTTATATGCTATAAAACAGGAATACCCCGTTTAACGTAGTTTTTGTTTCAATACTCGACAAATAAACTAAAAAATTAAATCGCGCTGAATATACTTTTTGCTCTTCTATATATACCAAGTTTGGTTTGTGGAGTCAAACTTCCATAAATCGAACTTAAGTTATACCCTTGACAGACTAGCGATTAGCTAAACGCGTTTAATCATTTTTTCGAGTTTATCTCTTAATGTGTCAACTTTGAGATTAGCTAAACGGGTTTTGTTTTAGGTTTAGTAACTAAACCGGTTTAGTGCACTAATCTCTCAATATTTTGAAGTTTATCGCATAAAAATGGGTTTAGCGAGAGCACCATCTTACAATGAAGGTTAAAATTTATAAATAGGACAATGTCATTTAGTGCTGTGATACAATGATAGATGCCGCTTACTTTTTGAGTTATTCCCGTCGAGTTCAAAGTTGTTTTTTTGCTTCAATTTAAGTTCAACATACACAAATGTGTATGTAAATAATGACAGACAGTTGTAATGCTTCCGTATTTAAACGGAGTTAAATGGGAATTCTTAAAAAAGAGCATAATAATTTGATAATACATAAATTATATAACATATTAATTATTTGTTTTTGATAACATTAATAATTTTATTATTATTATTATAGTTAGTGTTATTTTTGTGAACAAAACAAAATTAAATGGTATGCACAAATGTGTATATTGGTCTTCAATTTAAACATAACATTCTATTCTGACACATTCGTTTCTCGTAATCAAAATTTACACAATTGTGTATACAGGCCGGGCAAGGTTATATCCCTTTTCGTACTGGAATATAAATCTATGTACATATAACCAAAAAAATCCATCATAAAAGTTGTATGGTTGTCTTGTAATATCGTTGTTCTGTATTGTCAATGACATTTGTTTAATACCGATTCCGGACAAACATAGCGCTACCGTATTTTATTATTGAAACAGGGTTTGCTAAGCCTCATAGTGTGTGAACCTAATTGGTTTTGTAGTAGATTAACTAAACTAGTTTAACTAAACGCGTTTAGCTAAACCCTAGTCTGTCAAGGGTATTATTCGAATGATTCTGTAAATCGAATTTCTTTAAATCGAAATTCGTTATAATTCGACCAAACAAAACCGAACAAGTTCCATTCTAATAAGAAAATTGTTTTTCATTTCTCATTTTTAATCGTCTGTTGTCTGTTTCATTGTTGTGTGTTTCTGGAAAGTTCATTTAATAACTATACTCCTGTGGCAAGTGGTAACTGTAGAACAATGTACAAAAATTATTTTCACGTTGTTAAATTTGAATGAAAATATGGAAAAACAAAAGAGAAAACTGAAATGTCTTAAAATTAAACAAAAGCTGGATTTAATTAAGATCGTAGCTAATAGATCACATAGGAAAGGTGCTGCTGCAAAGTCTGTTTACAGATTAGTTGTGTAAACATTAACAAATTGATAATGGAATTCTTGCAATGGATGGTTGCAACAGTAGGTATCACTTAAATAAGATAAAAAAAACTAGATTTTGCGAGAAAACTGAACGTTTTTTTGTTTTTGAGTAAGCAGTGGTTGGTTGGATAAGTTTGAAGCTCGTCATAGTATTGCGTTCAGAACTGTTAATGGAGAAAGTGCTTCAGAAAACACGAACACATGCAATGTACGGAAAGCGAATATTGTCGCGATGTTAAAAGAATACAGCCCCAAAAATGTATTAACTGTGACAAAACGGGTTTGATTTCTCAATATCTACCTGATAAGACGCGTTCAAAACGGATAAATGATTTAGCGGCAAGCGAAGTAAAAATCGAAATACGTGCCTAGTGGGATCGAATATGTGCGCAAAACTCTAAAAAACTAAAATTGTTGATGTTAGGGAAAAGAAAAATCGCAGAGCATTTCGTGGAGTTCAATCTCTAGGAGTTATTGGTCCAATAAAAAGCTTGGATGTCTAGCGAGATATGGGAAAATTGGCTATCCAAATTAGACAAAATATTCGGAATTTAGAAAAGAAAAATCATTCTTTGTCACATCCAAATGAAGTGCAATCAAAATTAAAATTTATTAAATTAGAATATTTTCCCGCCAAATTCTACATCTGAACTTTGACGTCGAATATTGACCTTAGCGCTTCATAGACTTGATGATCATAAGCGTTAGACATTAGAGATATTACAGACATTACAATAAAAAATTGATCACAAAAAGCTGGGTTTCTGGAAAATGAAGAATGGAGTGATGACGATTTAATGCCATTAACGGATTTTAGAATTCGAACCGAACGCGTATATTTGGAAGTTGACGAATATCTGTATTTGACGAATGGATGAGTAGAACGGGCGAACCCAGCGAAATAACAGGCGAAAAACTCGTTCAGTTCGATGATGGCATTTGTGCTATGGAATATCTCGGCGACGAATCAATTTTAGATCTCACAATACCAGAGCCCGAAGAAGACTAAGTAGAGGCATTAATTGATAAAGCCACTATTCAACAACGCTTGGTTTTGTTAAACTAAACGTATCGTTGTCCTGTACTTTTAACACAATCTGCGGTTGCTGTCTTCCAATCCTTTACAGAGCACATATCTAATCCAAGCCAAATAGTTTAGCCATGTTCACCATATAAATCTAAATATTCATTTGGATATATGATCCGCTCCTTAGTATTCAATTTTTTTTCAGGCTGGGCCAAATCTCTATCCGGCGGAATATAGAAACGACCAGGTTTTGGAAAAGTATTTTGCACTTCTTTTGCCAATTTACCGATAAACCGCCTCAAATTTGTTTACCGTCATACTGGTGATTCATCTCTAAAATACCGGTATTTCGGTAAATATTAGAAATGCAGCAGCATGCTTAATTCGTAGTCGGACTATTAAATGTGCTAGAGGAAGCCAGACCAGATAAATGTAAAAAAGAAAAACAATTCAACAGGCTTGTACAAGTGAAGCCACCAAACCAGTAGTCTCGCATATTCAAGTAATAGACAAATAACAAAATATTTTAAAGAAACCATTGGCAATAATTTACAAGCCGTACTTGTAACTCTAACTACAAGTGATTGTATTTCTTTTAATAGAATTTGCACATCTTATGATTACTAAAACAGAAAGGATAAAAAAACATTCTGAAGTCAACGAATACGGTAAAAAAAAATGATACTAAAAAATGGTTAGTTACCAACTAGCCAGTTTTCATTTTGGAATCTTATTTTAATCCGAATCCCACGAAACCGAAAACCAGCTGAAAATGTGTTACCATTTTTAATACTAAGCGAACCGAATCTTTAATGAAAAAAGTGGGGATGCTTGTGCTTTGCTCACCGTATCCAATTGGCAATACTAAATTCGATTTAGCAATAAAAAAGAAAACCATAGTATCCAAGTAAATGATCAACCATGTGTGTATGTAAACATTGAATAACTGTGACAGCACAATTTTAACTAATAATCGCATCACACCGACACAACGCCTCGAAATAGTGGCGCTGTACATTGAAAATAATCGTTCAGTTATGCTGAGTCAACGTGCATTACATCGAAAATATTGTGGCCAACAGACACCGTCTGACAACACTATTCGTTATTTGGTGTTGAATTTTGTTCAGCATGAGACAGTGAGAGATCGTCAACTTGTCGTTCATCAACGATTACGACATTCCAATGAACTGGTTGAAGCGGTCAGAGAGAGAGCGTTGCCCAGAACCCAAAAGTGTCGTTTCGTCACTGCACTCAGCATTTTGGTGTCAGTGGAACTGCCTTGCAGCGCATTTTCAAAGATGGTTTACATTTGTTTCCGTATAAAGTGCAATTAATACAAAGTTGATCGCACAGTTGATACTTTACCT